>CAUDMG010001597.1:2660000-2747500 GCA_958450375.1 Homarus gammarus | reverse complement strand
GCCTTCGCGATTTGGTCATTGTATTGGTCATAGTTGTAAAGGTCCTAGATCAGACAGAACTGTTAGTGGGTCAGTAAACAAAACCTTGAGGTAGATGATCACTGTAAAGAGGCGCATTTGGCGAAGACCTTTTTTTCTCAGAATCTGTCAGTAATGATGTGGTGACGTCTGGAATGCCGAGGATAGTGTATTTTATTAAAGGTACCGCCAGACGATTTTATTCAGCTGAGAAAAAACACCACCAGTGAAAGGGCTAATAGAAAGTTTAATAAAATAGAATAAAATAATAATGATAGATAATGATAGATAATGATGAACACATTCCGAATGAATTCTTGTATTCGCACCCAAACTGCTCGGAGTCTGGGCCATGATGTCAGTGAATTGATTCTGAATCGATCAAGCATCAGGAGGAAACGTCAGCATCATCGCAGTAGCAGGGCAGCTGAAATCCTTTCAAACTTCAAACCAGAGTCAGTTTTAATTGTTCACTGGGATGGTAAATTGATGCCTGATTTGACGGGGCATGGGGGGCCATGTTGACAGACTCCCAGTTCTTGTCTCATGCAATGGCACCTCCCAACTTCTTGCTGTTCCAAAACTTCCCTCTGGTCTCGGTGATGAGCAAGCAAAAGCTGTTGTGAAGGCTTTGCAGCAATGGCACATTACAGTCATCGTGCATGGCATGTGTTTTGAAACAACAAGCTCAAATACTGGTCACCACAAGGGTGCGTGTGTCAAAATTGAGCAGTTGCTGGGTCGTGATTTGCTATATTTTGCCTGCTGCTAAAGCTGGCCTCCATCTTTCTTGGCACATCACCTTCTCTGGGAGTACGATTTCTGCTCCTGGTGCAATGCACCAAGCACGATGGATGGCAAAGACCATTTATTCCTTCAAAGTGTGGTTATTCCGTTCTCAGTTTAAGCTTACTCCAAAGGAAAACAGAGGACTAAGAGATTTGTGCATTTTCTTTGCCCGAATATATGTGAAGGCTTGGACAACTGCTCCACTTGCTGCAAAGGCACCAAAAGGAGATCTGATGTTGCTTAAAGCTCTACAAGACTACAGTACCATCAGCGATGCCATATCAAAGGCAACTTTCCACAAAATGATGAGACACCTCTGGTACTTGTCAGAAGAGTTGGTTGCATTGGCCTTCTTTGATGACGATATTCTCCCAGCTGTGAAGGACCGCATGTTGGAAGCTATGAACATCGTTATTGGAGAAGAAAAGCATGTCAAACGGGTTACAATCAATCCAGCCACACTCCAAGTGAAGAACCGATATGATTTCACGACAAAGAACACAAAAGCTCAACTTGAATACAGATTTCCTGGCCCTCCCAGTAGAACAGTGGAAAGATGATCCTGGCTTCCAAAATGTAAAAGCCAGTGTACAAGCTTTGTCTGTGATCAATGATCAGGCAGAAAGAGGAGTAGCCTTAGTCCAAGATTTCTCAGGCCGCATCACCAAGGACGAACAGCAACTGCAGTATCTACTGCAGGCAGTTCCTGACCACAGGAAATCATTCCCTAATGCCCTCAAGCAGACCTTACTGGGCGACAAAGAGTGAGACAGGTCCTCATGCGACCCCTGCCTTGAGCAGCTAATACCCACTTAGACTAAGTGGGGGGGGGGGCCCAGGCTTGGGGGCTAGGAAATGATGTGTTATGAACATTAAGCATAGGCATAATATTGTTAAATTTCATTTGACTTGAGCAACCTCTAATTATTAAGATATTTAAAAAATATTTTACAGGCAATGTTTCTACTCCAAATGAAAACTTTTGCCAGGGTCTGTGACAAACAAATGGCATATATATATATATATATATATATATATATATATATATATATATATATATATATATATATATATATATATATATATATATAATATATATATATGCAAGTAAATCACTGTAGGTGCGCGTGATCTAGGTATATGCTGATAACCACAAGGAAAGAAGAAAACACGAAGTTCCCAAGCGCTTTCGTGTAATTCACATCTTCAGAGAGAGAGAGAGAGAGAGAGAGAGAGAGAGAGAGAGAGAGAGAGAGAGAGAGAGAGAGAGAGAGAGTTTATAATATAAATAAAGTATCATCTTTCATTCTCAACCAAGAAAGTAATTAATTTTATTTCACGGTCTGCTGCACGTCACGTTACATGGTGGAAAATAAGACTTGTGGATTCTGTCAACGTTTAGTCAGCTCAACACCCGCCCTTCTTTACTTGACTGAACATGTTTTTCTCCCATGAAAATAACTGACTCTTGGCTGCCATTTCATCTACATACTGTAGGTTATCAAAACAGTATACGTAGAATTTTAAAAACATCAAATTTTATCTCGAGTATTGTAGAAGTTGTCTGAAAAATATTGCTGCAGACTCTGACAAAACATTTTATGTTTGCTAATTAGTGTTTGTTAGTGTTGTGATATTTGCTGATTAGTAGTTAATGGTAATTAATGTGTTACACTATATAGTGCGGCGGCTGAGTGGAAACTAAACTGGTCTCCTGTTCCAAGGGTCTCTTCTACTATCCTGGGGTACTCCCAGTCCATCTGTATATAAACGGGTGCTACCTAACTTTACAGTTAAGAAAGAGAAGGTGGTCGAGTGCAATACCGACCCCGACACTAGACAACACCGCACGAAGAACAAAAATAAATAAACATCTGGAAATAAAATTAATCTCTTAGATGCTTCTGTTTATCTATGGATTTTGTAGAAAGATAAATGAAGTAAATAGATGTTAGTTTTAACACATATCTACCCACATTTGTATTCGTATCTTAACTGAATCTCAAAGATTCTTCTATGATTGTACTGGTGTGACTAAGGTGCGCTTGAAGGAACTTCCATCTCGTGCAAAACACAATATCAGCTAGGTAAAGAAAGGCGGCCACTACACTGACTAATACAGCAAAATACCCTTAGGTGGATCATACTTCATATCTCTCCTTCTAACCTGAGAGTGTGGAAAGTCAGCTGCCTGGGTTATGTAACACACGTCTAATTTAAAGTTTATTCCCTTTATTCTTTCTCTCGAAGGCAATCTAACGTAAACCGTAAACCTGTCATGTGACGTAATTGTAACTCATGGGATTACTTATATTTTTACAGATCTATGGTCAAGTATATGATAGTATGTATCCATCTAGTATATAGTATATCTGTCAGAGATGTAGTTCAGGATTGTGTAGATCAGCTCTGTACTTTTGAGTCGGTGAGCGATCACAATGTCACGAACATTTTTAAGCCTAAAATATATAAAGGGAAAGTTACTTAAACAATTTCCATAATTATTTTTGCCCAATAGAAGGCTATGAAACAAATAAAATTTCTAATTAATCTTAAATTATTGCGTATATCGCAGTAATTGTTGGTTTAGTAAAGTGATTCTTCAAGATTTCAGAGTTCAGATCTGTATAAATATCCATTAGTTCTTTTTAACATACTAAAAGGAGAACTCAACTTCATGAAACCAAAGAAAAGATAAAAACTGTAAAAAAAAAATATTTACAAACACGTGTTTATATTAGAACTGCAGCGGGCCTATTGGCCCATACTGGGCAGTCCCGTTTACACCCAACCCCTATCGCTCATATATCCATTCAACCTATGTTTGAAGCTAAACAGCGTATTCGAGTTAATGATGATAGCGAATTCGAAAATATTATTCGAATTCAATCACTCAAGTAAATTAACGTCACTTGAGGATTAGAGTTCAAAATAAAGTTTACTTTGGGCAGATAATTGACTATAAAAATAATAGGAATTATATTAGAAACACACACACACACACACACACACACGGTTCTGTTCTTTCACCTACTCTCTTCCTTCTTTTTATCAATGATTTACTTCTCACTACGACTAATTCTATCCATTCTTACGCTGATGTTTCTACTCTTCACTCTTTTTCGCATTTTCCCTTTCCCCTAATTCTCAAACTAGATCTGTTTCTTGAGCTGATATTGTTTCATCTAACCAACGTGGACCTGTGCAGCATCTCCGAATGGGGAGGTAGAAATTTTGTTAAATTCAATAGTAATAAAACACAGTATTTACCAATTACACTTTCCAGAATAGAAGATCTCCCACCAATCACATTTTAGGACGCAATCATTCTGCTAAATTCTAAAATATAATATTCGGCCTCATCATTTCCTCCAATATGTCATGAAAGCTACACATCCACAACATTGCTAACGCTGCCTCCCGAAATGCTGTGCAGATCCTGTAGCTACTTCACTTCTGAGGAGTTGCTTCAAGTTTATAAGGAATTCATTCATCCTAACTTGGAGTACTACTCTCATGTCTGGGGTGGCATTTCGTCTTTTTATTAACTCTCCTCCTTTAGTTGATAATCTCTCTTCCCTTTCTCTTCACCACGATGTTGCTAGTGCTCTCTCTTTTACAGGTACTTTAACGGGCAATGTTCGGTGGATTTGGCATCCTGTGTACCGCCGGCAAGGCAGAGGGCTCGTACCACTCGTCTTGCCCGCGGTGCCCACCGTTTGTCTGTGGATATCGGTCACACGAGAATAACCCGTTATAGTACCTCCTTCTTTCCTTACACAGCCGAACTGTGGAATGCTCTGCCTTCTTCTGTGTTTCCAAACTTATACAATCTGTCTCACTATAAAAATGGTTTTCCGGCATCTTCGTGGTATAGATTAATATAGTATAACCTTTTTGTTCTCTATTTGTAATTTCTTTCTGTTCTTTTTTTTTCGCTCCCCAGGCCCCGTTGTGGGTCGTTTGACCTGTGCCCGGGTGGGCTAATTCCCGTAAAAAAATAAAAATAAAATACAGCCCTTGATATGGAGTACCGGTAATAATGTTGTCTCCTTCCTGGCCCTCAGACGACCAATACTAAAATATGGCACGCGGGAGGGTTTGAGTTTGACACCAGTGATCTAGAGGTACAGTAGGCAGGCCCAGGATAAAAGAGCATGTAACAAGTGTGGTGATGAGTAGAAAAATGCATATAGTCAGTCAGCATTTGTAACGTACTTTAAAAACCCTGCCAACTTTTCTTTCCCCATGGGTTTTCTTCAGGAATATGTCACTTAATGAAATAAAACTTGTTGCCACCCTTGCATTTGCCCCGAAAATTGCTAAATGTAGAGATACATTTTACAAAGTAATTCAGTATTGGATCATTATGCCACAATATACAATATAATACATGCTAACGTATGAAATAATATGAATACATGATTTACAGTCAGGGGCACTTATGATTGAGGGGCCCTTGTGGTTTTGTCTGTTAATGTTATTTCATGGTTCTCAAAAGAAATAATATGAATTTTTCTTTCTTGTTCTCCACCAGAGGGTTCATTTGAGTAGGGGGGCCCGGGGCAAGTGTTCCCTGGGCCCCCTTTAATCCAGCTCTGTTTACAGTCCAGTTTAACTTTTAAGACATTAAAATTTTTACAGAAATGCAGCCAAAAGAGTGCATGAAAAATATCGCCATATCGGTCATAACTGTTGTTTAAGCTGTCCACCATGCCTATAAACCCTTTGAGAAAACTGTTGAACATTAGACTTGTCTGGGGTTTTTCTTAACCATGTTCACTAAGCACATCACATCAGTGATGATCACTGACGGGGCATCATGCTCAGAGTTCATCGTTCTGGTTGGTTCTAGCTGAGAGGGAGTATCATCTTTACAATCTATTATTGTGGAAGGTTTCAGCAGTGATGAAGCATCGTCGTTAAAGTTCGTGGGTGTGGTTAGTTCACATAGTGAAGGAACATCATTTTGACATTCCACAGTAGTTGTATGTTCAAGCAGTGAAGGAGCATCTACTTCAGGATCTATTACTATTGTTTGTCCAGGCATGGAAGGAGGATCATCTTCAGAGTTCGTCATTTGAGCTGTCTCCAGCAGTTAGGCAATCAACTAGCAGCATTTGCGTCTTGAATGCATACTAACACAACTTTTGACCTTAGGCGAAAATCAAGACCATACGTACTAAGATATAAGCTCCCTTTGGAGCTGAAAAAATATTGAAAATGGCCTGTTGGATAAGCAAGTGTGAAAATTCTACACTCGATATCATTTTATGCTCCCAAGTAAGTGCTTCTGTAAAAAATATATCCAATTTCGTCGCCTACATTTACTATTTTTCGTTCCCCGATGACCGCATTTTATACCGTAATGTGTAATTTGACAGCTCTAAAATATAGCCCTAAAGCCAAACAGAATTTTGGCAACAAGTTTTATTTGATCTATCGGCATGTTAACAACTAGAAAATAATAAACAACCAAAGTTGGTACACAGTTTAAAGTACAAGGTCCCAAAAGTTTACATGTGCCGCCCGACTAATTTGTGTGATGTTGGTTGTTATTGGTCAAGCTTTTCAATAATTTTCAGCTAAAATACAGTATTAATATTTTCATATGACATTCCATTTAACCTTTTCCTGACTTAAATTCAGCAATAATTACTAAGGAAAATGGGACTATACAAGAGGTGACCGACAACTGATGCTTACAGCAGCGTGTTTAAATGTCAACTCACACTTCCTGTGAGACAGTGAGTGCCAGCGCGGCGCTGCGGCTGTAATTTTCGCGCGAATTCAGTTCGGTTCGAATCCGGATGATATAATTCGAACTTACACGAGTATTTCGACATAGAGATAACGTGTTCTAACTTTGGGATTCGTTCGAATTAAGCTAAGGACGTAACAGCCGAGTTCGAAGTAACGTAGTTCTACTGTAGTTCTATCTAACTTCCTGTGACATTATCAGTGTTTCCCCAGCCTCACACAGCCAGTCTCCCAGAGAGGGTACAAGTGGCTGGATGTGTCAGTGTTCGTTACTTGGTAGATCAACAGTTGTCACTGTACCTCGTGATTATTACTTATATAGATATATAAAATAACAGTTAATTATCAACACGTCATGAGACCCAAGTGACACGTATCTTAATGGTCAAACTTGGCCTACGACTATTGTGGTACAGCTTACTGACCCACGACTATTGTGGTACAACTTACTGACCCACGACTATTGTGGTGCAGCTTATTGACCTACGACTATTGTGGTACAGCTTACTGAACCACGACTATTGTGGTACAACTTACGGACCCACGACTATTGTGGTACAGCTTACTGACCCACGACTTGTGGTACAACTTACTGACCCACGACTATTGTGGTACAGCTTACTGACCTACGACTATTGTGGTACAGCTTACTGAACCACGACTATTGTGGTACAACTTACTGACCTACGACTATTGTGGTACAACTTACTGACCTACGACTATTGTGGTACAGCTTACTGACCCACGATTATTGTGGTACAATTTACTGGACCACGACTATTGTGGTACAACTTACTGACCTACGACTATTGTGGTGCAACCTACTGACCTACGACTATTGTGGTACAACTTACTGACCTACGACTATTGTGGTACAACTTACTGAACCACGACTATTGTGGTACAACTTACTGACCCACGTCTATTGTGGTACAACTTACTGACCTACGACTAACGACTATTGTGGTACAACTTACTGACCCACGACTATTGTGGTACAACTTACTGACCCACGATTATTGTGGTACAATTTACTGACCCACGACTATTGTGGTACAACTTACTGACCTACGACTATTGTGGTGCAACCTACTGACCTACGACTATTGTGGTACAACTTACTGACCTACGACTATTGTGGTACAACTTACTGAACCACGACTATTGTGGTACAACTTACTGACCCACGTCTATTGTGGTACAACTTACTGACCTACGACTAACGACTATTGTGGTACAACTTACTGACCCACGACTATTGTGGTACAACTTACTGACCTACGACTTTTGTGGTACAACCTACTGATCTACGACTATTATGGTACAACTTACTGACCTACGACTATTGTGGTGCAACCTACTGACCTACGACTATTGTGGTACAACTTACTGACCTACGACTATTGTGGTTCAACTTACTGAACCACGACTATTGTGGTACAACTTACTGACCCACGTCTATTGTGGTACAACTTACTGACCTACGACTAACGACTATTGTGGTACAACTTACTGACCCACGATTATTGTGGTACAACTTACTGACCTACGACTATTGTGGTACAACCTACTGACCTACGACTATTGTGGTACAACTTACTGACCTACGACTATTGTGGTACAACTTACTGACCTACGACTATTGTGGTACAACTTACTGACCCACGACTATTTTGGTACAATATACTGACCTACGACTATTGCGGTACAACTTACTGACCCACGACTGTTGTGGTACAACTTACTTACCCACGACTATTGTGGTACAACTTACTGACGTACGACTATTGTGGTACAACCTACTGACCTATGACTATTATGGTACAACTTACTGACCTACGATTATTTTGGTACAACCTACGGACCTACGACTATTGTGGTACAACCTATTGACCTACGACTATTAAGGTACAACCTACTGACCTACGACTGTTGTGGTGCAACTTACTGACCTACGACTATTGTGGTACAACCTACTGACCTACGACTGTTGTGGTACAACTTACTGACCCACGACTATTGTGGTACAACTTACTGACCTACGACTATTGCGGTACAACCTACTGACCTACGACTATTGCGGTACAACTTACTGACCCACGACTATTTTGGTACAACTTACTGACTTACGGCTATTGTGGTACAACTTACTGACCCACGACTGTTGTGGTACAACTTACTTACCCACGACTATTGTGGTACAACTTACTGACCTACGACTATTGTGGTACAACTTACTGACCTACGACTATTGTGGTACAACCTACTAACCACGACTATTGAGGTACAACTTACGTACCTACGTGTGTTGTCGTACAACTTACTAACCCACGAATATTGTGGTACAACTTACTGACCTACGACTATTGTGGTACAACCTACTGACCCACGACTATTGTGGTACAACTTCCTGACCTTCGACTATTGTGGTACAACCTACTGACCCACGACTGTTGTGGTACAACTTACTGACCCACGACTATTGTGGTACAACTTACTGACCCACGACTATTGTGGTACAACCTTCTGACCCACGACTGTTGTGGTACAACTTACTGACCACGACTAATCTGGTACAACTTACTGACCTACGACTGTTGTGGTACAACCTACTGACCCACGACTGTTGTGGTACAACTTACAGACCTACGACTATTGTGGTACAACCTACTGACCTCCGAACATTGTAGTACAACCAACTAACGCACGACTGTTGTGGTACAACTTACTGACCCACGACAATTGTGGTACAATTTACTGACCTACGACTGCTGTGAAACAAATTACTGACCTACGACTATTGTGGTACAACTTACTGACCCACGACTATTGTGGCACAACTTACTGACCTACGACTATTGTGGTACAACCTACTGACCTACGACTATTGTGGTACAACCTACTGACCTACGACTGTTGTGGTGCAACATACTGATCTACGACTATTGTGGTACAACCTACTGACCTACGACTATTATGGTACAACTTACTGACATTCCGACTATTTTGGTACAACCCACTGACCTACGACTATTGTGGTACAACATATTGACGTACGACTATTGTGGTATAACCTACTGACCTACGACTATTATGGTACAACTTACTGACCTACGACTATTCTGGTACAACATACTGACCTACGACTATTGTGGTACAACCTATTGACCTACGACTATTAAGGTACAACCTACTGACCTACGACTGTTGTGGTGCAACTTACTGACCTACGACTATTGTGGTACAACCTACTGACCTACGACTGTTGTGGTACAACTAACTGACCTACGACTATTGTGGTACAACCTACTGACCTACGTGTGTTGTGGTACAACTTACTGACCCACGACTATTGTGGTACATCTTACTGACCTACGACTATTGTGGTACGACCTACTGACCACGACTATTGTGGTACAACTTACTGACCTACGTGTGGTGTGGTAAAACTTACTGACCCACGACTATTGTGGTACAACCTACTGACCTACAACTATTGTGGTACAACATACTGACCCACGACTATTATGGTACAAATTACTGACCTACGACTATTGTGGTACAACCTACTTACCTACGACTATTGTGGTACAACTTACTGACCCACGACTATTGTGGTACAACTTACTAACCTACGACTGTTGTTGTACAACTTACTGACCTACGACTGTTGTGGTACAACTTACTGACCTACGACTATTGTGGTACAACTTACTGACCTACGACTATTGTGGTACAACCTACTGACCTACGAACATTGTAGTACAACCTACTGACCCACGACTGTTGTGGTACAACTTACTGACCCACGACTATTGTGGTACAACTTACTGACCCACGACTATTGTGGTACAACTTACTAACCTACGATTATTGTGGTACAACCTACTGACCCACGACTGTTGTGGTACAACTTACTGACCACGACTAATCTGGTACAACTTACTGACCTACGACTGTTGTGGTACAACCTACTGACCCACGACTGTTGTGGTACAACTTACTGACCTACGACTATTGTGGTACAACCTACTGACCTCCGAACATTGTAGTACAACCAACTAACGCACGACTGTTGTGGTACAACCTGCTGACCCACGACAATTGTGGTACAACTTACTGACCTACGACTGCTGTGGTACAAATTACTGACCTACGACTATTGTGGTACAACTTACTGACCCATGACTATTGGTGGTACAACTTACTGACCTACGACTATTGTGGTATAACCTACTGACCTACGACTATTGTGGTACAACCAACCGACCTACGACTGTTGTGGTGCAACTTACTGACCTACGACTATTGTGGTACAACCTACTGACCTACGAATATTATGGTACAACTTACTGACCTACGACTATTTTGGTACAACCTACTGACCTACGACTATTGTGGTACAACTTATTGACGTACGACTATTGTGGTACAACCTACTGACCTACGACTATTATGGTACAACTTTCTGACCTACGACTATTTTGGTACAACCTACTGACCTACGACTATTGTGGTACAACCTATTGACCTACGACTATTAAGGTACAACTTACTGAACTACTACTGTTGTGGTGCAACTTAGTGACCCACGACTATTGTGGTACAACCTACTGGCCTACGACTGTTGTGGTGCAACTTACTGACCTATGACTATTGTGGTACAACCTTCTGACCTACGTGTGTTGTGGTACAACTTACTGACCCACGACTATTGTGGTACAACCTTCTGACCTACGTGTGTTGTGGTACAACTTACTGACCCACGACTATTGTGGTACAACTTACTGACCTACGACTATTGTGGTACAACCTACTGACCACGACTATTGTGGTACAACTTACTGACCTACGTGTTTTGTGGTAAAACTTACTGACCCACGACTATTGTGGTACAACCTACTGACCTAGGACTATTGTGGTACAACCTACTGACCCACGACTATTGTGGTACAACCTACTGACCTACGACTATTGCGGTACAACTTACTGACCCACGAATATTTTCGTACAACTTACTGACCTACGACTATTGTGGTACAACTTACTGACCCACGATTGTTGTGGTACAACTTACTTACCCACGACTTTTGTGGTACAACTTACTGACCTACGACAATTGTCGTACAACTTACTGACCTACGACTATTGTGGTACAACCTACTGACCACGAATATTGTGGTACAACTTACTGACCTACGTGTGTTGCGGTACAACTTACTGACCTACGACTATTGTTGTACAACCTACCGACCTACGACTGTTGTGGTGCAACTTACTGACCTACGACTATTGTGGTACAACCTACTGACCTACGACTATTATGGTACAACTTACTGACCTACGAGTATTGTGGTACAACCTACTGACCTACGACTATTATGGTACAACTTTCTGACCTACGACTATTGTGGTACAACCTACTGACCTACGACTGTTGTGGTGCAACTTACTGACCTATGACTATTGTGGTACAACCTACTGACCTATGACTATTGTGGTACAATCTACTGACCTACGACTGTTGTGGTGCAACTTACTGACCTATGACTATTGTGGTACAACTTACTGACCCACGACTGTTGTGGTACAACTTACTGACCCACGACTATTGTGGTACAACTTACTGACTCACGACTATTGTGGTACAACTTACTGACCCACGACTGTTGTGGTACAACTTACTGACCTACGACTATTGTGGTACAACTTACTGACCCACGACTATTGTGGTACAACCTACTGACCTAGGACTATTGTGGTACAACCTACTGACCCACGACTATTGTGGTACAACCTACTGACCTACGACTATTGCGGTACAACTTACTGACCCACGAATATTTTCGTACAACTTACTGACCTATGACTATTGTGGTACAACTTACTGACCCACGATTGTTGTGGTACAACTTACTTACCCACGACTTTTGTGGTACAACTTACTGACCTACGACTATTGTCGTACAACTTACTGACCTACGACTATTGTGGTACAACCTACTGACCACGACTATTGTGGTACAACTTACTGACCTACGTGTGTTGCGGTACAACTTACTGACCTACGACTATTGTTGTACAACCTACCGACCTACGACTGTTGTGGTGCAACTTACTGACCTACGACTATTGTGGTACAACCTACTGACCTACGACTATTATGGTACAACTTACTGACCTACGAGTATTGTGGTACAACCTACTGACCTACGACTATTATGGTACAACTTTCTGACCTACGACTATTGTGGTACAACCTACTGACCTACGACTGTTGTGGTGCAACTTACTGACCTATGACTATTGTGGTACAACCTACTGACCTATGACTATTGTGGTACAATCTACTGACCTACGACTGTTGTGGTGCAACTTACTGACCTATGACTATTGTGGTACAACCTTCTGACCTACGTGTGTTGTGGTACAACTTACCGACCCACGACTATTGTGGTACAACTTACTGACCTACGACTATTGTGGTACAACCTACTGACCACGACTATTGTGGTACAACTTACTGACCTACGTGTTTTGTGGTAAAAGTTACTGACCCACGACTATTGTGGTACAACCTACTGACCTAGGACTATTGTGGTACATCCTTCTGACCCACGACTATTGTGGTACAACCTACTGACCTACGACTATTGCGGTACAACTTACTGACCCACGACTTTTTTCGTACAACTTACTGACCTTAGACCTACGACTATTGTGGTACAACTTACTGACCCACGACTGTTGTGGTACAACTTACTTACCCACGACTTTTGTGGTACAACCTACTGACCACGACTATTGTGGTACAACTTACTGACCTACGACTATTGCGGTGCAACTTAATGACCTACGACTATTGTCGTACAACTTACTGACCTACGACTATTGTGGTACAACCTACTGACCACGACTATTGTGGTACAACTTACTGACCTACGTGTGTTGCGGTACAACTTACTGACCCACGACTATTGTGGTACAACCTACTGACCTACGACTGTTGTGGTACAACTTACTGACCCACGACTATTGTGGTACAACTTAGTGACCCACGAATATTGTGGTGCAACTTACTGACCTACGACTATTGTGGTACAACCTACTGACCTACGACTGTTGTGGTACAACTTACTGACCCACGACTATTGTGGTACAACTTACTGACCCACGACTATTGTGGTACAACTTAGTGACCCACGAATATTGTGGTGCAACTTAGTGACCTACGACTATTGTGGTACAATCTACTGACCAACGACTGTTGTGGTACAACTTACTGACCTACGACTATTGTGGTACAACCTACTGACCTACGACTGTTGTGGTACAACCTACTGACCTACGACTGTTGTGGTACAACCTACTGACCTACGACTGTTGTGGTACAACTTACTGACCCACGACAATTGTGGTACAACTTACTGACCTACTACTGTTGTGGTACTAAATTACTGACCTACGACTATTGTGGTACAACTTACTGACCCACGACTATTGTGGTACACCTTACTGACCTACGACTATTGTGGTACAACCTACTTACCTACGACTGTTGTGGTACAACTTACTGGCCTACGACTTTTGTGGTACAACCTACTGACCTCCGACTATTGTGGTACAACATACTGACCCACGACATTTGTGGTACAACTTACTGACCTACGACTATTGTGGTACTACCTACTGACCCACGACTATTGTGGTACAACTTACTGACCTACGACTCTTGTGGTACAACCTACTGACCTATGACTATTGTGATACAACTTACTGACCTACGACTTTTGTGGTACAACCTACTGACCTCCGACTATTGTGGTACAACCTACTGACCCACGACAATTGTGGTACAACTTACTGACCTGCGACTATTGTGGTACTACCTACTGACCCACGACTATTGTGGTACAACTTACTGACCTACGACTATTGTGGTACAACCTACTAACCTACGACTATTGTGGTACAAGTTGCTGACCCGCAGCTGTTGTGGTACAACTTATTGACCTATGACTATTATGGTACAACTTACTGATTCAAAGCCGTTGTGGCACAACTTACTGACCCACGACTATTGTGGTACAACTTACTGACCCACCACTGTTGTGGTACAGCATTCTGGTCCACGACTGTTGTGGTACAACTTACTGACTTACGACTGTTGTGGTACAACTTACTGACCAACGACTGTTGTGGTACAACTTACTGACCCACGACTGTTGTGGTACAACTTACTGACCCACGACTATTGTGGTACAACTTACTGACCCACGACTGTTGTGGTACAACTTACTGACCCACGACTATTGTGGTACAACTTACTGACCTACGACTATTGTGGTACAACTTACTGACCCACGACTGTTGTGGTAGAACTTACTGACCCACGACTATTGTGGTACAACTTACTGACCCACGACTATTGTGGTACAACTTACTGACCCACGACTGTTGTGGTACAACTTACTGACCCACGACTATTGTGGTACAACTTACTGACCTACGACTATTGTGGTACAACTTACTGATCCACGACTGTTGTGGTACAACTTACTGATCCACGACTGTTGTGGTACAACTTACTGACTTACGACTGCTGTTGTAAATGTGAGAACACTGTATAGATTACAGTAATGTCTTGCGTGATGTTACGGGTTAAGAGACAATACATTCCTTGCAGTGTTTCTTAAGGGTGACGATAAAAGTGTGGCCCATCATAAGGCAGACGAAATGGAAGTGTGTGTGTGCGCGCTCGCTCGCACACACACGCACTTCTACTACTACTTTCCTGTCACTTGGAATCAAGTATGACGATCATCCAGGAATGATACAATGATATGAGTTATTAATGATGCTATATTCGTTGGTGAGCTCTGAGGTGGCTAGAGAGTCTGCTACGGGACCGGCATTGTTGTCCACAGATGTTGCACGTATTGAGGTCTACATCTAGTGCAGGAGGGGCGGCGGCATTGTCTTTCCGGCGCTGGCGCTTGTTTACCTTGGTAAGCAGTCTGGCTTGCTCGAAAGTATCCACACCTTCTCGTCTGTTGCTCTTACAAGCGTTACGGTGTGGAGTGATCGTCTCCCGGGTGAGGGGGCCGATTTGGCACTTTTTCAGGTTTATGACTATCCTTATACCTTTTCCGTTGCCCGACAGCGTTACGTTTACTATTCATTAGGTGACTGTAAAGTAGCTGCTTGGCAGTCTACTGTCGTCCATACGGGAGCATGGCCAGTCCAACGTAGTTCATGGATAATGGTACATCTTGCTGCTCCTACAGTTGGTGTCAGCGAGAATACTAGCAGTTATTCTCTTGCCTTCCCAGCAAACCCAGCGGAAAGAATGTCGAATATGTTGGTAGTTTTCAAGTGCCTTGAGGTGCCTCCTGTATGTGACCCATGTCTCGCTGCCATTCAGCAGGGTAGGGAGGACCACTGCTCGATATCGGTGCAACTTTGTGGATAATTTTATTCTGTACACCTGAAGACATGGGTACGGAGTCTGTCAGAGGCTTGAGATGCACATCTGATATGATGTTGAATCTCTTCATCGATGTCTGCGGTGGTGGACAGGTGAGAGCCGTGATACTGAAAGTGGGTAACATTAGAGAGGGTAGTACCGGTAACCTGGATGGTGGAAGCGTGGTTGAGCCAGGCGCAGGCTGAAGAAAATCTGAGTCTTACTTGCATTTACCTTGAGCGAAGTGTGCATACGCATCTGTGTAGGTGTTCAGGATCTCCTGTAGGTTGTGTTCAGTGTTAGCAACGAGGGTGAGGTCATTTGCATACTGAAGTTTTAGTAATGGAAGCGACCGACACCTTTGTTCCTGCCTGGAGTTGTCTTATGTTGAAATTTCATTGCATCCGGTACTGAACGTTCACCCCACCGGATAAATTGGCACAGGGCAAGAGTAAGGAAGGCAAGCAAGAAAATGGAAAAGATAATTGGTGCCAGTACACATCCTGTTTTACCCCCGTTTGGATGGGGAAGAACTGAGACTGGATGCCATTGTACAGGATACTGCCGTCCATGCCATGGTGGAGTTACCTCACAACTGCGATGAATTTTGGTGGGCAGCCAAAACGTTGACCGAATTGAAAGCCTTGGTAAGTTCGAAGAAAGCCATATACAAGTCACGACGCTGTTCTCTGCACTTTTCCTGTATCTGGCGGCCAGCAAAGATTATATCTGTGGTGCCAGGTGGTGGCCTACTACTCTAAGGCCAGGTTTTTAGTTGTAAAGGAATTTGAGAGAAATGCCTGGAACGTCAATGTGCCATTTAAAAACTCATGCACTGTTAAACACATGTTAATCAAGAACTCCCCCAACAATACAAGTGGCTGCATTTATAAGGTTCCTTGCAAGGAATGTAATATGTTTTACTTAGGCCAGACAGGTAAAGATCTTGTAACTAGACTTAAACAACATAAATATAGTGTTAGGACAGGCCAGGAATCCAATGCTCTGTTTGTTCATTTGAGGGATAATAAGCATTGCATTGACTGGGATAATGCCTCCTCAATATTACCTTGTAATTCAATTGACAGTAGGAACATTATCGAATCCAGTCTCATTAAACATACCGAATCCGTCAACATGAATTTGAGTAATGGTATGTACAAACTGGATAATTTCGTAATTAAGAAGATTTGTAACCAGGTGAGAAGGTTGGGTTATCTTACCCTCTGACCTGAGTACCGACTGCTGCGGTGTTTTTTGAAGATTAGTAGGGTCATTACCTAATACCTGACCATTGTGGACTTGATCTCACCCTCCTCTGTATATATATACCTTGTTATGTACTTCTCCTTAGTCTGTACTCACCCTTGAAGATGTGAATTACACGAAAGCGCTTGGGAACTTCGTGTTTTCTTTTTTCTTGTGGTTATCAGCATATATAGATGTTAAAGTGATCGGAGATTGGTTACTTAGTTCCCCGTTGCTTAATTTACTGGTTGGGCTTTGTTCTTTCGTATTATATTATACTACGTATTATAGTAAACAAACGGCCTTGAGTTGCCAGCTGTCTCCAGCAGTGTTCGAAGAATCTTTAACGTTACTGTACATAGATGTTAACAATACATACAGACCTCCCTTGGACGTAGATTTTAACGCATAAACTTTCAACCTCATTCTGCTTGTCAGCTATTACCAATTCAATCGGTACATTTTTCCGAACATAAGTTAACAGACCTCTTGTATTATTTCTATTATTAGCTGGTAAACAGAAACAGTAATAATCACCTAAATTCATCAAATTACCATCCTCCGTGCCCGTCTCTTATATGGTTGTAACATCCACCTTATAAAACATTGCTTAAGCATGCACATCTGGTCCTAGGACGGAAGCTATTTTTATTCCATGAAAGTATACTTAAACTAGTGTCCTCCATTTTCCCTGAGGCATCGTCATAATCACCACCTTAAACCCTGTCATCGTCAAAAACTTTACCGCTTCATCCCCAGCTACAGTCAGGGAGGAATTATTACGACCTTCCTTAAGCAGGGGTTCAAACCTTTTATGCTCTCTTCCCAGTGCAGCAGCCCACAGCAACCGCTCGTAAAAAGACATCCGTAAATTAATTGGAAAGTTCAACCTCCTCCTCCTACCTGAGCGGTTTCCACCATCCTGGTTGCTCAGCACATTGGTACTTTTACGATGATCCATTCGACTAATCTGCTGTGTTTTATTCCCAGTTGAATTCTTTCTGCCTTCTTCTGTGTGTGTCGTCCTTTTCTTCCTATCATTCATGATCTCACCGCTATTACTTCCTTCACTTTTCTTCGCCAATTCTCGCCTCCTCTTCTTTTCTTTCTTACTAATCACCTCTTGAAAACTTTCTGTCACTTCCATTGTTGTTGGCCGCGGATCATCTGCTTCCGAATCGCTACTTGAAAGTCGCAGGTCGTCTTCTAAGTTGTTCATAAGTGCAATCTTTTCTTCTCTAGCCAAATCCTTCACAAGTTTCTGCCCACCACTTGCCCCAGGCATGGTTCAAAGCTTAGGCAGCCAGTGAAAATCAACACAGCAGTGTTCTCGCAGAGTATAAGGCTCACACGTCCGACCAGTACGGCCAGCTTTCAGAGAATGTTAAATGATGACTCCGTCAGTGTGTGCGAGTAATGTGCGAAACTGCTCGAGCCAACCACACACCATCCGAACCAGCGTATTTCATACCAAGAACAGAAACTTATGGCGGACACTCGTAACAGAGCAGTACACTGAAGTGCTGCTTATGCACACTTGCATCGCCTTGAACATGTCCTTTTGCAGCCATAGTCTACCAGCTCTTGGCAAATCTTTGCAGCTTCAAGTAATTTTGTCCAAACAGGGTGATAAGCTTCTCCTTCAAGTGTCCAACCCCAATAGATGGGGCCAGGAAAAATGGGCATAGGACTAGAACATTGTTCCCAGACATGGCCACCTTGGTATACAGCTCGCTTAATATGTTGTATTAGCGCAGCTTTGGTTGGTGGAATCCCTTCAATGCCTTGGCCTTTGTTTGCGAAGAGATATTGCCGGGCATCAATCACCTGTAATGTAGTAACATGGGCATAAAAATCGCAGTTTGAACAGAGAATGAGTTTTGTATCAATGTTTCTTTGCATGCATTTACTTTTATAGTGTGCTATATGAATATGCCTTTAAGTTTAGCTGTGTCCCAAACAAAGATAAGTATTACTAAGTTAGTAGCTAAGATAATAAGTAGTCAAAGAGTACGATGGTATGCAACTAAGACATTCATGGTTACCTTTTTTATTTCACTGCTACAGTCGTACAGTAGAACAATAAACCTCTCCAGTACAGCCATTTGGTCATCAATACTATCTCCAGGGGTGCTGTAAGTTGTAGGAACACATGCTTTCCCTGTTCATAAGATCTCTATACATCCCAAGCTGTCATTTTCCCACGACCACAGACGGAGACAGTATCGCATCATGTTATGGCTTGGAACATAGGCAGTGCCCTTGCTTTTTCTTGTCCCATGGCAGATGCATATAGGTGAACTGGCAGGTATCTGAAGTTATTGCCTGACCCAAAGGCCATCCATAGTTCCTTCACAGCTAGTCTATGGTAATTAGTAATGGGCAGCACAACAACATCGGTGTCCACAGCTCTTACCAGAGTTATATTATGGCCCTTGCTAGCAGCATCTATACAGTGTCTCGACTTCTTCATGAGAACACGGTGCAATCTGAGATAAGTCCACACAATCTTGCACACACAGAACATCCTGTCCATCTGTTACAATAATTACTTTGTCGCCCCTCTTCAGCTGGATGATATATTGTGATAAGAAATTAAATAATTCTATTTTATTTTCATCCACTCGTAAGAACTCGGGCCAATTTCGTGATAAAGGTCTTAAAGACATCACTCTTCGTATGGTTCCTGTGCCCCGTCTCTCTCTAGATCAGTGATTTTCAACCCTTTTCATCTCACGCCACAGTGAGCCAGGCACTAAAATGATCGAGGCACACCATCAGTATTTAAGGATAGATTTCATCGGCGGATCTACACTACGGAATTAAGGAGAGAATTTATAACTGCCATTTGGGCTTTTAATAAACAACACATTTGTTTATTTATTGCATCATTGAAAAAAAGGAGTTTAATGCGCTCCATAAAAATACCAGTAATGTCAAAACGTATCCAAATGCTATTTAAACTCCCGCGGCACACCTACGGATGCTTAACGGCACACTAATGTGCCGCGGCACATTGGTTGAAAATCGCTACTCTACAGTAGATGATGATTTCAGGCTACACTGCATATAAACATCCCATACCACATCCACTCTTTTCACTTTTCCAAGCCATCGTGCAATATAAGGGTAAAAAACAGCTTTGCTGTACTCTTTGAAGGTCTTCGTTGTCCCTGATTTGAGCATCTGCACAACAGCAGCACCATCAATGACCACTGCCGAGACATCAGGCTCACCTATCCTTGCTTCACAGAGTTTTTCAAAGCACTGTAACAGATCAGACTTAGAGCTTGTTCGTAATCTGCCACAATCAGAAATAGAAGGAGGGTAGGCCTGATTTTCATATGCAAAGAAGTCGTCAAAACTGCCACCACGGTTTTGACATCCAATATAGAGTCTGGAAAATAATAGGCAGTCATTCTTTGCTGGCTTGAGCTTAAGGTTAACCTCAGATTGCACAGCTTGTTTTGGTCGATCCTTAACATTGCAAACTTGTTTTGAGGTAGTGGCTCATTTATCGATTTGGAATGATCGATAAGTCTTTCTATTACAAAGATTTGATACTGTTGTAATCCAGTCTCTGACTACATCCACAGTCTTGACCCCTGACACATCAGCAACAATGTTGCTAAGGGACACAAGTTCCTTGCTTTCGTCAGATCATGGGTTCCCGAGTTCTGTAATGGTGTCCACCATTGACTGCATATGAGCTCTACACTAACTTTGAAAACTAGGCACCTATTCATGGTGCTGTAATTGCTCTTCTGCATTTAGGTGTGCACTTTCTTCAAATTCGTTAACAAGAGTGGCAATTTGTGGGCCTCCAATCATCCACCTACGGAGGGCTTGTGGACTTCCAGTCAGGCCAGTGGCTCCACCCTCACCCTTTACCATCTCATTATTTTGTTCATGGCCCTGATCCAGAGACATGGCCGAAAATTCATGTTTTGTCTTAAGTAATGTGAATTTCCCAGCTTCAAATTCTCTAGCGAGCTGGGGATGTTTTACTGACAGCTACTGCATGTCGTGTACAGGTATAGATAACCAGCGTGAATAGTCTGTACGATGCAATGCAAAGAAACATGGCATGAGCTGAACAAGGGCATCAACATACAACTTTAAATTTGATGACCTGAGAGAACTCACATACATCAGCACAGTCAATTCTAGTTCTAGAACAAGTGACCAGTATTTGAACTGGGGATGGTGTCTTGCCATTTACTGGCACCACGATGGAAATCTTTCACTACCAGTGTCACCTTCAAGGTTTTCAACATATTCATCATAAGCTTGGCACTACAATATGTATAATGAGGCTGCTGTAACCTGGTGTGCGTACCTCGTACGCTTTAGATGATCTGCTGAGAGACACGAGTCTGCTTTACCTGATGTGGCAACCTGGGCTTCAGTATGTACATCTGTCCATCCACTCCCAGCCACCCAAATCCCTGCTGCCCCCCAGGCCGCCATCTCAATATGCAATCCTCCAATCATTGTAACTAATTTATCCTCACCATCTGCGTCAGTCCATGGCCACTGAATGTTCTTGGCTGTACCATAAAGGGGCTGGTCACATGCAAGGACTGGTATCTGACCTGGATATAAGTGCTGCACTGCATTAAGAACAATAGTCATGCTATGACGGATCATTGCTTAGGAGTGAGAAAATTCTTCAAAAAGTTACAATAAACCAGTTAAACATCAAGCAGGAACATCAGTCAGCCGTTGAGAGGCATGATATGCAGACCAGGAGATATTTTGTCTTTTATCTAAGGCTCCTAAACAAGAACGCCTAACCTTTCTAACCGTCCATATTCATCCTGGACATGAGTGTTCATTGTGTCCATCAGGTAGGGTGGTCAACACTGCAGCTGGCATTGGTGGATTGAGTGGTGGTAAATGTGTGTAGAATTATGGCAAAGGTGTAATGCTTTTTGAAGAAGAAACTAGCTTGATGCTCACGTTCATCACTCTTGTTCCCTTTTCCGTCAAAATCTGGATATTAAAATAGGGATATGCCAGCGCCGTGAAATGAATTAGTTGCTGTATTTGAAGATGGGTTGTGAGCTATGTTGTCAACCGCACCTGTGATAAGTAAACCTGTTTTAAAGTTGGTAGGGATTACTACTTGGCTCTTGTATTCTTCACACACAACGTTAGCCAGATCTGTAGACAGCTGAAGCACCCTGTCATAAGAGACACATATTTCATGTTGAAAAAATTGTCAATTATTCCACGATTTCTGGTATGTGCCTGTTTCATCATTCCAACATAAAGTGGGAATGGTGTCTTCTGGTTTCGACAGTAACGCACTGTTGTGGTTGATGAGTTACGTCGTTTATGTTTTATGTAATTGTACCTGATAAGTTGAGCTAATGTAAGAGCTTCAGATCGGGCTGGGTTGCTACACTGTTGTATATTAGGACCCTCTAACAGAATGCGCATAAAAGCAAGAAGCACTGCAGGAACAGTTTTCTCTTGGCAGTCAGATGAAAGAGAACCTTCAAAACACGGGAAATGACCAAACATATCCCTGCGTAAAATCTGAACTGCTTTGGCTAAACAAATAGCATCTCTCTCAGTAGTTTCATCAAAGGTGTCAGACAATATTTTCCCCACTGTTGTGTCATGAACTAATAGGACATCTCTCCCTTTTTTGTGAGCTTGTAGGGCTGGAATATGTGCTAGGAGCTTGTCCTTGAGTCGAGTAGAATTAATTCTCTCTCGCTGTTGAGCTCCAAGTTGATCCTGTCGCTTGCTGTATATTTCACTAAATCTACTAACTTTAATATGGAATTTTCCTTATCACTAAGCTCTTCTTCAACGAATGTTGTAAGTTCAGCAAATGCTATGCTAGTATGGAAGTCATTTTCTTGATATTCAGCTGATTTTTGACACTTTATAACTTTGGCCCGGTTATATAATGATATTAAGCACTTCAAGTGATATTTCATCTCGATTGCTATTACATCACCGGCACTTAATTTTGCCAGCAACTTGGTGTCACCCACTCAAACAGCAGCTGACCTGAATCTCCAGTCCGGCCCACAAGTACTTGCCTGGTGCAGTGCTCCAGGTTTTCCATATCCATCACAAAAGAACCTTTTTTCAGATTCACCCACTGATTCATGAGAACGTCTGATTCGCTTTGCCACACCTTCTGGTGTTAAATCACTTATGGAGTCATCAGCACACCGTTTTTTGAGACGAATTAACTTGGTTTGGTTAAAGTTGTCTCTGCATCATATCTTGTGCCACTTTGATGTATGGTTTACTAGTGTGGTGCTGATGCCATCTTCATCAAGGGGAGATAGTTTCAGGGAGCTTGGTAAACCTCCAATCTGGCTGAACTTTTGCAAATCATCAGCAAGAGTTGTGTATCCTTCACCAACGTCTTAACAGTTGGATTCAGCAGGTCATACTAGTTTGATTTTCTTGGAATCCTGGCAGAAGATGCACAGTTATGAGATTTTCATTCTTGTTACTTGTGGTGGGACTTTCCAGGGAACGATCGTCATCAGGTAAACACGTAGCAGCCATAGTACCTGGAATGCCGAAATTAAGACAGTCAACCAAATCTACCTGTGCATCTGTCTTCACTACTTCGAAAATTACTCTAGCAGGTAAAGGGGCATAATATATTTCTGTGTTTTGAAATAAAGACCATATATATAGGATTAAAAATTTAGTTCAGGAAAAAATTTAAATTGTTTTACACAACAAACAAACACACACACAAACACACTTTGGTCTGACCAAACATATATAGAGTATGTTTAGACAAAAAACAAGGGAGCTGATGCAGTGGAAGAACTGTTCCGGAGGTGCTACCGCGGTCAGCCACTAGGAGCGCTGCAGGCACCCAGGGGACACTGTTCAGTTGGCACTATATCAGAAAATCTTTACTAACCCAAGTAGAATATGTGGCCAAAGTCTCATAATTCTATAAAAAAGTGAACAATCGTCGTGCTTATCCGCCCCACAATTGAGGCTTATGCACTGATGAAGAAGATAAGACGTGAGTGATTCAGTGAGACTCCGAGCGTCATAAGGCGCTCGTTAATCCCAACAAGCATTTCAGTTACCCTTTGTAGGATGGGTTGGCGAATGGCAAGACCAACTCCATAAATGCGGTTTCCCTCTGCAGCAGGATTACCCTTCCAGAAGAAGGTATAGCGGCTATACCAGACCCCCGAGTCGACCCTCGTTTGGTAGCCGGGATTTACTATGTCGATGTTATACTTAGACAGCTCTTTTGTCACAAGGGTGGCTCTTCTTTCAGCATGCTCATTTGCGCCAGTGTTCAGAAGGGTCCTGACATTCCATGCAGCAACCATAAGAGGTTGTATAGGTTGTTTTTGTTTGGATCTGTGATTATGATTATGTTTTCGACCGCTTTAGGGTGACCTTACTGGGTGCGGTTACCCAGTCACACACACACACACACACACACACACACACACACAGGTACTCCGTTGTTTCCATTTTCCCGTGTGATTTTATCAAGATTTATATATATATATATATATATATATATATATATATATATATATATATATATATATATATATATATATGAAAGTAAATCACTGTAGGTGCGCGTGATCCAGGTATATGCTGATAACCACAAGGAAAAAGAAAACACGAAGTTCCCAAGTGCTTTCGTGTAATTCACATCTTCAGGGGTAAGTACAGACTAAGGAGAAATACATAACAAGGCAAATATATAATACAGTAGAGGGAGGTGAAATCAAGTCCACAATAGTCAGGTATTAGGTAGTGACCCTACTAATCTTCAAAAAGCACCGCAGCAGTCGGTAGTCAGGTCAGAGAGTAAGATGACCCAACCTTCTCACCTGGTTAAAAATCTTCTTAATTACGAAATTATCCAGTTTGTACATACCACTACTCAAATTCTTGTTGACGGATTCGGTATGTTTAATGAGACTTGATTCTATAATGTTCCTACTGTCAATTGAATTACAAGGTAATATTAAGGAGGCATTATCCCAGTCAATATATATATATATATATATATATATATATATATATATATATATATATATATATATATATATATACAGTATATATATATATATATATATATATATATATATATATATATATTTTATCAAGATTTTATCAACATATATATATATATATATATATATATATATATATATATATATATATATATATATATATATATATATATATATATATATATATATATATATATATTCTCTAGGGTGAGGGGCAATATATATATATATATATATAAATATATATATATATATATATATATATATATATATATATATATATATATATATATATATTTTTTTTTTTTTTTTAAGATAATGGGAGTAATTTTAACACAACAAATGGTACATCTGTAATTCGGCAAAACATACAGTTTTTCTACCAATTTTTTTTCAACTGCAGTGCCATTCCCAGCTCAACTTTTTTAAGCCAGTCTTCGTTTGTCCTCGCTAGAATGTTCCATGTTGCATGTGAAGAATGCTGGTATATTATTAAATAGGACAAATGATGCAAGGAATTAAACAGGACACATAAACACTGACCAGCTCGTCATGGAGTGGTGACTGTTACAGGAAATGCTTGGAGACTTGTACCGTGGACACAGTGAGTCAACTATACAGTAATGGGTTTGTATAGTGAGATCATGTCCAAGCTTGCCCCAACATCTTATAGTGATTCAACGTCACGCACAACAAGGATGAAACCATCTGAGAGAATAACAGAGGTAAGTACACAAGCATGTCTGTTTGTTTCTTATAAATATTTTTCTCAATCAGTGTGTGTGTGTGTGTGTGTGTGTGTGTGTGTGTGTGTGTGTGTGTGTGTGTATTTTCCTTGTTCCAAAGTGTAAATTATACTGTGATAATGTTA
Source organism: Homarus gammarus (assembly GCA_958450375.1). NCBI lineage: Eukaryota > Metazoa > Arthropoda > Malacostraca > Decapoda > Nephropidae > Homarus > Homarus gammarus. The sequence goes on along the minus strand of CAUDMG010001597.1, from coordinate 2,721,306 downwards.
GTATATCAGTGTTATGTTGGTTCGGTTTGACTAAGGTTAGCTTTAAATGTAGGGTATATTCCCTGTTACGTGATCACGTTGCTTAATAATAAGACGAATGTGCAGGCCTTGTGTGAAATAAAACAAAGCCTAGGATTGCTTTTAGTTGTCCTTTTGGCCTTGTGGTACACGATTCCTGTTCACACGCATAGGTCCAGGGTTCTTTTCCAGACTAGTGAGGTATTGTTTGTATATGAGAGTCTGCGTGTATATATATATATATATATATATATATATATATATATATATATATATATATATATATATATATATATATATATATATAATGAAGAGAACCAGGGAAAACACAAACATCTTGACTAAGTTGAGTTACTTTAATTACTAACGTTTCGGAAAATCATTTTTCATCATAGGGGCATAGAAAACAGACAAAAAGTTACAGGTAATTTACAATAAAAACGGAACATTATTATAGAATTTACCTACTACAATTTAAAAAATAAAAAGCATTATGAATTAAAACCAATAAACGTGGCGGGAGACCTAGGTACAGAACTAAAAACATACATAAGAACATAAGAAAATAATCTATCCAGTCTCCTTTTGAAACTTTTCAGCGTTCTAGCACTTACTACAAAGTTGCTAAGCTTGTTCCACTCGTCCACCACCCTATTTGTGAGCCAGTTCCTTCCTGTCTCCCTCTTAAACCTAAACTTATCCAACTTAAATCCGTTGCTCCGAGTCCTATCCTGCTCGGATATTATAAGAACTTCATCGATATCCCCTTTATTGATTCCTTTCACCCACGAAAATACTTCTATCATATCTCCCCGCACTCTTTGTCTTTCTAGGGAATGCAAGTTTAGTTTCTTTAACCTATCCTGATATGGAAGGTTTCTAAGTCTGGGAATCATTTTCGTCATTCTTTTCTGCACCGACTCTAGTGAATTGATATCCATTCTATAATAAGGGCACCAGAACTGAACCACATAATCGATATGCGGCCTGACTAGCGCAAGATATAGTTGCAATAAGACCTCTGCACTCTTATTACTTACACTTCTAGATATAAAACCCAATACTCTGTTTGCCTTATTTCGAATATTAACGCACTGTTTTGTAGGCCGTTGGTCCGGGCTTACAACTACCCCTAGGTCTCTTTCACAAGTCGACTTCTCTAGGTTGATGTTGTTTAGGCTGTATACATTGACAGTATTTATTCTTCCAATATTAAGTACGCTGCACTTGCTGGTGTTGAATTTCAGTGGCCATTTTTCAGATCACCCCTGCAGTTTATTTAGATCCTGTAATGCATTTAGATCCTGTAATGCATTTGCATCCTGCCCTGAATTATCAGCCGCCCTATTTTGGTGTCATCCTCAAGCTTGCTTATGTCACTGCTGATCCCAGTATCTAAATCGTTTATGTAGATTATGAACAAGAGAAGGCCTAGTACTGACCCCTGGGAACCCCACTGGTTACACGGCCCCACTCAGAGTTAACACCATCTATGCTGACCCTCTGCGTTCTATCGGTGAGCCATGATTTTATCCAATTTAAAACTTTCCCCTCGATACCATGAGCCATAATTTTTCTCAAAAGCCTCTGGTACGGTACTCTGTCAAATGCTTTGCTAAAGTCTAAGTAAATAACATCGTAATTTTCGTCATTATCTACTACCCTATTGACTCCTAAAAAACGTCAGCAGATTTGTTAGACAAGATTTTCCCTTTGTAAACCCATGCTGAGAGTCGTAGATTAATTTGCTTTTCTCTAAATGCGATCGGATGCTATCTGCTATAATTGATTCAAGAAATTTCTCCACTACTGTCGTCAAACTGATCGGCCAGTAATTTGACGCTGATGCTCTGTCTCCCTTTTTGAAAATGGTTCTACATTTGCCTGTTTCCACAAGTCTGGCACAACTCCCGTGTCTAATGATTTTGTAAATAAATTTACAAGGGGTCTGCTAATCTGTTCCCTACACTCTTTCAAGACGTGAGAGAAAATTTCATCCGGCCCTGGGGATTTTGTCTTCTTTAGTTTATTTATCCTCTTAAGAACATCCTCTTTTCTGTTAGTGATATTCATTAATTTCTCTTCTTCCTTTCCCCTAAATATCAGTTCCACCTCTGGAATTTCCTCGCGAATTTCTTCTGTGAAAACTGATAAGAAGTAGCTGTTCAATGCCTTGCTTATTTCTCACTGCCATTTATCACTTCTCCCCTCCCTGACTTTAAAGGCCCAACTTTGTCCTTGTCCCTTGGGATTCGCCTTGGATTCTCATGCTATTTTGATTTCATAGTCTCTCTTTGCTTTCCTTCCATTTTTCTTGACATTCCTAGATAGTTCATTATACCTATTTCTGTGCTGATCCTCCCCTCCCTTTAATTTCTTATATATTCCTTTCTTTATTCGTATGTCATGTTTAAGTTTTCTGGTCATCCACCTTGGCTCATTCTTATTTGACCTCATTTTTTTGTATGGTATATTTTGTTCTTATGCTTTATGTAGTATACTAGTGAATATATTATAGTCATGATCAATTGTTGTGTCATCTATGACCTCACCCCTTCCTACTGGGGGTATTACCTTAATTTAGACGATCCTCAGTGTGAAAAACACAACAATTTACAGGAAGCCAATTCACAAATGGATGGCTTTAGTTATACTCATGCAAGGCTTCCATAATGAGGAGGTCCGTCTCACAGTTGCTCCTGCCAAGAACTGAGAAATCCGACGGCGAAAACGGGTGGTCATGTTGGTAGGCGTGGTTACGGATAGCTCAGTGTGGTGGTTGTGTGATTAACTGTCCTGTAATTCTGTAGTATGAGGAGAAGATAAACAGATTTTTTCGTAAACTTAAAAACAAGAATGTCATTAATGACTCCTCTTTTTAAACTCTTTGTTAGCGGGTCTAAACCAGGTATCCTGTACGGTCTACCGAAGGTACACAAAGATGACTGTCCCTTTCTCCCTATATTGTCTTCCCTCGGCACCTTCAACTACAGGGTATAATCTGTCCAAATTGCTTGTTCCCATATTGTCTCCAATAACCTGTAATCAGTATTCTGTTAAAGACTCTTTTAGTTTTGTTAAGGAACTAACCAGCATCTCGTTCAATAACTGTGTTATGGCTAGCTTTGATATACACTCTCTATTTACCAACATTCCTCTTGCCGACACTATTAACATATGTACAGATGAATTGTTCTTAAATACAGATATAGTTGATGGATTCAATGGACCATAATTTAAAGAATTTTCAAAACTGGCTGTAAATGATCGTTTGTTTTTATTTAATAACAAAGCTTATAAACACTGTGATGGTGTTGCTATGAGTTCGCCCTTAAGTCCCACGTTGGCAAACGCTTTCCTCTGTCACCACGAGAAGTTTGGGCTAACCGAATGTCCCGCCCAATTTAAGCCTTTGACACATTTTAAATTTTCAAATCACTTGATCACGTCTCTATGTTCCTAAATTTTCCAAATTCGAAACATGGCAACATCAAATTTACTTGTGAATTGGAAAAGGACAATATTCTTCCATTCCTTGATGTTAATATCCACAGTCTTCTTAATAGTTTCGAGACAGCCTTATACAGAAAACCAACATTCACTCATTTGAGTAAAAAAAAATCATCATTCATTCCTTTTAATTACAAACGAAGTCTAGTGCGTACTCTTACTGAGTCTGTAATATATGTTCAAACTATTTCCACCTGAACATGGAACTGAAATACATAAAGTAATTACTCTTTAACAATGGTTTCCCAATGAGATTTACAGATACTTAAATAGGCCAAACCCTTAATAGGATTTTTGATCCCACACAGCCTCAAATCCACACAGTTCTTAAATATTCTGTCTATTTCACCATCCCGTACACAGGCCCAGTCAGTTTCACCCTTAGAAACAAACTTTTCAATGAATTCTATCCACAAATTTCTCTTAGACTAATCTTCAAAGCCCTGAGTTCAATTTAAAAATTCTTTAAAACTGAAGACAATATACCCACACACTTATAATCCTCAATTATTTATCAATATAGGTAAAACAAAAAGACACTTGATAACTCGTATTCATGAGCACTTGGGCCGTTCTGTTCGACCAGGCCAGTTAATCACACACCTACCACATTCAGCTATGCGTAACTACGCCCACCAACATGACCACTCGTTTTCGCAGTTTCTCAGTTCTTGGCACGAGAAACTGCAAGAAGGACCTCCTCATTGTGGAAACCTTGTGTATTACCCGAAAGCGCTTAGGAACTTCGTGTATTCTTGTTTCCTTGTGGTTATAAGAACATAAGAACATAAGAATGGCTGAAACTGCAGCGGGCCTATTGGCCCATACTGGGCAGTCCCGTTTACACCCATCCCCTATTGCTCATATAAGCATCCAACCTATGTTTGAAGCTATTCAGCGTATTCCAGTTAATGACGATATTTGGTAACTTGTTCCATTCATCCACTACTCTGTTTCCAAACCAGTGTTTACCTATTTCACGCCTAAATCTAAATTTGTCTAATTTAAAACCATTGTTACGAGTTCGCTCCTGGTTGGATAGTTTGAGTACCTTTGTAATGTCCCCTTTGTCTAGCCCTGACTTCCACTTATACACCTCTATCAGGTCGCCCCTCACTCTACGTCTCTCAAGGGAGTGCAAATTAAGATGCTTTAACCTGTCTTTATACTCAAGGTTCCTAATGCCCGGGATTAGTCTTGTCATTTTCCTCTGAATTCTTTCCAATGATTCTATATCCATCCTGTAATACGGTGACCAGAACTGAACTGGGTAATCCAGGTGTGGTCTCACAAGCGCAAGATACAGTTTTAGGATGACCTCGCTAGTCTTGTAACTAACACTCCTTTGTATGAACCCAAGTACTTTATTAGCCTTGTTACGAGCAAAAACACATTCTTTACTTAGCTTGAGGTTCCTACTTATCATTACTCCTAAATCTCTCTCACAGTCGGATTTCTCTATGGCAACGTTGTTCATCTGGTATCTGGTTTCCCTGTTTACATCTCCTATACTGAGTACTATACATTTGTCCACGTTGAATTTCATCTGCCATTTTTCAGACCATTCGAAAAATTTGTTTAGATCTTCCTGTAGTTTTGCGGAGTCCTCGTCAGATTTAATAACACGTCCTAGTTTAGTGTCATCAGCAAATTTACTTATGTTGCTGTCTATGCCGATATCTATGTCGCTTATGTATATAATAAATAATAATGGTCCAAGTACTGAGCCTTGGGGAACTCCACTTGTGACGTTGCTCCAATGGGACTTAGTGCCGTTAATCCTCACTCGCTGTTTCCTGTCCTGTAACCACACCCTAATCAATTTAAGGATGTTACCTTTGATGCCATGTGCTTCTACCTTTCTAATTAGTCTTTCGTGGGGGACTCTGTCGAAGGCTTTGCTAAAGTCGAGATATACCACATCATAATTGTGCCCCTCGTCCACCGATTCGAAAACTGATGAAAATAATGTTTATAGATTAGTTAGACAAGAACGTCCGCTTGTGAAGCCATGCTGGGAATCATTGATCAAATCAGTGCTTCTCCAGGTGATTTCATATAGAGTTTGAAATGATTGCTTCAGTAATTTGCCTACTTTTGATGTTAGACTGATTGGGCGGTAGTTAGAGGATAGTGATCTATCCCCCTTCTTGAAAATCGGTATTACATTCGCTATCATCCAGGATTCTGGTACTACACCTGTTTTTAAGGACATGTTAAACAACTTTGCTAAGGGCATACTAAGCTCTTCCTTACATTCCTTTAATACTCTGGCAAATATCTCATTGGGACCAGGTGACTTATTAGGCTTTAGTTTGTCTATTTGATTACTAACATCATTACTAGTCACTACTATCTCGCTTAATTTGTTTTCTTCACTATCTCTGAATAGAGTCGGTGCCTCGGGTATCATGTTTAAATTTTCAGTGGTGAAAACTGTTGAAAAATATTTATTCAAATTATTGCTCATTTCTCCTTCGTTACCAGTGAGCTCGCCGGTATCTGAATGTATTGGTCCAATCTTTTCTCGTGTTTTAGTTTGATACATTTGGTAGAATCCTTTGGGGTTTGTCTTTGCCTCCCTTGCTATCCTTACCTCATTATTCCTCTTGGCATTCCTTATCTCGGTTTTAACCCTACTCGCCAATATCTTATAATAATCCTGGAGGTAAATTTCGCCACGCTTTATCCTTCTATCTACAGTATAGCTTTCCTTTGGCCAATGATGTTCTATAAATAATTATTTATCCATTTAGGGTCATTGTTGTCTGATCTGAGTTTTTGTATGGTATGTTCTGCCTCTGTACATTAAGTAACTCATTATTTAAATTGTCGTGGAACTCGGCAATCTCAGATCTCGTTATCAGGTCGGTGTCATCTGTCAGGTTCACGGCCAAGCGCGACACCCCCTCTCTCAGCTGCCTCTTTAAACTGTCAAAGTTTGCCCTTCTGAAATCTGCCCTGAAAATCTAACTGGAATTTAATTTCTTTGTGATCACTGTTTGCAAGTTCGTTCCCTTCCTTGACATTGCTAATGAGGTTTTCTCTGTTCGACAGAACTAAATCGAGTATATTATTACCCCGTGTGGGTTCGGTTATATGTTGGCTTAGGAAACAGTCCTGGACCGTCTCGAGAAAATCCTCTGATTCTGAGTTTCCCGTAAGGTCAGTCCAATCTATTTGGCCAAGGTTAAAGTCGCCTACTATACAGACTTTGTTGTGTATGGATGCCCTGTGCATTTCATCCCAGATAAGTCGCTCATTGACTCTATCAAGATTGGGAGGTCTATATATTACTCCTGTGATTAATTTTTCCCTACCGTCGCTTAATTCTATCCAAATTGTTTCTGTATTCCGCTCAGTTTTTATTTCCTTATTTATTTCACACTTCAGATTATCCCTAACATAGATTGCTACTCCACCTCCTTTCCTGGTCTGCCTGTCCGTATGGAACAATTTGTAACCCCCAATTTGGTATTCGACCGGCAACTCACGTGAATCTAGGTTGATCATGTTTCAGTGAATGCTATTATATCGATTTTTTTGGTTCATACCAAGACCCTAATATCATCCATTTTGTTTCTCATACTTCTACTGTTCGCGTAGTAGGCATTTAAGTTAGTCGTGTTCTGAGTCCTCCCTTTACCGGGTTTAGTTTTAAACTCCCTGTTTAATTTAGTTTTGTCATCATTCCTAACACTATTTCCCTGTAATCTTTTACTTTGTTTACCCGCTCCCACTGCAGTTTCCCCCACCCCCGTGCCCATATGTTCCCCTAGCAGTTTAAAGACTTCGATATCCTTTGAACTGCCCCCTCTAGAGACCCAGCCAGGGTTGCCACCCCATCCCGAGACAGGTGCACCCCATCCCTAGCATAAAGGTCCCTTCTGCCATAGAAGTTGTCCCAGTTGTCAATGAATAGGACAGATATTGACTTGCAATATCTGTCAAGATGGTCGTTGACACCAACTGCCCTTGACAACCATTCACTGCCAACTCTCCTTCTAGGCAGGACACGGCATATGATAGGGATCCCTCCCTTAGACCTAATACGATCTATAGTTGCCTTGAACTTATCAAGAAGCTCCTCGCTCCTACACCGGCCAATATCATTGCCTCCTGCACTGATGCAGATAATGGGTTTGTTCCCATTACCAGACAAGATATTGTCCATCCTGTCAATTATATCCCCCACCCCAGCTCCTGGCAAACACACCCTCATCCTATTTTTGTTTTTACCACAAAAGGCCCTGTCCATGTACCTTACCTGTGAGTCACCAACAATTAAAGTTTTTCTACCTTCCTTGTCATCCCTGTCCCTGACTGTACTAACGTCCAATTCGTCTATCAAGGGACTGAACGAGTTGGTACACTTAGCTGTTGTTGTCGTATCCTTGGTGTATTTCTTCACCACCAGCTTCGTCTTCCCACTCCTCACAACCTTCCACTCGCTTCAGTTTTCGTCAGACACTGGCTTTCCCTGTCCCGCCTCCCCTTTTAACCTTCCTTTAATTTCAGGTTCTCCAACGTGGCCCTCTCAATTTCTTCCTTGGCCCTCGCCAATTCTTCCATGGACCACTCCAGTTTGGTCAACAAACTCACACACCCAAAACCACACAAAGCACTGGCCATATCTGATAATTATCCCTCGGGAGCTAACCCTGCTGTGACCTTTCCCCAAGTGAGGTCAGCATATACTTGGATCACACGCACCTACAGTGAATTACTTGCATATATATATATATATATATATATATATATATATATATATTATATATATATATATATATATATATATATATATATATATATATATACTGTATATCATTGGTTGCGTTGGGCCTCCCGCACAACCCATCCCAAATGCTTGTTTAGGTAGAGATAAGGTACTCGATAGGGGTCATTTCACGCCTCAAAACCACATTTTAGTCAGTGGGCTTTAGACCTTCGGGGAGAGTAGACTCCTGCTCTGTGGATTTAGAACAGGGGCCATACAGTCCTACCAGTGCTACGAATCTGTGTGTGCAAATTCCCGAGATTGTTGTTAAGCCCAGTGAAAAGTTAACGCACCCTGTAAAGGAAGTGATCACTGGTGAGGGCCTGTTTGCTACAAGAGCACTCCAGGCTGGCCTAATAGATCTAACGATTAATTCTCCAGGTTGAAAAACTCTCCCTTATAACTTACGGTACTGTGGCGCGAATGTGAGTGACTGACCAGTGACCTATCCATGCAAATTATAAGTCCAGTGAATGGAATTGTGCCAAATAAACGTAAGTGCAATTATCTGCCCGTATCTGTGACCCCTCTATTATTATTATTATCAAAGGTAATGACTGATTGGTTATGACAAAAGTATAACCAATAACTTAGATGGATGTTGGATGTTAATGGAATTCATTAAATCATCATTTATCAAGTACACAACGCATTGAATGCTGGAAGCAGAGTGAAATTCTACGTAGTGATACACCATAATCTCCTGGGTGAGTAATCAGTGTGAAGGTATCTGAGTTCTACGGTAAGAAAACCACTTTCTTGCATTTAAAACCTAACAATTGGCGCCCGAACAGGGACACAGACCATGGATAATTGCACAATTGTATCGCCCACACCTACACCATGTCAGCTCGTGCAACGGCTTTTGAGGAAGCACGTGACCTTGGGCTGGAGGGGGCTGAGGCCGTTGCATACATGGAGAAGGCTGAGGAGAGAGGAGACAAGCAATGCAAGCATGAACAACTCTTAGCCCAGCTAGACTTTCAGAAGGAAGAAAAGAAGCTGGAACGAGAAGAGAGACAAAGGGAACGGGAGTTCCAACTGGCCTCAGCGGAAAGGAATCAAAATTCTTCTCCGTCAGGAACTCCCACTCAAAACGTCACTTATAGGAAATTTCCCCAGATGCCCACCTTTAAGGAGGGCGAATCCATGGAAATGTACATTTCCCGGTTTGAGCGTCTCGCAGAAGCCTACGAGCTTGATGACAGCATTTAGGAATTTGAGTTCCTGAGCCTATTTGATGGGAAAGCCTTGGGGACTCTTCGACGACTAGAGCGTCCTGAAAATAAATTCCCTGACATGAAGTCTGCACTGCTGCGGGCATATGGGCTGACTACTGAGCAGGCCAGGCATCAGTTCAACAGGGCAATGTTGGAAGAAAATGAAACGGCTGCACAGTTCCGGGAACGTTTAAGGGACTATGTGGCTCAGTGGATGAGTAAGGATGAAACCCCCAAGTCCATGGAAGGGGTTATAGACTTAATAGTGCGCATGCAGTTTGAAAGGTCTTGTCCTCCTGAACTTGTGGCTCAAATCAGGGCCAATGGAGTTAAGACGTCGAAGGAAATGGCAAGCAAAGCAGACGCTCATTTCAGCGCTTTCAGGTACCACACTCGGAGGCGGTGATCGAACAGGGAGTCGGCAGGTACCCAACAAAGTCAACAACCTCTACAGAAACAGCCACCGAACCCACTCAGGCAGCAGGGAAATAACCAGCAACCACAACCGCAAAGGCAGCAACAGAAACAGCAGCAGAAGCAGTACCAAGGCCACCCGAAGTACCAGGACAGTTGGTGCCCGGGTAACAATCCACGATGGGACCGGCGGCAGGAAGCCGCCGTGGCTCAATTCGTAGGCCAAGGTGCCAGCAATAATAATCCACGAAGAGACCAGCAGCAGGAAGCCGCCGATGTTCAAACTGTGGACTGGGAGTGGCCTGACCTTCCAGCAGGGCCGATCGTCATGCAACCTGAAGCAGGGGCTCATACCGAATCAGGTCTACCCCACCACACCTCTTGACTAACTGCCGCCTCCACCGTCTCCTCGAGGGGTCACTCCACCTTTCTTGTTAAGCCTGGATACGCTGTAGGAGTTCCAGTGACTGCCATGCAAGATAGTGGGGCATCAGGCTGTATTGTCAGGAAGGAATTGGTGAAGCCACATCAATACACCGGAGTACAAGTAAGTGTTAAATTAGCCAATAGTTACATTCAAACGGTTCCAGTGGCCAAGATTGAGGTGGACACCCCCTTCTTCTCAGGTTGGGTCACTGCAACAGTCCTGAGGGAACCTATATACGATCTCATCATTGGGAATATCAAGGGAGCAAGAAACAGTTGTGCAGTGGATGCTGCAACCCAAACTGATGCTGCCGCTTTGACCCAAGTTAATGCTGCTGCAGTCACTCGGGGTATGGCTCAAACAAAACCTCGAGTCACCCCATTGGATATTGCCACATTGTCTGATCTCATCAATAGTTAGGATGTCGTCCAAGAGCAAGAGCATGACAGCACGCTCACTTCAGTACACAAGAGTTTGATGGTTGGAACCATCAAGGAGACATTTGGGAATCGAACGAGGTTCGGAAAGAAGAGGAACCGTCTCTACCGAGAGACTGTGACTTCTCTGGGTGAAACACGACTGCAGTTCGTGGTTCCTTCCAAGTACCGCCTGGCTGTGTTCAAGCTAGGCTATTGCACTGCTTTTGGCGGCCATATGGGTACAAAGAAGACCTTTGATCGCATCAGTGTAGCGTTCTTCTGGCCAAGGATGGGCCAGGAGATCGCTAGGCTAGTCCGCTCTTGTGATGTTTGCCAGAAAACCAGTGATCGAGGGCGAGTCCCACCTGCACCACTAGAGCCCTTCCACTGATCTCTGAACCCTTTGAGAGGGTGGCGGTGGACATTGTGGGGCCGATAAACCCAAGGGCGAGCGATGGGGCAAAGTATATTCTCACCTTGGTGGACTTTAGCACGAGGTGGCCCGAGGCTGTGCCTTTGGGGAACATTGAGGCCACGACTGTTGCAGAAGCCATGTTGGAAATCGTCTGTCAGGTAGGTATCCCCAAGCAAGTCCTCAGTGACAGGGGGACCCAGTTTACTTCTGCCATGATGGAGGAGTTGTTGCGACTGTTATCGGTAAAGGGGCTAAAGACAACACTCTATCACCCGATGTGCAACGGACTCTGTGAGAGGTTTAATGGGACGCTGAAGAAAATGCTCAGGAGGATGGCAGCCGAACAACCTAAGGAGTGGCTGCGCTACATTGCCCCACTTCTGTTCGCGTACCGAGAGGTGCCACAGAGCTCACTCAAGGTGTCTCCCTTCGATCTTATGTATGGCTGGTCCGTCCGGGGACCTCTACAGGTTCTTCGGGAACTGTGGGATGATGAGGAACCAGATCCGGAAGTCAAGACCACCAATGCATACGTCATTGACTTAGCTGATCGTCTCCAAGAAACCTGTCAACTGGCAAAGCAAGAGCTGATAAAGGCTCAAGAGGTCCAGAAGACGTACTATGACAAGAAGGCCAAGCTTCGTTGTTTCCAGCCAGGTGACAAGTGCCTGATTCTGTTGCCTACGATGCGCAATAAGTTACTGGCTCAGTGGAAAGGTCCATTCGACATTGCAGAGCGTGTCTCAGATCTGACTTACATCGATCAGGTGGGATCTCGACGAAAGAAGTTCCACATCAACATGCTGAAGAAGTACTTCCCGTCACCGATCGGGGGTATAGTCTCCACTGAGGAAGACAGGGACGAGCCTTCCCAGTGTGATTCAGGGGTAACTTGTGCTGCCACAGTGATATCTGACAGTGATGAGGAGGATGGGCCTGTCACTGCACACTCCCGCCAGAGTGAGACTTTCACGGACGTTGAGGTGAACGGAAATCTATCAGCAGAGGAACGAGATGCCATCGGCTCTCTGTTGCATCGCTACAAGGACATCTTCTCTGATAAGCCAGGAGTTGCCCGGGTCGACTGTCACACTATTGAACTGACCAGCCCTACACCTGTTCGGGTAAAGCCCTATCCTATACCTATGCGACTACTGGACACTGTCGAACAAGAAATTGAGGAAATGGAAGCAGTAGGAATCATCGAGAAATCATCGTCTCCATACTGTAGTCGTATGGTAGTCGTCCGAAAAATGGATGGAGGTGTCAGGATCTGCGGGGATTATAGGAGAGTAAATGCCATTACCCAGGTGGATGCTGAACCTATGTGTGATCAGAAAACTATTTTTTCAAGAATAGCTGGTTTCAAGTTATTTACCAAACTTGACCTGACCAAGGGGTTCTTCCAAATCCCATTGAACCCGAAGAGTCGGCAGATCACAGCCTTTGGTACGCCAGGGGGCCTCTACCAGTACAGAGTCCTTCTCTTTGGCCTCACAAACTTCCCTGTCATCTTCAACCGCATTATGAGGCAAGTCCTAAACGGCATCAAGGGAGTTGAGGCATTTGTGGACGATATGTTAATCCATTCAGCAACATTTAAGGAACACCTGGAACTCTTAGAGGAGGTGTTCTGGAGGTTCCAACAAAAAAACATGACCGTGAAACCAAGCAAGTGCGAGATCAGCCATTCCGCAGTACAGTTCCTCGGACACACTGTCGGCGGTGGACGCTGCACTTGCCAGAATGAAAAGATAAAAAAAGGTCCAAGATGCACCACGGCCCACTACAAAAAAACAATTGAGGTAATTTCTGGGCCTCGTAGGGTACTACCGGAACTTCATCCCAAATTTTGCCGTGGTGGCTCTTCCCTTTATCCGACCTGCGCAAGAAACATGCATCTAACAAGGTGCAGTGGGGACCTGAACAAGAGGATTCTTTCAGTGCCCTCAAGAACCTGCTATGGTAAGGAAGGAAGAGCCTTTCATCCTCCGGACCGATGCTTCACAGGATGGGGTTGGCACAGTGCTACTACAAGAGGCAGACGGCGAGGTTTTTCCAGTTGCCTATCACAGTCGCAAGTTGAAACCTGCGGAGAGGAATTACAGCACGGTTGAGAAGGAACTTTTGGCAGTGGTGGAAGGCATCAAGAAGTACTACTACTATCTCTACGGAGGTGAGTTTGTGTTGGAGACAGACCACATGCCGCTCACCAGTCTCCGACCATCTAAGAATGCAAATGCTCGTCTGATGCGGTGGGCACTGTATCTCCAGCAGTTCAACTTGGTCCTCCGGTACATCAAGGGCAGCCTGAATGTGGGGCTGATCTCCTATCTCGACTTGTTATGTATTTTTCTCACGCCTTTCTACACTTGAGAACATAACACAACCCCTGTGCCACCTAAACAATGTCTACATACCCTACATACACAACACGTTGCTGTAATGTAAATGTAGCGTGCTTACGCTTAGCATGAACTATTGCTCGGGAATTGTCACCCTCGCCGCGGAGTTTTCCTCCAGCCAGGAAAACTAAAGTAATGTGATGTTAATTCTATAGTCCTTGCCAACAAGGGTTGTGGTGATAGCCTAGAGTGCGGGCAGTGGCTGGTTTCCTCTTTGAGGGAAGGGGGTTTTTGTGGGCGTTGGAGGGGGAAGGGTGTGGTACAGAGGGTGGGAGTGTGGGGGGGTGTCCACTTTCCTGAGAGTCCTTCACAACAATGGTTTTATAGCTGAACGTCACGTGTTTCCCATGTTTCCTGGCTTCTTTAAACTTGTCCATTTGCTGTTGGTGGGCCTTACTCGTACCTTGGCATAGGTCCTCATTGGAGAAGATAGTAGTGCCTTTCAACTTACTGCGCTGGTAAAAGACTTTGTCACGGACAGAGGGGAAAGATAACTTTGTTATGACGTTGCGGGGGCGGGAGGAGTTGGGTTTCCCGACGCTTTGAACATGGTCAAACTTGATTTCTGTGAGTTTAAAATGTTCATTCAGCAGGCTTGAAAAATTGGGCTGGGATGACTCCCAGTTCTCGTGAAGATCTTCAGGATCTCTAGCAAACCTAGGGTTGTTTTGCCGCTCTACGTCGTCTACATAATCCACCCGATCTGTTGTTGTTGCTAGTTCCGTCTATAGTTTGGAGTTCTCCTCGCTCAGCTGTGGAACTCGGGTCTTGAGTAATCTGTTCTCCTCAGCTTCAGCATTCAACTTTGCTTTTAAGTTGCTTATTTCCCCTTGCGAGAATTCCAAGCTTCTTACAACAGCATTTACCTTAGTGGTGAGGCAGTGGTCAGCTTCCTCTAGTTTTTCGATGGTCTACGTATTTATTTGTTGTATGACTTCCTGAATGAGAGTCCGTTGGACTCCCGTTATCACTTCATCCAGCACTTGTTTCGTGAGACTTGAATTTTTTATACTAGCAGCCAGTGTAGACACATCGGTACTAGTGAGGGGAGTGTAAGCTGGTAGTGAAGAGACGGTCAAGCTGGGGTGGCCGGCCTGGTGAGACGGTAAGGTGGAGGGGGGGGGGGGGGCGATAGGGTGGACATGGGGTCGGATTACAGCCATGGCACTGAGGGGAGCTTTGTGGGCCTACTCTTGAATTGAATTGAATTGAATTGAAACAGTTTATTTAGCCAGAAAAGCACAGATACAGAGTGGACAATAATAACAATATTAACATGGCTGAGCCAGTTGAGAACCTGAGCTCTCTTTTAGGCACTTGATGTACGAGTATACTATACATTTATCTCAAGGAAGTATTATGCTACATTTAGTGTCATCTGGAATAGTACAATAGCATGGTGGTAATAAGAACATCTCATAATGTTACCACGGTTATCACTTCAATATTTATTAATTTTATTTACTTATTATTTTTATTATTGAATTATATATACATAAATTAAAGTGGAATTGAAAAACATAAGTATAATGGGGGAGCAGTACAACATGGGTTGTACAGTAATAAGGTTGAACAAGAGGACAGAGCTGTCAGGATTATGACTAGTTGGCAAATATGTTTATTGCAATGGTAATTACTTATCTATTTACATGATAATTTCTGATAAAACGGTTTTGATGGTACAATAAAAGCAGGTACTGTAAATATAGTAGGTGTTACAAGAAATATTAATACTTAGACATTAGATATTTTTTAAGAGATGATTTAAAGGAAGGAAGCATAGTCTTTGCTCGGATGGGTGGGTGTAAGTTGTTCCACACCTTCACACCATGGTATTTTATGGAGGTCTGGGACTGAGAGGAGTGCATGGGGGGTGGTCTTTGTAGCTCTGGGTGCCTGATTATTCTGGAACTGTAAATAATTATTGTCAAACAAGTGATTGATAGATGTGTAAACAAAGAGGGCACAGCAGTAGGTGTAAATCTTCGAATTTTAAAAATTTCAATATAGCAAATTTTTCGTTTGTGTGATCTGTTTTTTTTTTTCTAGTAGGTCATTGTCCGTACAACTCTCTTTTGTGCAGTAACCAGAGATTGTGTTTTTCAAGAGCCAGAGGCCCCCCATAGTGTATGACAGTGTATCAGGTGTTGGTAAACAAGATCATGGTAGATTTTTTCATTGCTGTCAGAGTGAGTGACTGTCGAGTGTGATACATGATACCGCATTGTTTATTGACTTTACTGTGAATGGCTTGTATGTGGTTTTCCAGTTAAGTTTCTCATTCACAATAACTACGAAGAATTTGGTATTTTGTTTGCGTTTAAGGACTCTATTACCAAGGTACAAGGGATCCAAGTCTGGGGGTAAGTTTTTCCTTCTGTGAAAGATCGAGTAGTGGGTTTTCTCAAGGTTTAAGGTCAGTTTATTACGTATTACCTAGGTCCTGATTTCAGTCAATTCAGTGTTTATAGTTCTCATCAAGGAATGGGGGTCTGAGTTGCTGGCATAGAAATTACTATCGTCTGCAAATAAGTTGTATTTTATGAGTGAGCTGGTGTGGACTATGTCGTTTATATACAACAAAAACAGTACTGGACTGAGAATGGAACCTTGGGGGACTCCATACAAGATTGGCGAGGAGTCTGTTTGGTGATTATTATAGCAGACATACTGCCTCCTGTTGGACAGATATGAGGTAAACCAATTGTGGGACAGGCCCCTAACGCCGTAATGTTCAAGCTTTGAAAGGAGGATGGTATGGTCGACAGTATCGAAGGCTTTAGAGAGGTCCAAGAATATACCGACTGTGAACTGACTGTCATCAAAGGAATTTAAGATGTCATTAGTAAAGGATAGCAGAGCACTCTCAGTCGACCTTCTAGCTCTAAACCCAAACTGGGAGTCTGTAAAGATGTTATTGGCATTGCAGAAGGAATTTAGTCTATTACATGCTAGCTTTTTCAGTATCTTACTCAAGGCTGGGAGGACTGATATGGGGCGGTAATTCTTGAAGAGACCTTTGTCCCCAGATTTTTTATATGCCGGGTGAACTTTAGTAATCTTCAGTTTATCAGGAAAGACACCACTAGTGAAGGAGGAGTTACAAATGTGTAAGAGGACATGTAGTAATAAGTAAGCTACTTCCTTAATGATGCTCATTGGTATATTGTCTTCGCCTGCTGCTGCATCTTTGGACATTTTTATGATGGCCAGTAATTCATCTGCTGTGACAGGGGATAAGAACAGCTCATTTTGTTGTATGTTTTGCAGGTTGGCTCTAAATTCCTTATGGTGATCTGGGATGCTCTCTGCAAGATTTTTGCCAATATTAATAAAATATTCATTGAAGAGGTTGGCAAAGGGGGAGGGTTCCGTTACAACTGAATCATTTATCATGAAAGATGAGTGCGGGTCTGAGCCTGAATGTTCCTGTTCTGAATAGAATTTGACATTCCAGGTTTTCTTTCTGTCGCCTGATGCTGACTGGAGCTTATTTGTATAATAGTTACGTCTGGCATTTCTAACTGCTTGAGTTACTCTATTTCTGATACTTCGGTAAGCATCACCGAAAGTTATGGGTCTTTTTGCAAATTTCCTTTGGAGTTTGTGTTTTTCTCTTATCATTATCTTAATTTCGCTTGTGATATAGGGTCTGGAAATGGATGCAGTTTTCACGGACTTAGTCTTGAGTGGGAAACATTTATCAAAGCAAGTATTGAAGATGCAAGAGAAGTTGCAGCTGTTCACGTTAGGGTTGTCGGAGGCATAGACAAGATCCCAGTTAGCATTCATTAGGTTGTTTTAAAAGAGGAGCATGTTGTCGGTGCAGTAGTCTCTGTATTGGAATGAGACTCTACTAGACCTTTCAGGTCTTGTGGCTGTTTTATACATGGCAAAAACTGGGAAGTGATCTGAGATATTGTTATAAATAATTCCACTTACAAGATTGTTAGGAGCGTTTTTAGTCCAGATATGATCTATCACAGTGGCAGAGGTGGCAGTTACTCTAGTGGGTTTGGTTATAGTGTTGAAGAAGAACTTAGAATGACAGGTAGCAAGAAGGTCTAATACTGAGGTGTCAGTTTCTGATTTTAATAGATCAAGGTTGAAATCCCTTGTAATGTAACAACGTTTCCTCTCTGAACTTATGATAGTGATAAACTCCGAAAATTTATCAAGAAAATTCCTTACATTTGTCTGGGGTCTTCTGTAGATTACTCCTACTAGGATATTTCGTGTGTCGTTACGTAATTCAATGAAAACACTCTCCATGTACTCCTCCTGAACCTTTAAATCATCTCTTACAGAAGTGTTATACTTGAATGAACATATAGGTCGAAACCACCACTGTGTTGTGACGTGTTGACGCAGTGTCTATTATAATTTGGAATGTTATACAAATGGTCAATATCGTTAGTGATTTTGGTCTCACAGAACCCAAGTACATCAAATTTGTGGGCAATAGAAGAAAAACACTCATCTAAAAAGGTATCTAGCTGAAGGGGAATACTGCTTTAGTGTTTTTTAGTTCAACAAATTTATTGACAAAGCTTGTAGTACAGTTTGCCTGTTCTGAGTAATTCAGTCAGGTCTTGACACTGAGGGTGGTATCACTTCTCACTGCCACGCAGGACAGAGGTTCATACACAAAGAAATACAACATATTCATTAACAGCTATATACATAGTGGTCAGATTCATGTAGGTAATGACACTGTTCACTGCCATGCAGGACAGAGGTTCGTAAGCAAAGAATTGTATCATATTCATTGACACTATATATAGGTCAGATTCATGTGGGTGATGTCACTGTTCACTGCCATGCAAGACAGTGGTTCATATACATTGGGCGTCATATTCTAATTGAAGACTAATCAGTGTGGGCTAGCAAATTTGGGATAAACAGCAAGAATGTCCTCAAGCACCTCTGATTCATTGTAGTAATTACAAAGTTCATGATACAATAAGTCAGGTGGCCTGAAGTCTTTGACAGTGTCACATTCAATAATATAGTGTTCAAGTGTATGCTTTAAAGGTTTATCACAAAGTGCATGCTGAGTGTTCCGATATGGGTACAGCGTTACTAACCTGCCAGATGTGTCTGTATCCTAGCCTAATTCTGGCCACGACTATATCTCATTGTCTGGTTCTGTCTTTATGCAGGCCATGCCGGTACCTCTTGTCACAAAATTTGTCATATTTATTAATGCTACAACTGCCAGATCTCTCTGCATTTCTCACTTCTTCTAGATCAGAGTTCGTAATTCTGACTTGAATGTTTTTAAGTACAGCATTGGACAGGCCAAGGTCTGATATCATGGCTAATCAAGGAGAAGGAATGAGGTAGTAGGAGACTAGAACTAAACTCGGGAGAGTCAGGAAAGTAATAGTTACAGTTTGGGTTGATGTAACCTAGTGAGTTTTGTAGAAAGGCATCAGAACATAAGAATGGAGAAAACTGCAGCGGGCCTATTGGCCCATACTGGGCAGTCCCGTTTACAACAACCCCTATTGCTCATATATCCATCCAACCTATGTTTGAAGCTATTCAGCTTATTCGAGTTAATGATGATATTTGGTAACTTGTTCCATTCATCCACTACTCTGTTTCCAAACCAGTGTTTACCTATTTCACGCCTAAATCTAAATTTGTCTAATTTAAAACCATTGTTACGAGTTCGCTCCTGGTTGGATAGTTTGAGTACCTTTGTAATGTCCCCTTTGTTTAGCCCTGCCTTCCACTTATACACCTGTATCAGGTCGCCCCTCGCTCTACGTCTCTCGAGGGAGTGCAAATTAAGATGCTTCAACCTGTCTCTATACTCAAGGTTCCTAATGCCCGGGATTAGTCTTGTCATTTTCCTCTGAATTCTTTCCAAGGATTCTATATCCATTCTGTAATACGGTGACCAGAACTGAACTGCGTAATCCAGGTGTGGTCTCACAAGAGCAAGATACAGTTTTAGGATGACCTCGCTAGTCTTGTAACTAACACTCCTTTGTATGAACCCAAGTACTTTATTAGCCTTGTTACTAGTAAAAACACATTGTTTACTTGGCTTAAGGTTCCTACTTATCATTACTCCTAAATCTCTCTCGCAGTCGGATTTCTCTATGGCATCGTTGTTCATCTGGTATCTGGTTTCCCTGTTTACATCTCCTATACTGAGTACTTTACATTTGTCCACGTTGAATTTCATCTGCCATTTTTCAGACCATTCGAAAAATTTGTTTAGATCTTCCTGTAGTTTTGCTGAGTCCTCATCAGATTTAATAGCACATCCTATTTTAGTGTCATCAACAAATTTACTTATGTTGCTGTCTATGCCGATATCTATGTCGTTTATGTATATAATAAATAATAATGGTCCAAGTACTGAGCCTTGGGGAACTCCACTTGTGACGTTGCTCCAATGGGACTTAGTGCCGTTAATGCTCACTCGCTGTTTCCTGTCCTGTAACCACGCCCTAATCCATTTAAGGATGTTACCTTTGATGCCATGAGCTTCTACCTTTCTAATTAGTCTTTCGTGGGGGACTCTGTCGAAGGCTTTGCTAAATTCGAGATATACCACATCATAATTGTGCCCCTCGTCCACTGATTCGAAAACTGATGAAAAGAATGTTAATAGATTAGTTAGGCAACAACGTCCTCTTGTGAAGCCATGCTGGGAATCATTGATCAATCTGTGCTTCTCCAGGTGATTTTGAATAGAGTTTGAAATGATTGATGTTAGACTGATTGGGCGGTAGTTAGAGGATAGTGATCTATCCCCCTTCTTGAAAATCGGTATTACATTCGCTATCCTCCAGGATTCTGGGAATACACCTGTTTTTAAGGACATGTTAAACAACTTTGCTAAGGGCATACTAAGCTCTTCCTTACATTCCTTTAATACTCTGGCAAATATCTAATCGGGACCAGGTGACTTATTAGGCTTTAGTTTGTCTATTTGCTTTCTAACATCGTTACTAGTCACTACTATCTCACTTAATTTGTTTTCTTCACTCTCTCTGAATAGAGTCGGTGCCTCGGGTATCATGTTTAAATTTTCGGTGGTGGAAACTGTTGAAAAATATTTATTCAAATTATTGCTCATTTCTCTGTAGTTATCAGTGAGCTCGCCGGTGTCTGACCATATTGGTCCAATCCGTTCTCGTGCTTTAGTTTGATACATTTGGTAGAATCCTTTGGGGTTTGTCTTCGCCTCCCTTGCTATCCTTACCTCATTATTCCTCTTTGCTTTCCTTATCTCGGTTTTAACCCTACTCGCCAATACCCTATAATAGTCCCGGAGGTGAATTTCGCCACGATTTATCCTTCTACCTATAGCCTTCCTTTGGCCAATGATGTTCTTTAAATAATTATTTATCCATTTAAGGTCATTGTTGTCTGATCTGAGTTTTTTGTATGGTATGTTCTGCCTTTGTGCATTAAGTAACTCAATATTTAAATTGTCGTGGAACTCGGCAATCTCAGATCTCGTTATCAGGTCGGTGTCATCTGTCAGGTTCATGGCCAAGCGCGACACCCCCTCTCTCAGCTGCCTCTTTAAACTGTCAAAGTTCGCCCTTCTGAAATCTGGTACTTTAGTGTAATTTTCCTTAAATCTGCCCTGAAAATCTAACTGGAATCGAATTTCTTTGTGATCGCTGTTTGCAAGTTCGTTCCCTACCTCGACACTGCTAATGACGTTTTCTCTGTTTGACAGAACTAAATCGAGTATATTATTACCCCGTGTGGGTTCGGTTATATGTTGACTTAGAAAACAGTCCTGGATCGTCTCGAGAAAATCCTCTGATTCTGAGTTACCTGTAAGGTCAGTCCAATCTATTTGGCCAAGGTTAAAGTCGCCTACTATACAGACTTTGTTGTGTATGGAAGCCCTGTGCATTTCATCCCAGAGAAATCGCTCATTGACTCTATCAAGATTGGGAGGTCTATATATTACTCCTGTGATTAATTTTTCTCTACCGTCGCTTAATTCTATCCAAATTGCTTCTGTATTCCGCTCAGTTATTATTTCCTTATTTATTTCACACTTCAGATTATCCCTAACATAGATTGCTACTCCGCCTCCTTTCCTGGTCTGCCTATCGGTATGGAACAGTTTGTAACCCGCAATTTGGTATTCGACTGGTAACTCACGTGTTTAGGTTGATCCATGTTTCAGTGAATGCAATTATATCGATTTTTTCGGTACATACCAAGGCCCTAATATCATCCATTTTGTTTCTCATACTTCTACTGTTTGCGTACTATACATTTACATTAGTCGTGTTCTGAGTCCTCCCCTTACCGCGTTTAGTTTTAAACTCCCTGTCTAATTTAGTTTTGTCATCATTCCTAACACTATTTCCCTGTAATCTTTCACTTTGTTTACCCGCTCCCACTGCAGTCTCCTCCACCCCCGTGCTCATATGTTCTCCTAGCAGTTTAAAGACTTCGATATCTTTTGAACTGCCCCCTCTAGAGCCCCAGCCAGGGTTGCTACTCCATCCCTAGACAGGTGCACCCCATCCCTAGCATAAAGGTCCCTTCTGCCATCGAAGTTGTCCCAGTTGTCAATGACTGGGACTGATATTGACTTGCAATATCTGTCAAGACGGTCGTTGACACCAACTGCCCTTGACAACCATTCACTGCCAACTCTCCTTCTAGGCAGAACACCGCATATGATAGGGATCCCTCCCTTAGACCTAATACGATCTATAGCTGCCTTGAACTTATCAAGAAGCTCCTCGCTCCTACACCGGCCAATATCATTGCCTCCTGCACTGATGCAGATAATGGGTTTGTTCCCATTACCAGACAAGATATTGTCCATCCTGTCAATTATATCCCCCACCCCAGCTCCTGGCAAACACACCCTCATCCTATTTTTGTTTTTACCACAAAAGGCCCTGTCCATGTACCTTACCTGTGAGTCACCAACAATTAAAGTTTTTCTACCTTCCTTGTCATCCCTGTCCCTGACTGTACTAACGTCCAATTCGTCTATCAAGGGACTGAACGAGTTGGTACACTTAGCTGTTGTTGTCGTTGTTGTCATATCCTTGGTGTACTTCTTCACCACCAGCTTCGTCTTCCCACTACTCACAACCTTCCACTCGCTTGAGTTTTCGTCAGACACTGGCTTTACCCGTCCAGCCTCCCCTTTTAACTTCGACAGCTCTTCCTTTAATTTCAGGTTCTCCAACGTGGCCCTCTCAATTTCTTCCTTGGCCCTCGCCAATTCTTCCATGGACCACTCCAGTTTGGTCAACAAACTCACGTATCCATGACCGAACATAGCACTGGCCATATCTGATAATTATCCCTCGGGAGCTAACCCTGCCGTGACCTTTCCTCTAGTGAGGTCAGGATCGATATGAGGGAGTATTGTGTCGACACCACGGGTAAATGGGGTGTAACACATATGATCTAGCACATCTAAGGGAATGACACTCGCATCATCATTGTGGGAACATTGATACTGATTAAGGAACAGTAAAAACTCAAGGTCACTGAGGTGTGAAAAAGGAAGATCTATGAAGATTATAATAGTGGTGAGGGGGGGGGGGGGACGTACTCACAAGTGCTACAACCAACAGAATTAGGATGACCGGTACTGTTGAGGTTGATTCCCACATAGAGTGAGAGGTGCTCCTGTCACTCTGGTTTGAGGGTTGCTGGTTTCCACCACAGAGGGTAGACGTGTAGTCCTTGAGTTGGCCGACAGGGGGGGAAACTCCTCAGGTGGAGAGGCGGTACTGGAGGGCCTTGGGGAGGGGGGGTGGTATAGCGGGTGAGTGGGCGGGTGTCCACTTGCCCAAACCCTCACAACAAGGAATTGAATTGACTGACCGTCACGTGTTTCCCTTGTTTCGTGGCTTCTTTAAACTGGTCCATTTGCTGTAGACGGGCTTTAGTTATTCCTGGGCAGAGATCTTCGTTGACGAAGATAGTGGTGCCTCTCAGTTTACTGCGTTGATAAAACACTTTGTCACGGTCAGAGGGGTATGAGAATTTTGTAATGATGTTGCGGGGACGGGAGGAGTTGGGTTGGGTTGAAAACGGTCAAACTTTACTTCATTAAGTTTAAAATGGTCATTCAGCAGGCGTTAAATTTTGCGTTGGGATGACTCCCAGTTCTCGTGGATGTCTTCAGTGATACCTGCAATCCTGAGGTTGTTTCGCCGCCGTATGTCATCCACATAATCCACCCGGTCTGCTGTTGTCGTTAATTCCGTTTTGAGCTTGGAATTTTCTTCACTCAGCTTTTGAACTTAGGTCTTGAGTGTTCGGTTCTCTTTAGCTTCAACGTTCAACATTGCTTGTAAGTCATTTATTTTCCCTTGCGAGAATTCCAAGCTTCTTTTAATCTCATATAGCTGGTCAGTGAGACGCCGGTCAGCTTCTTCTAGCTTCCTGATGGTCTCCTTATTCATTTGTTGTATGATGTCCTGTATGAGAGTCCGTTGGACTCCCATTATCACATCAGTCAGTTGTTGTTTCGTGAAATTTGAATTTTTGACACAAGCAGCCAACTTAGACATATGGGAGCTTGTGAGAGTTGAGTAGCTGGCAGTAGGGAGACGGTCGAGTTGTGGTCAGCTGGGTGGCCTGGTGGGACGGTGGGGGTGAGCAGGGCTCAGATTACAAGCCATGGCAATGAGGGGAGTTTGGTGGGCCTACACCTCACGTGGTAGTCACAGATTCACCAGTAAATTGACAAATATATCTACTTTGGGAATCACAGCTAGATATTGTACTGTACTGGTCGCATCACGCACTAGTCACTCAAGAATCAGATTTTCTAGGAGTCAGACTGGGTGCTCCCGGAATGACCCTGTTTATCGACTAGAAACGTGGTTGTAGTAGAGACGGTGGTTGGCGCTTGTGCTGGAGATGGTGGTTGTTCTTTATTGTGTAGAACAGTGGTTCTTAACCTTTTTTGAGTCACGGACCCCTTTGAGAATCTGGTGAAAGCTATGGACCCCCTCCCTAGAAAAATGCACATAAGTACATAAACACAAGTTTGCATGCAATGAATATACTTCATTTTATTGAAAATTCATTGCCTCATACAGTGTATGACATACACAAAGTATGAATAAAATAAACATTCTAGAAGTCAAAACCTGACGACGATGACGATTGTATGCTACCTGACCGTGTACAGCAGCACCCCATGCCACCCTACAGATTTACTGGTTTTCTTCAGTAATCAAAAATACATACATAACATCTGGTATATATTGACAAAAATAGAACAACTTAATATAAAGATATAGTGAATATAAATATAAAATTTTTAGCTGACCTTTACGGACCCCCTGAAGCCCATCCATGGACCCCTTGGGGGTCCATGGACCCAAGCTTAAGAACCCCTGGTGTAGAATGATGAATGGTAGCTGCATGGAGCTGATACTGATTTAATATTATTATTTTTAATTTGTGGTGGAAAAAGATATTGGTGGTGGAAGTAGAGTGTCCCCACTCTCTCGAGCTCTCCTCACTGTTTCTCCCACTCTCCTCTCACCTTTATCTCTCTCTCATTCTCATATAATTGTACTTTTATGTCGTGTTCTTGCAGGTTCTGAAGAAGGCAGTCATTTGTGAAGACGAGGTGATGGTGTCAGTCGCCTTGGCTCTTGGTGCTGACCCCTGCACCACTGAATGGGTAGAAAACGGTAATGTGTCACTTTGTTTGTTGAGCATAGCGACCATTAATGGCGCCGCCCACCTGGTACCACTACTTGTAGAGGCGGGGGCCCCCGTGGATGGCTCTGAGACGACCTTAAAACCTATTCATTTTGCGACACATAGACGCCGTAAACATGTGTTGAGGGCGCTGCTCGCTGCTGGTGCCAACGTGGAGGCCAAGGATGTCAACGGTGAGTATGTAAATAATCTAATGAATATGATGATTACTTCACACACAATGTTGATTACAGATGTCACTGGTGTAAGGATGTAATAGATGAGTAACCATACAACACTATGGTGTGGTGGGTGCGCAAGTCCGTGTAGTTAACTTACACCACTGTAACCGTTTGGCGATACAGGTGTATCTGCTTTGTATTAGGACAGATGTTTGTAGCACCTGTAGAATAGATGCGTAGAAGCAGGACCCATTGAGAAGGTGAAGAGAAATCAGTCTAAACATGAGTGGATCACAAAAAAAATAAATAAATAAATAAATGATGCATCAAGAAACTTAACAAGCGGTAGTGAGGCTTGCAAAGAACTTCACAAAGAAGAATTAAAAGAGGGACAGTGTATGTAGAACTATACAATGATAAGGATCAAGGGGAGGTAAGAAACTAAAAATAAATAATGACCAAACTACCAGTTTTGGAAACCAAAGTTAAGGCAATTGGAAGGAAAATAAAAAAAAAACAATGTTAAAGTTTGTGAGGTTAATCAACTTTCAGAAGAATTTCTAAAACAAATACAATAGGGTGGAATGGGATCAACTGTTTAACTTATACATGTACTAAAGCTCTATTTCCTTCAAAGAAGACCTTCCTAGTGATTAGAAGAAAAAACAGTATTTTTGTCACTGCCTAGCAAGCAGGGAGGCTTAGACTGTAACCAGTTTATGAGAGATATATTCATCCACAAGTCCTGCCTGTAATGTTTTATTAAAACATAATGTTAAAGTTATGAGAAATATAATGGAAAGTGAGTTTTATATATATATATATATCTATATATATATATATATATATTTCATTCTTAGTCCATATAACATGCGGACTTGAACATATAATAATCAACGACCTCACCAGCCAGGACTCGAACCCTCGATCTACTGCGTATGACCAGGGAACGTTACCGGCCATGCCACAAGGACACTAAATGCAGTCCGAGACTATGTTATATTTCATACAAAGTAAATTTGGTCGAGATGGTAGAGTAGTTACAGAAATTAATAAGATAAAATATCATGCAAAAACAGCATTTATTATTCTGAGACCTGCTAAAATGGGACACTTATTTCAATTTGATAAAAACAAATTACGGAAATGATGAGTATGGTCATTACTATTGCATGGGTCAGAATCGTGGACATATTCAGAAGACACGAAAAGGAGGTAAGGTATGCCTTTTGAATGTGGTGCCACAGGAAAAAGCTAAAGTTAAATTGTAGATAGATCGAAATAAATGAGGAAATACTAAGACTGGTAAACACCACGAAAGAAATACTGGAATTTTTTTAATTAAGTAAAGGAGATATTTTGACCGTATGCTTAAGGCTGAGAGGATAATGAGAGGCACACTAATGGTCAAAACTGAGGGTAAGAGGGCCAGGAGAAGGCAGAGACTGGGATGGAAAAATTAAATTAAATGTTGTGTCCTAGGGGAGGTACAAAATCTGGGAGGACTGGCAAAAATAGCCCTAAAACCTTTAGAGTGGAGAACCATGGTCACCAATCCTCAGAAACAAGGATCACACACACACACACACACACACACACACACACACACAAACACACACACACATAATACTGTGTAACATTCATTGCCATAATATCCTGACCACAGGGGTTAATTATTATGACCCTTTGTAAACCATACTCTGTAATCCCTTTTCGCGACCGCTCACATGATGAGTATGGGGTGCACAATAAACTAACCGCTGTAAGCGGCAAAATCTGAATCAATATATATATATATATATATATATATATATATATATATATATATATATATATATATATATATATATATATATATATATATATATATGTACTGTATATATATTAGGGTGGTTCAAAAAAAGTAAAGTTCTTCATATTTTTAGTGCTCAATGTTTATTTGCGTCCTTTACATGTAAAAACATTTCAGGCGAAATTATAGGTAATTACAGCTTCATTTAGGGTATGCACAAGTGGCCCGAAAATTCTACCTCTCTAATGTTTTCTCCCTCTATAAAATAATTCTTGCTCCTGACATCAGATACAAGTGATTTATTTATTACATTTATTTGTTGGTGTTTATTTTATCCAAAATATGAGATTAACATAAAGAACACATGTAAGAAAAACATACATCACAGAAGATTAGCCTTCTTTATGTTGGGATACTGACGTCGATGTGTGGTGACCACCTGAAGCAGGTACTGCTTTTGATCTTCGCTTTTCGTAATTGAAGAGTTGGAGTCCTGGATAAGCTTCACCGCTCTTTCGGCCACATCATTCACCACCTGCAACTCTTGTAGAATTTCCCTTGACTGAAAGAACTCTGGATCGTCATTCCATTGGCTTGGATCTTTGGAGACGAATCCAGAATCCAGGAGCGTGGTTTAAAAGAAGCAGTTAGTATTTGTGGATGCAAGGTTTTAAGCTCCAGTGATGGAATTTCCTCTTCTGTCACTTTCAGCTTCTTTGGACTTTCCTTTTTCTCGTTCTTTCCCTTGATTGACTCAAGAATTTCTCTTTTCTCAGCATACGAATCACTATCACTGAAGAGAGCCAGAGCTACTGACTCCTCACTTAAATACCAGAGATGCCGCTGGAGAGCCTTTGTTGCCGCCATTCCAACTGATTCATGTATTTTCTCCCCATAATAATGAAGTTGTTTGAGGAAGGGTATATCATTGCTTGGAGCTGCTGCCGTGGACAGAGCCAATACAAGTGACCGACAGGCTGTGCATATTGTGGCAGCTACTGCAGCAGACCTTGGAAGGAACATTGGTGAGCTGCCCATCAGCCGTTCCACAATCAGGAGAGCCCGTATCCGATATCATAGAGATCACATTGCTTCTGTGAAGCAAACTGTCATATCATCTGGAGCTAAGACTGGAATTGTGGTTCATTGGGATATTAAGCTCCTTCCATCTCTAACAGGAGAGGAATCTGTTGAACGACTCTCAATACTGATCTCAGGGAAAGATGCATCCTTTTCAGTAGGGAATACCCAGTTATTGGGCGTTCCACACCTATCATCAGGAACGGGAGTGGCGCAAGCTAATGCTGTGGTGGATTCTTTGAAAGATTGGAATGTCGATGACCGGGTTGTCGCCATGTGCTTTGACACCACTGCCGCTAACACTGGTCATGTTCGTGGAGCTTGTACCTTGATTGAAGAGAGATTGGGAAGAAATCTCCTATACCTTCCTTGCAGACACCATATCTTGGAAGTTGTTCTTAGAGATGTCTTCAAAGCCGTTCATGGGTCATCTAGTGGTCCTGATGTTTTCTTGTTCCAGAGGTTTAAAAAAACAGAGGCATCAAATCAAGCAGTTGGAGTTCAAGACGGGAGAGACTAATGGGTATATCACTGCGATGTTGAAGGAAAATTCTGAATGGATGCAAAAAATTATCGACTACTACATGAAGGCTCTCAAGCACACTCAGCCCCTGGTTGGGACTCCGCCCTGAGGGATTCGTTTTGGAAAGCCTGGCCCAGTACACCATGCTCGTTGGATGTCTAAAGCATTATACTCTCTCCAGATATTCATGTTTCAGCACCAGTTCCAGCTAACTATCAAGGAGAAGAAGCTGATTCAGACCATGTCCCTTTTTGTTGCTCTTGTGTACGGTCCAATGTGGTTCAAAGCTCCTGAAGTGTTTGAAGCTCCAAGCAATGATATATCCTTCCTCAAACGACTTCATTACTATGTGGAGAAAAAAGATGAATCAGTTGGAATGGCAGCAACAAAGGCTTTCCAGCGGCATCTCTGGTATTTAAGTGAGGAGTCAGTCGCTCTGGCTCTCTTCAGTGATAGTGTTTCGTATGCTGAGAAAAGAGAAATTCTTGAGTCAATCAAGGGAAAGAACGAGAAAAAGGAAAGTCCAAAGAAGCTGAAAGTGACAGAAGAGGAAATTCCATCACTGGAGCTTAAAAACCTTGCAGCCACAAATACTAACTGCATCTTTCGCTCCTGGATTCTGGATTCGTCTCCAAAGATCCAAGCCAATGGAATGACGATCCACAGTTCCTTCAGTCAAGGGAAATTCTACAAGAGTTGCAGGTGGTGAATGATGTGGCCGAAAAAGCGGTGAAGCCCATCCAGGACTCCAACTCTTCAATTACGAAAAGCGAAGATCAAAAGCAGTACCTGCTTCAGGTGGTCACCACACATCGACGTCAGTATCCCAACATAAAGAAGGCTAATCTTCTGTGATGTATGTTTTTCTTACATGTGTTCTTTATGTTAATCTCATATTTTGGATAAAATAAACACCAACAAATAAATGTAATAAATAAATCACTTGTATCTGATGTCAGGAACAAGAATTATTTTATAGAGGGAGAAAACATTAGAGAGGTAGAATTTTCGGGCCACTTGTGCATACCCTAAATGAAGCTGTAAATACCTATAATTTCGCCTGAAATGTTTTTACATGTAAAGGACGCAAATAAACATTGAGCACTAAAAATATAAAGAACTTTACTCTTTTGAACCGCCGTTATATATATATATATATATATATATATATATATATATATATATATATATATATATATATATATATATATATATATATATATATATATATATAATCTCATTTTGACAGTCACTCGTGTTATAAAACAATATTGTCATTTTATTAATAACTTACCGAACATTGGCAGATGTTTCATAAGAACATAAAAATGGAGGAAACTGTAGCAGTCCCATTTACACCCAACCCGTATTGCTCATATAAGCATCCAATCTATGTTTGAAGCTATCCAGCGGATACGAGTTAATGATGATATTTGGTAACTTGTTCCATTCATCCACTACTCTGTTTCCAAACCAATGTTTACCTATTTCGCGCCTTAATCTAAATTTGTCTAATTTAAAACCATTGTTACGAGTTCGCTCCTGGTTGGATAGTTAGAGTATCTTTGTGATGTCCTCTTTGTTTAGCCCTGACTTCCATTTATACACCTCGATCATGTCGCCCCTCGCTCTACGTCTCTCGAGGGAGTGCAAATTAAGATGCCTTAACCTGTCTCTGTACTCAAGGTTCCTAATGCCCGGGATTAGTCTTGTCATTCTCTTCTGGATTCTTTCCAAGGATTCTATATCCATTCTGTAATGCGGTGACCAGAACTGAACTGCGTAATCCAGGTGAGGTCTCACAAGCGCAAGTTATAATCGTAAGATGACCTCGCTAGTCTTGTAAGTAACACTCCTTTGTATGAACCCAAGTACTTTATTAGCCTTGTTACACAAAATAAATAATAATAGAGCGGCACTGAATAGATAATACTCAACTAAACCCTATTTGAAAAGGTATCCACCACTGACAAACTGAGATGTCTTCCTACTCCCAAGGCCTGCTTGTGACTGACAAAGCTCCATATTCCAGGGGACTACAAACCTAACACTAATATTAAAGAACTCCCGCATTAACTTGCAAAAATACCTATATACATACAGAAAATTTTTATGTATTAAGTACCATCCCTGCTCACACATATTTATATAAAAATATTCTATTTACAGTAGTTGAGGGTAACATGCCTAAAAATATTTCGCTATGCACAACGCAACTCACTACTGTACATACGCCATGCATTACAATATAAAGATGCCAGACAGTGTATTTAATACTTATATTTAGTGCATTGAATGCATATAACATCATAACCAAAATAAGCATAGGCCCTCACCCAGAGTAGTGTTAATGGTTCCTCACAATGCTTCAGAACTCTCCATAGCGAATACAGTGCACAAATCATGAATGGTATTTACATTACCGATTCGGATGGTGTTCCATATATGGAAATATTTGCGAAAAAAAATACAAACACGAGCAAGGTCTACAGACTCTTTAGAGTGGAGGTGGCCCCTTCTGAAGTTGAGCTCATCATGTGAAAACATGATTCGTATGTTTGCAACAACAAGTATAAAGACAATTAACAAGGGCATTAAGTTTAGTATTGTATGAACTCTATGCTGTAAACCTTGACACTTGCCAATTTGAATATTAAATTTGATTTTATTTTATAAAAAGAACAAGAGCGTGTGAGTCTCAATTGCAGTTATACAAGTACGATTGTAACATATGTCAACTATATCGGTGCATTCATGCTGCTTTTCATAAGCTATATTCCTATTTGGCAACATTTGTCCTGAGTTGGATTTATCTAAATGTGCGTAACACAAAGCAAACTGTTGCATCTTAGTTTCAAAAGGTTTTATTGCAACTTTTTTATTTCATTCCAAAGGTAACACAAAGAGGGGATATGAATATTATTATGATATTATTATGAAATGTACTTCGTAATCAGGTATACCAACCCCTCTTACACGACAAAAGGCAGGTGTTCATTCTGAAATCCACCATACCCAGCTGTAAAGATACTTTCTTGCTGTGCGGATATACGAATGCGTAGATCTGTAAAACACAAACATATATCTTAGGGTATTAATGGCATTAGTTCTCAATTATTAGTACCGCCTGGGAAGATGTTGGATGCATAATGTGTTGTCTAATGGTAGACCCTGCTGCCATACGGCATCCTGAAAATTGTGACCAGGTCCCTGGTTGCTGATCTGACTTTCTGCTTCATTTACACACAATTGCAGGGTCTCAATTGTTTCTCTTACTGTTGCCAGTATATATATGCTGATAACCACAAGGAAAGAAGAACACACTTCGGGTTTTCTTCTTTCCTTGTGGTTATCAGCATATACCTAGATCACTTGCATAAATATACAGTATATATATATATATATATATATATATATATATATATATATATATATATATATATATATATATATATATATATATATTGTTTCTCACTTTTGTTCTTTTCTTAATTTTTGCATTCTTTTTTTTGTTCTTTTTATTATTATTATTATTATTATTATTATTATTTTTATTTGTAATGAGTGTTTATTAGACCACAGCCTACAGCCCATAGAAAGACAGCACATATAACAGTAAGTAGATGAGCAGGTGTACACCCACTTAAGTTGACACACCCTTCAGTGATATTAAGTCCTGACCCCATGACAAAAGCCCCACCGGACAAGAAAAAACAGGACAAAACGCCACCTCTATCGGACAAAAACCCCATCTCTACTGGAACCTAACCTAACCTAACGTTAAATGAAATTTGTATGAAAAATATAAACGAGCTCTCTAGCTTCCGACTGTATTCAAAGACTGCTTAAGGAAAACTGAATTAGTGCCTAAGTGAACAAGGTTTTTATACAGTTCGCCTCATGGTACAGCACGTAATTAAACAGACCTGAGAGACCAGAGATTGTGAGGTCACGGGTCCCCTGAGGTCTCAAAAAGTGAGAACAGTAATGGTAAGAGCTAATATCAAAGTGGATTTGTACGAAAATTACATAACCATTTTATTTACGCTGGAAAACAATGCAAATCTACGGACTTGGCGCACCCAGCCCACGATTGCAGTTATCGTACGGCTCCGTCCTCCTTCCCCCAATTTTTTTCTTAGCCTACTCTTTTTTTTAATGTTGTTTGGATTAGTAAAGGAAGGAAGATGAGTAAATAGAAGAATAAATAAAGAATGGGAAACAGAAAATAGTTAGAGATAACAGGTGGGGGGGAGCTGAGTTTCATCATGCGTCTGGATGCGCAGTTTCAACGTTACCAGACGACCTTACAGCTACAGTGTATACTTATTCCTGTGGCTCATGGAAAAGGGGAAGAGATAAAAAGATAATAACAGGAATGCATGAAGAAGATGGCTACAATAGACACAGGGTGAATATAGACAGTGAATCAGACAGGAGGTTGACAAATATAGACAGATTCATACATGCACAAATAGACAATATGGCAACTAACATGACAGACAGACTGCTGGCTGACTGGTTCACATTAGACAAACAGGCAGACACACGCTAACAACGGTTAAGATAGACAGATTTGACGACACAAAGAGTACAGACGGGCTTACATTTAAACACCACACAGACGAACAGACAGGTGGGATGGCAAAAGACAGGACGGATAGACTTGAGACAGATTAGAAGGCATTTATAAACAAGAATAACACCAAATTGACCAAAGCTGCGTCAGCGAGGGTAGGAGGTCTTACATCCACCAGCGTAAATAATAAGACGTTGAAAACTAACACCCTCGCGCGGAAAGAACATCGATGGTCGGTCAGTTATGTGAGATGGGCCTAAAACTGACTAACGTAGATGATGACTATGATGACTTAACACAGGTGATGACTTAACACAGGTGACTATCATAACCAGAATCAAGGTCACTTCTCTTCATAATATAATTTATCTCGGAATGATCATCGGTGATTCATAATATTTTTTTTTTATGATTTTAACCTCTCCTTATGGCGAATATTTCTTTAATTAACTATTCTAACGTTTATTCTATTCCTTCTTATAGTATCACGACCACGACCATGATTATAACAACCACGACCATGATTATATAAACCACGACTATGATTATAACAACCACGACCATGATTATAACAACCACGACCATGATTATAACAACCACGACCATGATTATAATAACCACGACCATGAATATAACAACCACGACCATGATTATAACAACCACGACCATGATTATAATAACCACGACCATGAATATAACAACCACGACCATGAATATAACAACCACGACCATGATTATAACAACCACGACCATGATTATAACAACCACGACTATGAATATAACAACCACGACTATGATTATAACAACCACGACTATGATTATAACACCCACGACTATGATTATAACACCCACGACTATGATTATAACACCCACGACCATGATTATAACAACCACGACCATGATTATAACAACCACGACCATGATTATAACAACCACGACCATGATTATAACAACCACGACTATGATTATAACAACCACGACTATGATTATAACAACCACGACTATGATTATAACACCCACGACTATGATTATAACAACCACGACCATGATTATAACAACCACGACCATGATTATAACAACCACGACCATGATTATAACAACCACGACCATGATTATAATAACCACGACCATGAATATAACAACCACGACTATGATTATAACAACCACGACCATGATTATAACAACCACGACCATGATTATAACAACCACGACCATGATTATAATAACCACGACCATGAATATAACAACCACGACCATGAATATAACAACCACGACCATGATTATAACAACCACGACCATGATTATAACAACCACGACTATGATTATAACAACCACGACTATGAATATAACAACCACGACTATGATTATAACACCCACGACTATGATTATAACACCCACGACTATGATTATAACACCCACGACCATGATTATAACACCCACGACCATGATTATCACAACCATGATTATAACAACCACGACCATGATTATAACAACCACGACCATGATTATAACAACCACGACTATGATTATAACAACCACGACTATGATTATAACACCCACGACTATGATTATAACAACCACGACCATGATTATAACAACCACGACCATGATTATAACAACCACGACCATGATTATCTCATATACTATAGGAATAGCCTTGTGTCTGTGTATGTGTCTGTTCTGGACAGCCGAAACTTCACAATCGTTTTTCATCAAACTTGGTGGAAAAATCGCAAAAAAATTCGTAGAGTGGAACAAACCTGGTCCCATGTCGAAGGATTCCTAATGAAGGCATTAATTTTCCATTTAATTTACGCTGGAAAACGATGTCGCTGTACTCTGTTAGCCTTCCGGCGGTTGTGCGCAAGCCAAGCACGAGCGTTAGAACTTTCACGCTTTGGTAAACTGCACCACCGGACTCGCCACCAGGCACGAAGTGACCACGATCAATTGTATTTTACTACGTGGGGCTTATGTCCGGTAGGGGTGGGGTTTTGTCCTAGGGAATTAGTCCGGTGG
This sequence comes from Homarus gammarus, assembly GCA_958450375.1. Taxonomy (NCBI): domain Eukaryota; kingdom Metazoa; phylum Arthropoda; class Malacostraca; order Decapoda; family Nephropidae; genus Homarus; species Homarus gammarus. The sequence goes on along the minus strand of CAUDMG010001597.1, from coordinate 2,685,841 downwards.
GGTTTTTTGTCTAGTGGGGATTTTATATTGGGGTTTTTGTTCTAGGGGATTTTGTCCGGTGGGGTTTTTGTCCGTATCCCCCAAGACACACCCGGGTGGTAATAATCAGGAAGCATTGCCGACCGGCGATCCATGATAAGCTACATTGACCACGCACCTGGACAAACACAGCTGTCCAGATCTAACCAGTTTAGTGTTAATTAGGAGAGGTCATCTGCTGTTTCTCCTCCAATGTAAGAAGCCCGTAGCTCCTCGCCAGGCATTCAAACATTACTATTGTAATAGGGAAGGGGCTAACAGCTCCTTCCCAGTCAGACAGGACGAGACAGAACTCAGAGTTACGCTCGTCACAAGTCGAGGTCGGGAGGGAGACTTACCTCCCCAGCACCAAGTCTCCAGCTAGCAGAGTCTCCCACAGAAGATAGAGTCCAGCAGCACCTACAGACATCCCCCAGCCTCCTGGCCTCCCTCAGGTCACACGTGAGTCATTGTCAGACCGATCCATTAGGGTGAGTTGCTTTCGGTGGGAAGTGTATCCATTTCATGTTTGTGTGTGAGAGTCATTATCTAGTAACGTAAATATAATGATCTATTAATGTGTACATGCAGTTGAATTGAATAATAAATAGCTGTACTTGGAAGAGGTGTTTAGAAAGATTTCCCGTAAGAATATATTAATATACAGTTAAATAAATAATCGGCCTCGCTACCAAACTTTCATCACTTTACAATCCTACAACTAATAACTTCTTACTATTAATTCTACTCTTAGTTTTCATTCGTTACATATTATTATTATTATTATTATATTATCATTATTATATTTCCGCCCTTCAAGCCCCGATGTGGGTCAGTGACTTGTGCTCGGGTGGGCTAATGCCCGTAAAAAAAAAAAAAAAAAATCAACAATGGATTTATCAACATGTAAGATTTGTTGGATTTTGGTACAGGTTGGACCACCCTACATATAGCAACATATAAGGATAATGAATCATGTTTGAAGACTCTTCTTGATGCCAATGCTGACATTAACTCTAAGGGTGGTGGTGGGGTTCGACCATTGCACCATGCTGCCATATGCAACAATATACGTGCTGTGAAGCAATTACTCAGGCGTGAACTCTGTGACCGTCATGCCGTGGATAACACCGGTCGCACAGCGCTACACCATGCAACATCGAATGGAAGTTTGGAGGTAACGCAACACCTCGTGGAGGCTGGCCTCGACCTTAGTGCCAAGGACAAATTGGGACAAACACCCTTGGATCTTGCAAGACTGGCAGGTCATGAACTTGTGGAGTGGTGGCTCAGAAAACTGCCATGCCACGGACCTGCTGCTGAGAAACCAACTCTAGAATTAATGGTAAGTTGCTTTCTTCAAGCACCGACACAGGTATGTCAGTACTTTACCTCTTTCTCTTAATAACCTTGTTACCCCGTGTTGTAGATAGAGCAATCACGCCCACAAGAGTGTAATCTATCTTTATTATAAGTAGTGGTTGGTCGTGAAGTTTGTGTACTCTGGGTGTGAGATGTGAACTATCTGGAGAGGGTCTCTTCTCTACCCCCGACATATATTGTTTCTGTAATTGGAATGATCTCATAAGCCAGAAGACAAAAATTACCTTTCCCGCCACTGTCTATTTATACAGTAATTTGGTTTCAACATCGCCCAAGGCATGGATATCAACCTATATGATATTGTCAGGAATCAATTATCTTATGTTTTATTTAAACAATTGGAAATAAAATTTGAACAAGGAAAGATTGTAGGTCGTATCTGGTTCTCTTAATGAGAGCAGAAAGGTTAGAGTTTAAAAACTACTTGTAGAAAGAAATTTTTGGGGTAAAAATGAAAGGGATTTAATGAACTAGAAAATTAGAGGATGAAATAGAGAAACTGAAACGGAACACCATAGAAAATCTGCAACATCATTGGAGGAAGGCCTTAGTGAACAATATATATATATATATATATATATATATATATATATATATATATATATATATATATATATGCAAGTAAATCACTGTAGGTGCGCGTGATCTAGGTATAATACACCACCTCCTCTAATGGACCACCTCCTCTAACAAACCACCTCCATAATAATCCACCTCTTATAAACCACCTTCTCTGATAATCCACCTCGACTAATAAACCACCTTCTCTTATAAATCACCTTATCTAATAAATCACCTTCTCTAATATACCACCTTCTCTTATAAACCACCTTCTCTAATAAACCACCTTCTCTTATAAACCACCTTCTCTAATAAACCATCTTCTATATTATACTACCTTCACTAATAAACCACCTCGACTAAAAAAACACCGTCACTTATAAACCACCTTCTCTAATAAACCACCTCCACGAATAAACCACCTTCTCTAATAAACCACCTCCACTAATAAACCATCTTCTATATTATACTACCTTCACTAATAAACCACCTCGACTAAAAAAAACCGTCACTTATAAACCACCTTCTCTAATAAACCACCTCCACTAATAAACCACCTCCACTAATAAACCACCTTCTCCTATGTTACGACCCCGGGAGTCGTTATGCCCTCTGTGCAAGTCTAGAAGCAGAAACCACGAGCAACCCTGGTTCACCTCTATTCGAAACATCCCTGTCGCCACTCGCATAGGTTGGTGGGAAGCCGGCAGGGTGGTGCGAGCCAGTTGGCCACAAGCTACTCCCCGCCTAGGTTGGCTGCTCCTCTGGGACATTCGCTGTGATCATAGGTGTGGTGACCCCTGTGTGTGTCCTCGGTGTGGCAGACTGTTGAGACTCCATTCACCTAGAACAAAAGAAGGCTGAGTATTGATAGGGACAATAGATTTTCTCAACCTTCTCTACCGTGTGTATTGTTTCTCCCTATAAGCACGTTTCAGCCGGTTCCTCCCTAAAACACATAAGTGGAAATGTAACAAGGTGGTATTGGTTGTGATGTTGGTTATTCTATTGGTAGTGATCCTGGTATTGGCATTTGTATATATAGTTTATAAGTGATGTGTACTAATTTTATTTTGTTTATTGTAACATAAAGTGTGATGTTTTTTTTTCTTTTCTTTTGTATTTCTTTATAAGTTATAATCTTTATCAGAAATAGGATATTTCTTTTAAGACCTGATGGTCATAACATGCAGTGGCACTTGCAATACCTAACAATACTGAGACCGAATCTGAATTGTTACGAGTCCCATGTTCTCCCCTAGACTGTCAGGCACATTTTTTCGTCCCTCTATACTTGAGATCGTAACACTTATAAACCACCTTCTCTAATAAACTACCAAACACTAATACACCACCCCCTTTATTATACCACCTCCACGTATAAACCACAATCTCTAATAAACCACCTTCTCCAATAAACCACCTCCACTAATAAACCACCTCCTATAATAACCCACCTCCACTAATAAACCACCTCCTATAATAACCCACCTCCAAAACCACCTCTACTAATAAACTACATTCTCTAATAAACCACCTTCACTATTAAACCATCTCCACTACTAAACCACCCCCACTCATAAACCACCTCCCTAATAAACCACCTCCGATAATAAACCACCTTCACTAATTAATCACCTCCACTAATAAACCACCTCCACTTATAAAGCACCACCACGAATAAACCACCTTTTCTAATAAACTACCTCCAAAACCACCTCCACTAATAAACTACATTCTCTAATAAACCACCTTCTCTAATAAACCACCTCCACGAATAAACCACCTTTTCTAATAAACTACCTCCAAAACCACCTTCACTAATAAACCACATTCACTCATAAACCACCTTCACTAGTAAACCACCTCCACTCATAAACCACTTCCTTAATAAATCACCTCCTATAATAAACCACCTTCTCTAATAAACCACCTCCACTAATAAACCACCTCCACTAATAAACCACCTCCTATAACAAACCACCTCCACCAATAAACCACCACCTTTGATAAAGCACCTCCACTAATAAACCAATTCCAATAATAAATCAATTCCACTAATAAACTACCTCCACTCATAAACCACCTCCCTAATAAACCACCTCTTATAATAAATCACCTCCACTAATTAACCACCTCCCTAATAAACCACCTCCTATAATAAACCACCTTCACTAATTAACCACCTCAACTCATAAACCACCTCCTTAATAAACCACCTCCTATAATAAACCACCTTCACTAATTAACCACCTCCACTCATAAACCACCTCCTTAATAAACCACCTCTTATAATAAATCACCTCCACTAATTAACCACCTCCACTCATAAACCACCTCCTATAATAAACCACCTTCACTAATTAATCACCTCCACTCATAAACCACCTCCTTAATAAACCACCTCTTATAATAAACCACCTTCACTAATTAACCACCACCACTCATAAACCACCTCCTTAAAAAACTACCGCCTATAATAAACCACCTTCACTAATTAACCACCTCCACTCATAAACCACCTCCTTAAAAAACTACCGCCTATAATAAACCACCTTCACTAATTAACCACCTCCACTCATAAACCACCTCCTTAAAAAACTACCGCCTATAATAAACCACCTTCACTAATTAACCACCTCCACTCATAAACCACCTCCTTAAAAAACTACCGCCTATAATAAACCACCTTCACTAATTAACCACCTCCACTCATAAACCACCTCCTTAAAAACTACCGCCTATAATAAACCACCTTCACTAATTAATCACCTCCACTCATAAACCACCTCCTTAATAAACCACCTCTTATAATAAACCACCTTCACTAATTAACCACCTCCACTCATAAACCACCTCCTTAAAAAACTACCGCCTATAATAAACCACCTTCACTAATTAACCACCTCCACTCATAAACCCCTTAAAAAACTACCTCCTATAATAAACCACCTTCACTAATTAACCACCTCCACTCATAAACCACCTCCTTAAAAAACTACCGCCTATAATAAACCACCTTCACTAATTAACCACCTCCACTCATAAACCACCTCCTTAAAAAACTACCGCCTATAATAAACCACCTTCACTAATTAACCACCTCCACTCATAAACCACCTCCATAATAAACAACCTCTTATAATAAACCACCTTCACTAATTAACCACCTCCACTCATAAACCACCTCCTTAAAAAACTACCGCCTATAATAAACCACCTTCACTAATTAACCACCTCCACTCATAAACCACCTCCATAATAAACAACCTCTTATAATAAACCACCTTCACTAATTAACCACCTCCACTCATAAACCACCTCCTTAAAAACTACCGCCTATAATAAACCACCTTCACTAATTAACCACCTCCACTCATAAACCACCTCCATAATAAACAACCTCTTATAATAAACCACCTTCACTAATTAACCACCTCCACTCATAAACCACCTCCTTAAAAAACTACCGCCTATAATAAACCACCTTCACTAATTAACCACCTCCACTCATAAACCACCTCCTTAAAAAACTACCGCCTATAATAAACCACCTTCACTAATTAACCACCTCCACTCATAAACCACCTCCTTAAAAAACTACCGCCTATAATAAACCACCTTCACTAATTAACCACCTCCACTCATAAACCACCTCCATAATAAACAACCTCTATAATAAACCACCTTCACTAATTAACCACCTCCACTCATAAACCACCTCCTTAAAAACTACCGCCTATAATAAACCACCTTCACTAATTAACCACCTCCACTCATAAACCACCTCCATAATAAACAACCTCTTATAATAAACCACCTTCACTAATAACCACCTCCACTCATAAACCACCTCCTTAAAAAACTACCGCCTATAATAAACCACCTTCACTAATTAACCACCTCCACTCATAAACCACCTCCATAATAAACAACCTCCTATAATAAACCACCTTCACTAATTAACCACCTCCACTCATAAACCACCTCCTTAAAAAACTACCGCCTATAATAAACCACCTTCACTAATTAACCACCTCCACTCATAAACCACCTCCATAATAAACAACCTCTTATAATAAACCACCTTCACTAATTAACCACCTCCACTCATAAACCACCTCCTTAAAAAACTACCGCCTATAATAAACCACCTTCACTAATTAACCACCTCCACTCATAAACCACCTCCATAATAAACAACCTCTTATAATAAACCACCTTCACTAATTAACCACCTCCACTCATAAACCACCTCCTTAAAAAACTACCGCCTATAATAAACCACCTTCACTAATTAACCACCTCCACTCATAAACCACCTCCTTAAAAAACTACCGCCTATAATAAACCACCTTCACTAATTAACCACCTCCACTCATAAACCACCTCCTTAAAAAACTACCGCCTATAATAAACCACCTCCACTAATAAACCACCTTCTCTAATATACCACCTCCACTAATAAATCACTTCTACTAATAAACCACCTCCACTAACTCCCCTATGATAAACCACTTCCACTAATAAACCACTTCCACTAATAAACCACCTCCTCTAATAAACCATCCTTCACTAATTAACCACCTCCACTAATAAACCACCTCCACTAATAAACTACCTCCACTAATAAACTACATCTACTAATAAACTACCTCCACCTAATGAACCAATTCGTATCATAAACCACTTCCACTAATAAACCACTTCCACTAATAAACCACCTCCTTAATAAAACACCTCCACTAATAAACTACCTCCACTAATAAACTACCTCCACTAATAAACTACATCTACTAATAAACTACCTCCACCTAATGAACCAATTCGTATCATAAACCACCTCCACTAATAAACTACCTCCACTAATAAACCACCTCCACTAATAAACTACCTCCACTAATAAACCACCTCCACTAATAAACGACCTCCACTAATAAACTACATCTACTAATAAACTACCTCCACCTAATGAACCAATTCGTATCATAAACCACCTCCACTAATAAACTACCTCCACTAATAAACTGCCTCCACTAATAAACTACCTCCACTAATAAACCACCTCCACTAATAAACGACCTCCACTAATAAACTACATCTACTAATAAACTACCTCCACCTAATGAACCAATTCGTATCATAAACCACCTCCACTAATAAACTACCTCCACTAATAAACCACCTCCACTAATAAACTACCTCCACTAATAAACTACATCTACTAATAAACTACCTCCACCTAATGAACCAATTCGTATCATAAACCACCTCCACTAATAAACTACCTCCACTAATAAACTACCTCCACTAATAAACCACCTCCACTAATAAACTACCTCCACTAATAAACCACCTCCACTAATAAACTACCTCCACTAATAAACTACATCTACTAATAAACTACCTCCACCTAATGAACCAATTCGTATCATAAACCACCTCCACTAATAAACTACCTCCACTAATAAACTACCTCTACTAATAAACTACATCTACTAATAAACTACCTCCACCTAATGAACCAATTCGTATCATAAACCACCTCCACTAATAAACTACCTCCACTAATAAACTACCTCCACTAATAAACTACCTCTACTAATAAACTACATCTACTAATAAACTACCTCCACCTAATGAACCAATTCGTATCATAAACCACCTCCACTAATAAACTACCTCCACTAATAAACTACCTCCACTAATAAACTACCTCCACTAATAAACTACCTCTACTAATAAACTACATCTACTAATAAACTACCTCCACCTAATGAACCAATTCGTATCATAAACCACCTCCACTAATAAACTACCTCCACTAATAAACTACCTCCACTAATAAACCACCTCCACTAATAAACCACCTCCACTAATAAACTACCTCCCCTAATAAACCACCTCCACTAATAAACTACCTCCACTAATAAACTACATCTACTAATAAACTACCTCCACCTAATGAACCAATTCGTATCATAAACCACCTCCACTAATAAACTACCTCCACTAATAAACTACCTCCACTAATAAACTACCTCTACTAATAAACTACATCTACTAATAAACTACCTCCACCTAATGAACCAATTCGTATCATAAACCACCTCCACTAATAAACTACCTCCACTAATAAACTACCTCCACTAATAAACTACCTCCACTAATAAACTACCTCTACTAATAAACTACATCTACTAATAAACTACCTCCACCTAATGAACCAATTCGTATCATAAACCACCTCCACTAATAAACTACCTCCACTAATAAACTACCTCCACTAATAAACCACCTCCACTAATAAACTACCTCCACTAATAAACCACCTCCACTAATAAACTACCTCCACTAATAAACTACATCTACTAATAAACTACCTCCACCTAATGAACCAATTCGTATCATAAACCACCTCCACTAATAAACTGCCTCCACTAATAAACTACCTCCACTAATAAACTACATCTACTAATAAACTACCTCCACCTAATGAACCAATTCGTATCATAAACCACCTTCACTAATAAACCACCTCCCCTAATAAAACACATTCTCCAGTAAACCACCTTCTCTAATAAACCATCTCCACTAATAAACTACATTCTCTAATAAACCACCTCCACTAATAAACCACCTCCTATAATATACCACCTCCTATAATAAACCACTTCCACGAATAAACCACCTTTTCTAATAAACTACCTCCAAAACCACCTCCACTAATAAACCACCTCCTATAATAAACCACCTTCACTAATTAACCACCTCCACTCAAAAACCACCTCCTTAATAAACCACCTATAATAAACCACCTCCACTCATAAACCACCTCCTTAATAAACCACCTCCTATAATAAACCACCTACACTAATTAACCACCTCCACTCAAAAACCACCTCCTTAATAAACCACCTCCTATAATAAACCACCTCCACTCATAAACCACCTCCTTAATAAACCACCTCCTATAATAAACCACCTACACTAATTAACCACCTCCACTCAAAAACCACCTCCTTAATAAACCACCTATAATAAACCACCTATAATAAACCACCTCCTTAATAAACCACCTCCTATAATAAACCACCTTCACTAATTAACCTCCTCCACTCATAAACCACCTCCTTAATAAACCACCTCCTATAATAAACCACCTCCACTCATAAACCACCTCCTTAATAAACCACCTCCTATAATAAACCACCTTCACTAATTAACCACCTCCACTCATAAACCACCTCCTTAATAAACCACCTATAATAAACCACCTCCACTCATAAACCACCTCCTTAATAAACCACCTCCTATAATAAACCACCTTCACTAATTAACCACCTCCACTCATAAACCACCTCCTTAATAAACCACCTCCTATAATAAACCACCTTCACTAATTAACCACCTCCACTCATAAACAACCTCCTTAATAAACCACCTCTTATAATAACCCACCTTCACTAATTAACCTCCTCCACTCATAAACCAACTCCTTAATAAACCACCTCCTCTAATAAACCACCTATAATAAACCACTTCCACTAATAAACCACCTCCACTATCTCCCCTAATAAACCACTTCCACTAATAAACCACCTCCTCTAATAAACCACCTATGATAAACCACTTCCACTAATAAACCACCTCCACTCGTAAACCACCTCCACTAATTTACCACCTCCACTAATTTACCACCTCCACTAATAAACTACCTCCACTAATAAACTCGTATCATAAGCCACCTCCAGTTTTAAGCCACCTCCACTAATAAACCACCTCCAGTATTAAACTCGTATCATAAGCCACCTCCACTAATAAACTACCTCCACTAATAAACTCGTATCATAAGCCACCTCCAGTATTAAACTACCTCCACTAATAAACTCGTATCATAAGCCACCTCCAGTATTAAACTACCTCCACTAATAAACTCGTATCATAAGCCACCTCCAGTATTAAACTACCTTCTCTAATAAACTACCTCCAGTTATAAACTATATCCACTAAATTGTATGTAAGTGCAACTGCTGCCACGTCTAAATGTTGTTGTTCAATTGAAACTATTGGTCCCCATGATGTTCCTCAGTGTTTAAACATTTTCTTCAATATTCAACACTACTTCTTTAACTTATAGTTACTGAAATAAGTAACCTAAAATCTTAAAAAAAATCATCATATATATTCCATACGAACTAATTTAATAAAACTTCAGAGTCAGACTGCAATATCAAAACTTTATAAAAGATTACAATAATCACCCAGACTCTTACGATCATAGAATAATTCTTAGTAAAGATAATAAAGTTGCTTTTCGTTGTTTCGCTTTGCCAGTTAAAAAAAAAAGGAGTAATTTAGAGTTCCTGGGGTTGGCTAATGGACCTACTGTCCAGGTAAGGAACGATTAATCTTCATATAAAAAGTATCTAAAATAGATAGTGGTGAACTGTAAGTATTTTCATCTATAATGATGTGAAACGTCATTTATACCCTTTTCCAGTGGAAAATACAAATATATTGTTTTGATTTTTGTACTCCTAAAATTCTCTTAATTTATATTGTTGACCCAGAGCAAACTTTTACGATCAACAGTACATTACATCCGATTCACCGAGTGATATCCACGTCTGTGATAGTTATTAGGTTGTGGTCTTCTTTGTTAGGATCACCTGATGTAAATATGTAATTTTTTTGATATTGTGTGCGGTTACTAATATTCCTGATGATTGCAGAAAATGTTTTGGAAGGACTGTGCGAATAATTATGAGGAAGCACTGAAGGATATCAAAGACAAGGACAGCGGGGTGTCTACCTATATGGGAAACCAGTCACTCACGACAAGTATCCACCTGCAGGACGCTTCTGGCCGGACAATCCTCCACTGGATGGCAGAGGTCGGCAACATTGCCATGGTACGGTACTACCTTATATATCATCATTTATACCATAATGTGGTGACCTGGGCTGGCGAGACTCCTGCTGACCTGGCACGACGAGCAGGCCATGGCGATGTACTAAGCGTGTTTCAGGACCTACAGCATTCATCGCTGGTTAGTTACAAATGTAATATATATATATATATATATATATATATATATATATATATATATATATATATATATATATATATATATATATATATTTCCTGGTCGACTATTAGTGGACTTGTTTTGATCTTGGCAATTAGTATTATCTTGAGTTTGTTACCATATGTCCTAATTTTCCATTTTGTTCAAAGTCATTTATGTTTTTTATCGCTCTTACCGTGTAGCGTGCCATAAATTCGGTTGATTTTCCTGGGTATGATACTATTTGAGTGATGTCATCAGCAAACATTACATATTCGCGAAAGGGGGCTGGTTGAGGTGTCTGAGGTATATATTGTATATAGTGATGGAGAAAGGCATCCTCCTTGAGGTACTGCACTCTCGAGATTTACCATAGTTCCCATAAAGTTTCCAATTTCAATTTGTGCTCTCCTATCATCTAAATATTCACACAATATTCTCAGCAAGTGTTCGATAAGTCACAATTGTAACATTTTATATTTTAAGCCCAAGTGCCAAACTTTATCAAAAGCCTTAGAGACGTCCCTTAAAATTATATTGGTCAGGTTCCCTTGCTTTTTTCTCTTGCCATTATTTCCGTTATTGTAACTATTGCAGTTAGGGTATTTCTATTGGGCACAATTCCATGTTGTCTATTGTTTGTTTTCCCCTATTGTGTTAGAAAGGTTATAAGTCCTGAATTTATTTTTTCTAGTAGTTTCCCGGTAATTTCTAATAAAGATATTGACCTGTAGTTTAATATTTCCTTATTGTCCTTACCCTCTTTGGGAATAAATATGATTTTAGCATATTATATTTTCTATGGAAGTAACCAGTTATTAAGCACGCGTTATAGATGTTCAATAATGTTTGTAAGATGCTTTCCGGTAGATTTATGATCATATTTCGTGTAATACCTGTGAGACCGGGGGCCTTTTCTTTAAACTTCCCCAGACAGAGCATCATTTCTCCCATATTTATTATTTGATTATTAGGTGATAAGTTATAGTCTATATATTGCTTTGGGGTGATTCTATGTATGTGTCTTGCCATTTCACCTTCTATCCTTTCTTCGTGTTCACTTTCAAAATATTCATTTTCCTCATCAGTTATTTTAAAAACTCTTACCCTTTCCTTTTTGACTGTTTTTTGCTTGTTATGCCCCATCATCTTGTTTTTGGAAGTACTTTTAAAACTTTCCAGTGTCCCAGTACTTACTACAAATTTGCGAAGCTTGTTTCACTCGTCCACCACCCTATTTGTAAACCAGTTTCTTCCTAACTCCCTCCTAAACCTAAACTTATCCAACTTAAATCCGTTGCTAAGAGTCCTATCGGGGGCGCCGGTGGGTAGAACGGTACCGCTCTTGTCTCGCAAGTGAGATGTCACGGGTTCGATTCCAAGGCCGGTGGAAAGTTGTTACGACACACTCCCCAGCTTCCCTTGGTCCCTGTTCACCTAGCAGCAAAGTAGGTACCTGTTGTAAATAGAAAGATGCGATTTCGTATTCAGGGACAAGTTGTTGGAGCTTTTAATAACTTCCTTAGACATAAACCATTGACTCTTCAGGCTTCTACGCCCTTGACTCTTCAGGCTTCTACGCCCTTAACTCATGAGACATAAAGGCAAGCATGAACTTAGCATGATTCCCTGTTAGGCGCTGTAATCGCTTCTGTGCTTCACCTTACATAAGGATGTAGGGGGGTGCCTAATAAATTAAAAAAAAAAGTCCTATCCTGCTCGGATATTATGTGAACTTTATCTATAGCTACTTTATTGATTCCTTTCACCCACTTAAATACTTCTATCATATCTCCCCGCACTCTTCGTATTTCTAGGGAATGCAAGTTTAGTTTCTTTAATCTATCTTGATATGGAAGGTTTCTAAGTCCCGGAGTCATTTCCGTCAGCCTTCGCTGCACCGACTCCGATGAATTGACATCCATTCTATAATAAGGGCACCAGAACTGAACAGCATAATGAAGGTGCGGCCTGACTAGTGCAAGATATAATTGCAATATGGCTTCCACACTCATCACCTACACTTCTAGATATAAATACTAATACTCTGTTTGCCTTATTTCGAACATTAACATACTGTTTTCTAGGTTCGAAGGTCCGGGCTTACAAGTACCCCTAAGTCTCTCTCACAAGTCGACTACTCTAAGTTGATGTTAAGGCTGTATACATTGACAGTATTTGTTCTACCAATATTAAGTACGTTGCACTTGCTGGCGTTGAATTTCAATTGCCATTTTCTGACCACTCCTGCAGTTTATTTAAATCTTTCTGTCGTGCATTTGCATCCTGCCCGGAGTTAATCTGCCGCCCTATTTTGACGTCATCAGCAAACTTGCTTATGTCACTGCTGATCCCATTATCTAGATCGGTCATGTAGATTATGAACAAGAGTGGGCCCAATACTGACCCCTGGGGAGCCCCACTAGTTACACAGCCCCACTCATATATAAAACCATCTTCGCTTCTGTGTTCTATCGGTAGCCATTATTTTATCCAATTTAAAACTTTCCTCTCGATACCATGAGCCTTAACCTTTTTCAGAAGCCTCTGATGAAGTACTCTGTCAAATGCTTTCTTAAAGTCTTAAGTAAATAACATCGTAATTTTCGTCATAGTCTTTTCTAAAAAAGTCAGCAGATTTGTTAGACAAGATTTTCCCATTGTAAATCCATGTTGAGAGTCGTAGATTATTTTTTTTTCTAAATGCGATCGGATGCTATTTGCTATAATTTATCTGTGCACTTGAGTTCATAACTGCCTCCTCTGAAATGTTTCCGTATTAGTGTGTAAGCATCTAAAAGAGGAATAAATATATCATGATAACTTATGTTATTTACACACATACTGTAGGTTATAAATAAACAACATATATGATTTACATCAACTGTGACCCAAGACAATCTGTTTTTCATTTTGATATTTTCATATTTTTTTTCTATTTTCACATCTGTAATTCTTACTTGTTTTCCTATCTATCCTAATACTACTGTTCAGTTTCCGAATTCTAAGGAACACATATTTTGGCGAGGAAGGATAAAACATCACGGGGTACATCAACTCTCTATCTCAGACACCATTGTTTTGAAACATACTTTCCTCTCCATAAGACTGTTCCAATGTACAGCCTGAAATACGTCTCTCATAATGGTTAATAGAGTGTCAGAAGGAACATACAGTTCACCTCTGTTTATTTCTTCTGTCCATGTTTTGGTCATGGATGTACGGTAGCTTAAACAACTATCTGTGCATACTTTATGGGAAGCAATATGAGAACATGGACGATAAATTTTGGTATATAAGGGCTGTCACTCGTCACAAGTAAAATTTCGGAACATATCGACCCCCACCTGCACAGACAGTTGTCTTAGCTACTACACTCAGTGACTTTCTGGCCTAAGTGAGGGTATTTCCCACAAAACCTTCTTACAATATAGCCACCAACGTACCTAAGAGCTTCTTCTTCTATGACTAAATCTATTGCTTTACTATCATTTTTGTCAGGGTTTATACACCCTCCTGGGTTTTCATTAAACTCATCACTTAACTCTTTTCTACTTCATTGCCAATAACCAAGTCTTTACAACATTGATTTGTTACATAGAGTTTTACTGCCAGCTCTTTGTTATTGAAAGGTGTACTTTTATAATTTGTTTGTCAAAGACCAATATTTCTTGACAAGCAGTCAAAATTATCATTAGTTGCGTTAGATTTCTCAGAAATTAGTGAAACGTCTTTTCCAGGGAGTAACTTCTTGAGCCTGAACTTAAAATTCACAGCATTTGAATGGTCGTAGGTTCCATGCATCTGCCTTATCCACTCAGACAAATGCATCCACTCAGACAAATGCTCCAGACAATCTTGCTTTAGTTTCATAGTAAGAATGAATTCAAGATTAAAAGACTTCTGGAGCATTTTGTACAACCCTATAAGTGACCGAGATGATAATATTACCCCTTTCTGAAACTTGTAAAGGCCTTTCAACAGCGGGTTTCTTACTCTCATTGTTGTCACCACGTCAATCATTCTATGCAGAACATTTACTTGGTCACATAGATTAATTCCAAATACATTAAGTGATTGTTTTTCACCAAATTTATGAGAAGAATTCATAATGTCAAACCAGTCGTCCACCAGATTTATGAAGTCAGCAATTTCCTTCCAATGTCTACTCTCCAGTCGTCCTCTTTCTCCAAGATATTTCAGTGAGCTTGAGCTTGTTTTTGACAACAATTGGACTGCATATTTAACCCGCTGTCGTTGCTGACCCTATACATTTAAATGCATTTCGCTTAGTTTGTATGCTAAATCATACTCTGTCTTACTTGCTGTCTTCATTTCCCGAATAGAGGAAACGGATATAAAGCTTTCATCCTTTAGGTAAAATCCTGAATCGAGAAAATTATCCCTATTTAATATAATCAAATGTGGCCCGTCTGCAAACACAAATATATCCCGATCAGCACCAGTATAGAATTTGTCTTACACAGCTTCAAGGGTCACCCGAAGAGCTGTACGACCAGCTGTTGTCTCTCATTACCCAAAGTGACGACTTCGAACAGGGGGGTCGTCTGCTGTATGCAGGAGCGCCCTTGGAGTCTCCGAGCGGCTCTTCCACCCAGCCCCTCCCTCTGGCCATTACCAGTAACCGGCGCGAAATGGTCAGCCTCCTGCTGGCGGCAGGGGCGCCTCTCACCACCACCTGCAACGGCCTCAACCTGCTGACGCTTGCCTGGCTCTCCCCCGATGTCACTCCTCCTGTCCAGGTCATCATCATAAGGGTAAGTGATTACAATGATGTAGTATAGATGAAAATGCATTTGAAGTAGTGCACTTGAGAGTGTAGTTAATGAAATGTACATGATGTAATGTAGATAATAGTATAGATAGCGTAATGAATGTATTGCAGATTGTGAAGTAGCTGTAAAGTAGAGGATAATGTAGCCACGGACATGAGCTGCATCTAAAAAACAAACTTGACAACTTAAATCAAACTCAGAGACGTTGCTATGTAGGCCTACAAGTGGTGTAAGGATGCGACCACACTAGCGTACATTTTGGCCTTAACATACTTCGTTTCTTCGACGACAAGAAGAAACGAAGCACAGGATTGCGACTCGGTTAGTGTGGCTATACCCTGAGTGCCTTGGTGTGGCCAAGGTCTTTATAATTATAGAATTTGGGTGTGGTCGGACTGGGGAGTCAAGTTACGTTGGTGTAATCACTTGTTTTGACAAGTTCATATTCCCTCACATTTCACTCGGCTGCGGAGTGTGGGTGCTTCTATACTTTATGAATAATACTCGTCTATATTTAGCTAAACTTACGTTAATGTTGCGTGATTAGTTCCCGACTTGATTTTAAAATAATCTCTTATGTCTTCTTGATCTAGGGGAACCCTTTAAATAGTTCATACAAAAACAATATTTTAAAATCTAAACGTTCCAATAAAAAAGGACATCAACTTTAATTTGTGAAAGAGGTTACTAAAATGCTATATACTGTACTCGTATATTGTTAGGACTGTTGTATGAATCAGAAGCGTGGACACTTTCATCAGATACCAGAAAGAGGTTGGAGCCCTTTGAAATATGGTGTTTCAGGCGAATGTAACAAATAAGTTACACTGACAGGAAGTACTAAGACTGGCAAAGCCTTAAAAGAAATATTTGAAATTTACAGAATAAGGAAAACTAGATGATATTGTCATATGATCAGGGATGAAAGGATAAAAGCAAAGTTGGGCAAAGTTGAGGGTAGGGGAGCACAAGGGAGAGGAAGGACTAGGATGGATGAATGAAATTAAAAACTGGGTGCCCAGAGAGGCGAAGAATCTCGGAGGATTGATAAAAATAGCCCGAAAATATTTAAAGTGGAAGACTGTGGTCACCAACCGTAGGATGTAAAGATGGTACAGTCGGAAACCATATTTTCTAGCCCACCTGGGTCGGTGCTGGAGGTTAGTACAGTGTCCTATCTGGACGGGGGCCCACTCTAACCATCACGAGGCAAGACACGCACGAACACACAGTCATAGTACGGCTGTATAGATACCATTATGTATAAATATTGTATATGGCATTTTATGCTCTTCATTATCTTCATTATATATGAACACGAAGAAAAATTACCATAGGTTGTAGCTACAAAAGTAGGAATGGAAATAAACACTTCCAAACCACCCAGTGAGTCCACACAACGTTTACAGCGCTTGTGTGTGTGCCAGACCACGATGCTTCCACCACACCCCATCATTCGGGTAACTATATGAAATATCGTGTTTAATTTAACTACATATTTCAAAAACCATAAATTACATGTGGATCAGTCACTCCTCATTTGACACACTTATAGTGTAATACTTTGACCATCTCACCTGGACACATGGAGGCACACGGTAATTCTCATGGGGCAACATACGCACGAACACACACGTTATGATATGAACCCTTCCAGGCTTCACTATCATTATCATGTTATGTTCATCGTGCTCTGTATCTTGGTAACTAGTCATAGTATCAATACATGACAGTGTTATTAGAATAATATTGTAACTTTTTACCTACAGTTATTGTTGTAAATCATGGACAGGAAGGATACGTAAATTGTAATATCAAGTGTATGGTTCGCTCAAGCCACCCCAAGTCAGACAACGCATCACGCATATAGTTACGCGAATGATGGGGTGTGGTGGAAGCATCGTGGCCTGGCACGCACACACACAAGCGCTGTAAACGTTGTGTGGACTCACTGGGTAGTTTGGACGTGTTTATTTCCATTCATACTTTCGTAACTACAACCTATGGTAATTTTTCTTCATGTTCATGTATAATGAGGATAATGCAAAGTATAAAATGCCATATACAATATTTATACATAATATCATCTATACAGCCGTACTACGACTGTGTGTGTTCGTGTGTGTGTTGCCTCGTGATAGCTAGAGTGGGCCCCCGTACAGAAAGAACATTGTACTAACCTCCAGCACCGACCAAGGTGGGCTGAAGAATATGGTTTACGAGTGTACTTTGACTCATTGATAAAAATCAACATACACTTTAGAATAAACTATCAATGTGTTATGTATCTTCAGGCCTTCATTCATGTTCTGAAGTGGGAACGTACCAACCTGACACACTTCCCAGAAGTTGAAGAAGGTGTTGGTCAACTCATATTAACCATGAGATGTGACAACTTTTGGCAAGCCAGCTGGCCCAATGGCGGGTCAGTCTTCCACCTGACAGAGCTCATGGTCCAGGCTGTTCGTACCAAGTGTAATTTGACATGCAGCTTCATCCACGAAGCTGGTGGTCAGGCCTCCCTGTGTACCAAGTCCGGTGTGAGTCCTCTGCACGCTGCGCTGGAGGCTGGTCACTGGAACCTGGCAAGGCAAATGATCAAGAACATGGGAGGTTGCCTGTATGTTGCTGACTTTGGAGGTCGACTGCCCACAACCATGATGCCTTCACGCCTCCGCCAGCATCTGGAGCAGGTCTGTATTTGTCTATGATCAAACCATCAGTAAACATTTGGTTACCTCAGTAAGACTGCTACAGATGTCATTTTATATATATATATATATATATATATATATATATATATATATATATATATATATATATGTGTGTGTGTGTGTGTGTGTAACCGGTCGGAATTTACTGAACTTTTAATTTCTCACTTGACTTGGGGTTTATTAAAGATAATTAGATGGTAATTGCAGTGGAAGCGCCCCTTTGAGAAAAATCCCGAACCAGCACAAGAACACTTAAATATACTAAACAAAATGAATTGTCCGTGACCCGTGGAAGGATAGCGTCTGTGACTGGGATGAATGAGACACACTGAAAAAAATTTACACTTATATTCCCTCCAACACTATAAACACAATCAATAATGGTACACCAATATGTGCACCTCTTAACCTGAACTTAAAACACTACTCTGGGGAATAAAAGTTATGCATGATGTTGAAATTATTAGAAACTCAGGCAATGCCTCATTAGAGAACAATAAGTTTAAAGTAATAAGAAATGTTGCTTGCACACATGAAACAGGCCTAAAGGGCTTTCAACAAAATAATATCCAGCACTGAGAAAATGGTATTAAATAATAAGAAATTAATAACTCTACAATGAATAGGCCTTAAGGGCACTCAACAAAATTATATCACCCCAACAGATGCACACTTCCTCACTTAACCACTACTCTGGGGAACAAAGGTTTACCCGAGATCGGAATTATAAAGAAAAATTAGTTGTGTGTGTGTGTGTGTGTGTGTGTGTGTGTGTGTGTGTGTGTGTGTGTGTGTGTCCGCACGAGATTATCGGAAACTAATTTTCCTATCTGTAGTGATGATGGATGGTGTTATATGTAGTGATGATGGATGGTGTTATATGTAGTGATGATGGGTGGTGTTATATGTAGTGATGATTAGACAATAAAATAATAACAGTTTAATGCTAAAAAAATATACTTTGCTGTACCGTTGTAGTGGAACTTGCATACACCGTTATTGAACTATTGATGGAAGAAGAAGTTTTGGGGAGTTGCTCAGAGAGACAGACTACTCAGTTGAAGTTCTGGTGAATTTTACTGAAGAAAATGAGCCTCACCTGGTGCCTCATCAAGCGAATGCTTATGAACAGATCTTACAAGCGATACAAACGGGACAGGAAAAACATTCCTTATCAACCTTCTGTTGGCTAAAGTACGTCATCAGGGGAAAATTGCTCCTGCTGTGGCATCCTCAGGCATTGCTGCAACACTACTAGAAGGAGGACGTACTGAACACTCAACTTTTAAACTGCCTCTCAACCTCGCTCACAATGAGAATCCAGTGTGCAACATCAAAAAAGGATCGGCAAAGGCAAAACTCTTAGAAAAATGCAGCCTCATATTCCGGGATGAATGCACTATGTCTCACAAGTTAGCGTTTGAAGCATTGGACAGGACCTTGCAAGACATACGAGAAAATGACCATCTCATGGGTGGCATTACAATGGTCATTGATGGAGACTTTCGCCAGACTCTACCTGTCATTCCTCGAAGCGCTCCAGCTGATGAACTGAATGCGTGATTCAAGGCATCATACCTTTGGAGAAGTGTTCAGACACTCACCCTATCCACAAACACGAGAGTACATCTACAAGGAGATCAGGATGCTGAACGGTTTGCAAACCTTCTACTACAGATTGGGAATGGAACTTTCCCTGTTGATTCAGAAGGACAAATAATCATTCCTTAAGGATGGGGATATGTTGTAAAGTCCTCAACTGAGCTCACTAACATAGTCTATCCAAACATTAGCCACCACTACAAGGATCACAAGTGGCTGCATGAACGCGCAATTCTGGCACCAAAAAATGAAACAGTGGCTGAAATCAACATGATTCTACTCAGACAGCTTCCAGGCAGTGAGACCTCATTCAAATCTGTTGATACAGTAATCGACCAGGACCAAGCAGTCCAGTACCCTGCAGAATTCCTTAATTCTTTGGAGCCCGCTGGAATGCCTCCTCACCACCTCACTCTCAAGATTGGAACTCCTATAATGCTCTAAAGAAATCTTGAACCACCAATCCTCTGCAATGGCACAAGACTGGTGGTGAAGAATATGATGCTACATGTACTGGAATCTACAATACTAACAGGAAAAGCTAAAGGAGAGGACGTGTTTATACCAAGGATACCTCTCATCACCACTGACCTGCCATTTGAGTTAAAGCGACTTCAGTTCCCGGTAAAAGTGAGATCTGCCATCACCATCTACAAAACCAGGTACAGTCCCTAAAGATGGTTGGTCTAAACCTGGTGTTTCCTTGCTTCTCTCGTGGACAGTTCTATGTTGGATGCTCCAGAGTGGGAACTGGCAAAAAATCTGTACATACTTGCTCCTAATGGCAAAACCAAAAATGTGGTTTATATTAATGCTCTACAGTGAGACAATGTGGAGCTAATATATATATATATATAATATATATATATATATATATATATATATATATATATATATATATATATATAATATTCAGAAATTTCAGAGTAATTTCAAATGCCCCGCCATTAGCGATACTGAGCGTTCAAGGTCATCTGAGGGAAGAGAGTGCTCCCCGCACATAGTGGGAGGTTGTGGAACTAGGCCTATATGATATTAAATGTAATTTGCCGAATTAATAATGATGCGATTCATGAAGTAAGGGACTATTATTGAATTTGAAATTATTATAGATCGGTTATCAGTCTGAATAATGTTACGGGTGTCCCAAGGAGTTATTAGTTAGGCGGAAAATATGTCACGTAGGCCTAAGCTAACGCCTTGAGAGGACACGAGGCGGGCTCTCTCTCAGTCACGGGGAGCATTCAGACAAACAAGACGTCCCTGCGCGTCCGTCACAGAAATAGTCACGTGGCCTAGTCACCTGTGTTGCACTATTGCAGTATAACAAGTTACTCTCATTCGATCTCAGACAGGGTTAGATAGGGCAGTGGTAAAGTAAACTAGAGCTAACAGTGAGTTCATTTCAGGGTTTCCTTCAGAACCCACTTGACCGGAGTTTGACTGCGAGAGATTGACTGCCGTTTGAGACTGCCGTTGATGATTGAGGGTGGCGATTGTCGCCATTGGACCGATCAGTGTAAGCCTGTCACTGTTTAGCGGGGTATCAAAGGATCTCTTGAGGGAATCTAGCCGTCTGGGTGCCCAGCTAACGACGGGACGATCGTTGGGTCAGCAGCTCTCCTCTACCTCGGCTCACAACACCACATGTCTCGAGCAGCTTAGTGAAACCCTCTTGCTAACGGGAAGCTAAAGCTTCTCTCAACTGTACAAGGTCTGATTGGCTCATTCCCTTCCGCTTTATGGATGTACTGGGGGTAAAGTGAGGCCAGCTCAGTGATACAGGGTCGCACACTGAGACCATGAGTCTAGGGGATACCTAGAGGAACATTTTATCTCCCTTATTACGGGTGTATGTTGAGTTGGGTGGAGCATGGTTCACGGGTATTGGTGGACCCAGTAACAAACCAATAAGAGTGACAATATATAATTGACAGGATGGACAATATCTTGTCTGGTAATGGGAACAAACCCATTATCTGCCTCAGTGCAGGAGGCAATGATATTGGCCGGTGTAGGAGCGAGGAGCTTCTTGATAAGTTCAAGGCAGCCATAGATCGTATTAGGACTAAGGGAGGGATCCCTATCATATGCGGTGTCCTGCCTAGAAGGAGAGTTGGCAGTGAATGGTTGTCAAGGGCGGTTGGTGTTAACGACCGTCTTGACAGATATTGCAAGTCAATATCAGTCCCATTCATTGACAACTGGGACAACTTCTATGGCAGAAGGGACCTTTATGCTAGGGATGGGGTGCACCTGTCTAGGGATGGAGTAGCAACCCTGGCTGGGGCTCTAGAGGGGGCAGTTCAAAAGATATCGAAGTCTTTAAACTGCTAAGAGAACATAGGGGCACGGGGGTGGAGGAGACTGCAGTGGGAGCGGGTAAACAAGGCGAAAGATTACAGGGAAATAGTGTTAGGAATGATGACATAACTAAATTAGACAGGGAGTTTAAAACTAAACGCGGTAAGGGAAGGACTCAGAACACGACTAACTTAAATGTATATTACGCGAACAGTAGAAGTATGAGAAACAAAATGGATGATATTAGGGCCTTGGTATGTACAGAAGAAATCGATATAATTGCATTCACTGAAACATGGATCAACCTAGACACACGTGAATTACCAGTCGAATACCAAATTGCGGGTTACAAACTGTTCCATACCGATAGGCAGACCAGGAAAGGAGGCGGAGTAGCAATCTATGTTAGGGATAATCTGAAGTGTGAAATAAATAAGGAAATAAAAACTGAGAGGAATACAGAAACAATTTGGATAGAATTAAGCGACGGTCGGGAAAAATTAATCACAGGAGTAATATATAGACCCCCCAATCTTGACAGAGTCAATGAGCGACTTATCTGGGATGAAATGCGCAGGGCTTCCATACACAACAAAGTCTGTATAGTAGGCGACTTTAACCTTGGCCAAATAGATTGGACCGACCTTACGGGAAACTCAGAATCAGAGGATTTTCTCGAGACGATCCAGGACTGTTTCCTAAGTCAACATATAACCGAACCCACACGGGGTAATAATATATTGGATTTAGTTTTGTCAAACAGAGAAAACCTCATTAGCAATGTCGAGGTAGGGAACGAACTTGCAAACAGCGATCACAAAGAAATTCGATTCCAGTTAGATTTTCAGGGCAGACGTAAGGAAAATTCCACTAAAGTACCAGATTTCAGAAGGGCAAACTTTGACAGTTTAAAGAGGCAGCTAAGAGAGGGGGTGTCGCGCTTGGCCGTGAACCTGACAGATGACACCGACCTGATAACGAGATCTGAGATTGCCGAGTTCCACGACAATTTAAATAGTGAGTTACTTAATGCACAAAGGCAGAACATACCATACAAAAAACTCAGATCAAACAACAATGACCCTAAATGGATAAATAATTATTTAAAGAACATCATTGGCCAAAGGAAGGCTATAGGTAGAAGGATAAATCGTGGCGAAATTCACCTCCGGGACTATTATAGGGTATTGGCGAGTAGGGTTAAAACCGAGATAAGGAAAGCAAAGAGGAATAATGAGGTAAGGATAGCAAGGGAGGCAAAGACAAACCCCAAAGGATTCTACCAAATGTACCAAACTAAAACACGAGAAAAGATTGGACCAATACGGTCAGACTCCGGCGAGCTCACTGATAACGACGGAGAAATGAGCAATAATTTGAATAAATATTTTTCAACAGTTTTCACCAGCGAAAATTTAAACATGATACCCGAGGCACCGACTCTATTCAGAGATAGTGAAGAAAACAAATTAAGTGAGATAGTAGTGACTAGTAACGATGTTAGTAAGCAAATAGACAAACTAAAGCCTAATAAGTCACCTGGTCCCGATGAGATATTTGCCAGAGTATTAAAGGAATGTAAGGAAGAGCTTAGTATGCCCTTAGCAAAGTTGTTTAACATGTCCTTAAAAACAGGTGGAGTACCAGAATCCTGGAGGATAGCGAATGTAATACCGATCTTCAAGAAGGGGGATAGATCACTATCCTCTAACTACCGCCCAATCAGTCTAACATCAATAGTAGGCAAATTACTGGAAGCAATCATTTCAAACTCTATTCGAAATCACCTGGAGAAGCACAGATTGATCAATGATTCCCAGCATGGCTTCACAAGCGGACGTTCTTGCCTAACTAATCTATTAACATTCTTTTCATCAGTTTTCGAATCAGTGGACGAGGGGCACAATTATGATGTGGTATATCTCGACTTTAGCAAAGCCTTCGACAGAGTACCCCACGAAAGACTAATTAGAAAGGTAGAAGCTCATGGCATCAAAGGTGACATCCTTAAATGGATTAGGGCGTGGTTACAGGACAGGAAACAGCGAGTGAGCATTAACGGCACTAAGTCCCATTGGAGCAACGTCACAAGTGGAGTTCCCCAAGGCTCAGTACTTGGACCATTATTGTTTATTATATACATAAACGACATAGATATCGGCATAGACAGCAACATAAGTAAATTTGCTGATGATACTAAAATAGGACGTGTTATCAAATCTGACGAGGACTCGGCAAAACTACAGGAGGATCTAAACAAATTTTTCGAATGGTCTGAAAAATGGCAGATGAAATTCAACATTGACAAATGTAAAGTACTCAGTATAGGGAATGTAAACAGGGAAACCAGATACCAGATGAACAACGATGCCATAGAGAAATCCGACTGCGAGAGAGATTTAGGAGTAATGATAAGCAGGAACCTTAAGCCAAGTAAACAATGTGTTTTTGCTCGTAACAAGGCTAATAAAGTACTTGGGTTCATACAAAGGAGTGTTAGTTACAAGACTAGCGAGGTCATCCTAAAACTGTATCTTGCTCTTGTGAGACCACACCTGGATTACGCAGTCCAGTTCTGGTCACCGTATTACAGAATGGATATAGAATCCTTGGAAAGAATCCAGAGGAGAATGACAAGACTAATCCCGGGTATCAGGAACCTTGAGTATAGAGACAGGTTAAAGCATCTTAATTTGCACTCCCTTGAGAGACGTAGAGCGAGGGGCGACCTGATAGAGGTGTATAAATGGAAGGCAGGGCTAAACAAAGGGGACATTACAAAGGTACTCAAATTATCCAACCAGGAGCGAACTCGTAACAATGGTTTTAAATTGGACAAATTTAGATTTAGGCGTGAAATAGGTAAACACTGGTTTGGAAACAGAGTAGTGGATGAATGGAACAAGTTACCAAATATCATCATTAACTCGAATACTCTGAATTGCTTCAAACATAGGTTGGATGCTCATATGAGCAATAGGGGTTGGGTGTAAACGGGACTGCCCAGTATGGGCCAATAGGCCCGCTGCAGTTTCCTCCATTCTTATGTTCTTATTTGGGTGTAGTTGATGCCATTTCTCAGTTACTGATATTATCGTGACGTGTGTAGTTTAATATTTCTTTAACAATTTTGATAGTATTGTTTTTGAATGTTTGTGTCACTAAGTGGAACCAGAGTGATACTGTGATTTGATTCTTTTAATGCATTTAATTTTTCTTTATAATTCCGATCTCAGGTATAACCTTTGTTCCCCAGAGTAGTGTTTAAGTTAGGTTAGGAACAGTGCATCTGTTGGGGTGATGCAATTTTGTTGAGTGCCCTTAAGGCCTATTCATTGTAGAGTATTTAATTTCTTATTTTTTATTACCATTTCCTCAGTGACTGATATTAT
>CAUDMG010001597.1:2362500-2655000 GCA_958450375.1 Homarus gammarus | reverse complement strand
ACGGACTGAGATTAGAAACTTGGTGAAAAATGCACAGAAAGTGACTGTTGATTACACTAAAGGTGAGGCACAAGAAGTAAAAGAAGTCATAACAAAAGAAATGACGGCAATTACAGACAAAGTTACAGATATTGACAGTACGTACACTGGTACACTCACGCTGCTTGGGAGCACTGCAGACTCCACAAGGCTCTATTATCCTGATGAGTTTGATTTTAATCTAACACTCAAGAGCTTCTCTGACGTCACTGTTAGAATTATTAAACAAACAAAGAAGGATGTGTTGTTAAGCGGCCACAAGTTAAAAATTGAAATTGAAACAGAAAACCCGAGCCTTCAGGGTAATAGGTTGATGAGTAACCTGTATGACCGAGTAAGAGAAAGCCTTAATAGCTACGTACTGCAGGACGACAGATTGAGCCTCGTGCCACCTGGTGTGACCAGGACACAGGTGGGCCTGGCACTGTCACTGGCTTGGCAGGGAAGTGAGTATCCCTTGTTGTTGGTTGACATTGACTTAGTTCCAGTACTATCTGTACCTTGGCCTAAGGAGATAATGAGACCACCCCTCACACCCGTCGACTCACAGATGATCCACCTCAGTAACACCGGAGATGCAAAATGGCGCTGCAGCTTCGCCGCGACTGAGGTGGAGGTGGTGAAGAAGTTGGCTCCTCAGGAACGCCAAGTGTTTCTCACTGGCAAGACGCTCCTCT
This sequence comes from Homarus gammarus, assembly GCA_958450375.1. Classification (NCBI taxonomy): domain Eukaryota; kingdom Metazoa; phylum Arthropoda; class Malacostraca; order Decapoda; family Nephropidae; genus Homarus; species Homarus gammarus. The sequence continues at coordinate 2,654,284 of CAUDMG010001597.1, read as the reverse complement.
CCTACATGAAGGCTGAACTCTGGATGCCCAGAGACGTGAAGAACCAATTTTCTTGGTGGGACTCTCGCTACTGGAGTATCCCTATTCCTGCAGGATTCTGCTTCAAGAATTCCTTCTTGAAGCTGCTTCAAGTGAAACGGGAGAACAAAATCCAATGGAAGGAAGGGGATACAATGACACACGTTACGGAGGTGTTTGAAATAATGTGTCTGAAGACGGATGACACTAAACATCTTGTGCCAGCCAAAGTTCATGCTTACTTTGGTGGAGACTATGAAAAGCCAAAGGTGGGAGAAGGAGCCCCGCTTATAAATGAATTTCTCAAGAAGAGTCTCACGAAACTTTCAAACCCTAAAGTTGGTTTCCTGGGATTCAAGCAAGGTTTCCTCAGGTGATTTTTTGGCTGAGGGTCTTGTGAAAATTGAACATTAAAATCAACCATCCAATACAACTGTGAACTGTTTACATCACATCACACCAAGTGCGCCTCGAGTGCAGTATTATGACCCTTTAAAGGTTGTGGAAGAATATCTCCCTAAGCCCAGGAGACCCCATGTTGCTACTCACAAGTCGTGTGAATCAAGTGAGATTGGTCATTGATTATTATGGGTTGTCTTGTATACTGAGTTGATACTGGTCAAAATAAAGATTATTTAAAGTACTGTACATATTACCGAGTAGTGATTACCTAAATACCCGAGTACCGGTAACGTAATAATCCACTGACAGATAGAGTATCACGGTCACATCAAGAAAAAATTTTATCAGCTACAAACAAAATGATACTTATGCCTTACAAACAATGGCAATATTTAACACAGGTAACTAAGTTAAGAAATAGGCAAATGCTAATCAACACTTCAGACATATTTTGCTCACTACTTCACAAGAAGACATGTGTTGTTGAGATAGGATAAGTGAGTAATAAATGTATCGTGTAATAGTTGTACTGTAGGAAGGATGGTTGTGGTAGGTGGATTTTTGAAGAATTTTGCAAATGGTGAGACAAGTATGAAAATTGGCAAAATAAAATCAATATGGGTTAATTATCAAATCTATCTGATCGGACATTCAAAATTCCAAGATGGCAGCTATTTTCCAAGATGGCCGCTAAATGTGGAACTCAGATTTTCCTTTTGGGCATAGAAATTATTGTGTTCATCAATTTAGGTGATTTCATTTTTGATTTCCCTGTTTTTCAGTGCCGAAAACTCTGAAATGGATGACATTCAAAGGAAACCTGCTTATAAAGAGTGAATGTCAACGTACAGCCAGGACACACTGGTGACAACACTCATCATGGTGCTCAGTGTAATCTAAGTACATAACTCATTGTAAAGATTAATTTGTATATAAGTACTTAGTGTCCCAAATGTTAGCTAAACAGCCCCAAATAAAGTTAGGTAGCCGCTTCTGAATTGACAGGATGTGCCAGCGCGGGAAAGCCAAGCCAAGGATAATGGGATCGCACGGGACTTAAATGAACGATCGGGTTAGGTGTAGGACAAGTAATTGCTTGAACATAGTTGTATCCCATACAGGAAAGTACATATGAAACATAGTAGTAAAAGGATAAACCCTCGGCTCTGTCCCACAATGGCGATAAATATTGGTCCTAAAAAAAATATGAAATGAAAACAAACTGGGCCAAGTGCTGTCTATGTTAAGATGATAAGAAGGAAGAACTTAAATTTCCAAAGACTAACCTTACTAGAAGATAGGAAAATGGCTACAGCAAATTAGCCAAGAACATTCCTCTTTTCAACACAGTCAATGCCCTTCTAATAAGGCTTGATATGAAAAGCAGAAACTGAGGAAAAATAATGAAAAATATCACGACAGCTGTAGACTTAGGTTTAACAACACAATGTTGCAAAGACCCCAAAAAGAACAACTACCTCTGTAGTTGACAGTGATGTTGTGTTTGTTGTCTATAAAAGGAAAGGTGTAAAGGCTGAAACCAGGTCAAAACGAGGTCAGAGTATCAGACGAAGGGAGACAAAAAAAAAAAAATAGCAAAGCTCCAATAAATTGGAGAAGCTTTCTAAGAGATGACAATAACAAGACTGAACTTTTTCACTTCCTTGCAGACAAGATGTGTGAAATTGTTACACCATGCACAATTATTGTGATAATGGGAGAAGATGCCATTAGCAAACATGATACGCCTCTAGAAGAGTTGACTTCATGATCCCACAAATAGACAGATACTCGCCTCTTTGTACATGCAAGACAAGCTGTATTGGAGGCAGTACAAATTTTCTCATAAAAGCCAATGACACTGACATCGTTGACATAGCTGTGTGGATTTCTTATGTATGCTTTCTAGGGATTCGATATCCATTCTATAGTATGGTGACCAAAACTGAATTGCATAATCTTAGTGAGACCTCACAAGCGCAAGATATAGTTTTAGGATAATCTTGCAAGTTTTATAACTAACACTCCTTTGTATGAACTCAAGTACTTTGATAGCCTTGTATCGAGTAAATACACATTGTTATCTTGGCTCAAGATTCCTACTTATCATTACCCCTAAATCATTCTCACAGTTGTATTTCTCTATATCAACGTTGTTCATCTGATTTTTTTTTTTTTTTTTTTTCTTCTTCTTCTTTAGGTTTAAGTGGGGAATGGATGGAAAGCCTGCTGGGGCTCAAGGCACAGCCAGACATGAGGGATGGAGAGGTCACAACATATAGTCGTGGGGGGAAAGGTTGGAAAAGAAGTTTAATGAGTTAAACAGAGGGGGACGACACCCCTTGTTTTACATATTACAGAGTTTGTTGGCTAACTAAGCTAACCTAGGATTTAGAATGAGGTTGCACAATGGTTACTTTAGTAGACAATGACTAGATTGATTTTACAATTACAAGTTTATTAAAATCTTATACTGTATTACGTTATGGACTCGCTAGATTGTGACTTGTTAAATGTGAACTTATATCATCTAAGTTTTAATCTAAGGCGGATCACTGTGGCGGACAAAGATGGGCCACCATGCGTGGGGTCGCCCTCCGTTGATGTCTTCCCCACGTAGGTGGTCTGGGCTGTGAGGGTCGTCCAGGAGTTTGTCCCAAACCTTCTTCCCTAGGCGATGGAACCTGACGGTGAGGGCCTCCGTTTTATTTCTTAGGTGGATGGTTTCCACTGTCTCCTGGTAGGGTGGCGCTTGACCACTGGCTTACCTCAAACACTTGTTTTGGAAGTTCTGTAGTTGTTGTAGTCTCGTCTTCCCGAGTGTGACGAGTGGTATATGTGGGTACTCCAACACAGGTCTCACCAGCGCCTTGTACAGGTGGACTTGTATCTTCTCAGGCATCAGTTTAAAACGTTTTAATTTGGCTGCGGCGACTTTGGCTTTATTTAGTCTGTCCTTCACGTGGGAAATGATGCCCGTCCGAGAGATGATGAGGCCGAGCAACCTGCCTTGTTTAGAGTACTCAGTCTCTTCGTTGTCGATCATCAATGGCGCCGGCTTGAATTTGGCTATGGGCATGGCCTCGAATTTCTTTTTGTTTGTTTTTATTTTCCATTTATTTTCATACTCTGAGATATCCTCTATTGCCCGAGCACTGAGTCGCGCCATCCTTGCCGAGGATCTTCCTGGGCAGGTGACGATCTGTGTTACATCGTCGGCATACATGTACTCGCTGCCGACGATTGGGGGTGGCAGGTCAGCGGTGTAGAGCGTGTAAAGGGTTGGTGAAAGACAAGAGCCCTGAGGCACCCCGCTCGAGAATGAGAATTCTTCTCCAAAATGTTCTTGCATCTTAATTTTGGCTCTGCGGTCCGTAATGAAGTTGCACAGCAGGCTCGTCGGTTTTCGGGTAGCCCCAGTTGTATGATCTTATACTGCAGCTCCGCATGCCAAACTTTGTCAAACGCCTTGCTAACGTCCCTTAGTACTATGTTGCACTGCAGGCGGCCAGTCATGGCATTGGCGATCTGCTTGTAGGCCTGGGCTATGGCGGTGGATGTTCCTCGGTACTGGCGGAAGCCGACTTGGCGGGGATTATGCACATCTTCGTCCTCCAGATACATCCGCAACAGCTTGTTTACTATTTTTTCGAAGATTTTGGCAGGTACCTCTAGCAGCGATATTGGTCGAAAATTTTCGACTTTGTTTGGAGGCTTCCCTGATTTTGGTATGAGGCGAATAACGGCGATTTTGAACATCTTAGGGACGTATCCAGAGGCGAGGCAGGCGTTGCATATATGAGCAAGCCTCTCTATCATGTTGTCGGGGAGTTGAGCCAGATTCTTCTTGTTAATATGGCTTTGCCCAGGTAACTTGTTTTTAAACCCTTTTATGACGGCTGACACATCTGCAGGAACTAATCGCTCCGTCAGGTAGCTTCCGTCCACCAGTCTAGTGAAGTCAGTCCGTGGGAGCGGCTGCAGCAGGTGCTGATGGTCCTGCAACTGACCTAAAATGTCCTCTTCAAACTCCCTGTCGAAGCCCTCGTTCTCCTGTTCACTAATGGTAAAGATCTTCCGTAAATATCGCCGTTGTAATTGTTCTTGGTTTTCCTCCTCGAATATTTTCACATTGTTTTGGTCGAGCAGGTAAGGGACCGTGCTAGAGGTGGAACCCATCAGTCGCTTGATCCCACACCAAAGCGGCCCACTTTTGTACCTGTAGACGTTTGCTCTCGTGCTGGATGTCTGTCCGTAACTCTCGGTACCGGTCTCTCAGCTCGTGCGTCCACCCGCGGATACTGGCTAGCTGTCTCACGTGATCGTACTGGACACTGAGCTGCCTCAGCTGGTGACTAGTGTGAGGATGGGGAATGGTCCTATGAGTGGTGGTCGGGATGTTGTTGTTCATCTCCGTCTTCACATCCGTGTATCATTGTTCTACCACGTCGTCGATGTCATTGGGGCTGGCTTCTTCCAGGTTTCTCCCCCGCTTGAGACTGAGAGATTCCTTGGAGGAGTCCCAGTCTGCCCGCTTGAGGTTTGACCATATGTTGGAAGGGATCATAATTGGATTGGATGAGAGCGTCACGACGACTGGTACTGATGGGTCCGGCGGTAACGTGCCTGTTCAGGACGGCCTCGTTGTTAGAGAGGATTATGTCGGGTGTTGTGGCACTGGCACGTTTGATCAATGTTGGGAAATCTGGGCCGAGGTGTTGCAGTTTTCCCCTTCTGATGTTGTCATACAGCGCCACACCGACGTTGTTCTCATTTATCGTGTCCGAGTATGGCGTAGCGCGCATTTAAGTCCCCTATGATGTATGTTGGTTTTCTGTGGCGTAGCAACTGGTTTAGGCCTTGTTCGGGTAAGTAAGGACGTCTGGGAGGTAGGTACATTGTGCATATGATAGCAGGTCCCCTAGTTGTCTCCACCTGCACTCCCAGAACTGAATCCTCGAAGTCTGGCAACACTCTGTGACTCAGCCGTGACCTGATGGCCACAGCGACACCATCGTTCATCTCACCCGTCATGTTCCTCTGGTATACAGTGTAGCCAAAAATTTTCAGCTTACTTTCGTCCTTTATGCCAGTACTGTTTAACAGAATGATGTCTGGGTCTAATTGATAGTATAAGTTAGACAGTTCGTTACGTCTATTAAGGGACCAGTGTAGGACATTATGCTGGACAATTTTCATCCTGCTAACGACTGCCATTTCGGAGACTTTTAGCTTGGGGCGTCGCTTGAAGTGTTTGCTCGGCTTCTGCCATTTCTAGGGGGACGGAACTTCTTAGCAGAACCTTCAGACATCTGCTTGTCAGTTAATGGCGGACCCTCGAACTTCTCGTCACCCGTGTACAGGAAGGTGTTCAGGTCCTGGGCCTGCGTGTCGAAGTAATCTACTGACGCTGCAGCTCGAGGGTCTTCTTCCTCTATGGAGTAAGTTGCCATCATCTGGTCGCAACCATTGACTGTGGTTGCAGTCCGATGGTCACTGTCGTCGCTGGGAGTACATGTATTGGGGTCACGGAGATTTACGGTGTCGCTGGAGCTGTGATCCCAGGGGGACTGACTGGCCACGTCGGGGTTACGGTTACATTGACTTTTGCCTAAGTCAGGGAGGTCATGGTTCATTTCTAGCGTGGGTTGAGGTCGTCGATAAGTCGTTGAGTGGGATACTGTCTTCAGGATTTCTTTTGAAGGGACTTTGTCGCTTATTTCAACAGGTGCAATGTTGTTCCTGGTTAGTGTCTCGTTGAGGTGTTTCGAGAATGAACCTAGATGAACCATGTTCATGTGATGGGCATGCAGGTAAGACAAGTATGTAGTGGTGGCTTTGGACTCGTCCAGCTGTGGAGAGGAGACACTGCGTCCCTCATGGCGCCCAGTGACTCAGTAACTGCCTGCTTTATTGAGTCCTTGATGGTTCTTATCTCTGATTGCAGGACTTCCACGGTCTCGCTGACATTGTTGAGTTTTTGGGAGTCTGCTTGAGTTTCTTTCAGAGCGTCTTATAGGGTTTGGCTGTAAGCCATGATCGTCGACTGAGTGGTCCTTTCTATGGTGTTAGAAATTTCCCTGGTTTCTTTTTGTTTGGTTATTTCCGTCAGTTTTTTCTCTGTTTCTTGAGGTACCTGTTTCCTGACCAGGCAGGTGGCAGAGAAGGTCCTGTGGCCACCCTCGCAGACGACACACTTTTTTTATGGTGCTGCGACAGTCTTTGTAGAAGTGCTGATCTGATGAACACTCAGAGCATGTGACCCCTTGCAGGGGGCAGTTCTTGGTCACATGGGCATTGTATTTATAGCACTTCATACATCGTTGGATGGGCGTATACTTTTCATATTTTATTTGGTGTGAGGAGATGGAAGTGCCATATGCATAGAGCCCCTTCTTCATTCTTTTTGCATCCGTTGTGTCTGCAAAGCGAACCTTGATTAAATTATGGGCATACATAGGATACACCTCCACAACCTTGACTTTGTTTTGCTTTTCTATTTCATCTCTTATTTCTTCTGCGTTATTTTCCACTACATCTTTGTCTAACTTCTTACATACAAGGGTGAGCTTGGCGCCGTATTCCCGTGGGACAATGACCTCGTAACCGTTAGTTTTCATTTTGTCCATGGCACTAGATTTAATTAGTTTATCAGCATCTTCATCTGTTTCTGTGAGGATGATGTAACCATCTCTCAGATCCACAAGTCTATATATCCTCACCCTTAGGTCGCTCAATAGCCTTTTTAACCCTATCCGAAACCCCTGGGTCGGGGTTCCGAGATCTTCACTCCCACTTTAGCCACGGTCAGTAACATACATGAAAATCCTACCTAATCTGTCCACCTCAGTTAAACCCCATGGATGTCGCTCCTTCTGTCCACTTGTTGGGCGAGTAAAGACGAGTCTAGGGGTAGGGTGAACAGACAATCCCCTGACGGGGGCCTAGCCAAACCCTAACACCATACAGTGACAGGTTATGAAGTACTGCCGAGTCCCAAACAGAAAATGTTGCCACCCTTACTGTCTCTACTCAGCAGCCCTTGTTCCAGCCCGTATCAATTAGTATTATATAAATATGGGCTAAGGACATATATTCATTATATTCATTCTATCACCCAGACTATTGAGCATACAGCTACATAAGCATTTGTTCTGTCACACCTCCTAGGGTGGACAGCACACATATACATTTGTAGTTTCACACAGATTCAGGTTACAACCCATAAATATATGTCCCCAGGCCTCCGTGAGAGTAGGCCTGTGGAGTGTAGCCTCTTATCTCTGTGTTGATGTGTAGATTACATACCCCTTACAAGCAGACAGAGAGAGGTTCGCCTAGTTCACAGTTTCACACAGTTCTCCAGTTCACAGCCAGACACCGTACCAAAGAGACGTGTGTGAGCATAGCTCTCAGTCTGAATATCTCTCTAATTATATAAACTAATTACAAGCTAATAGCTAATGCTCAGTAGTCTGTCAACAAACAGTTCTGAAACTACCAGAGCATCCAATATAATTGGAAAATCACCACGTGTGTTTACATTAAACCAAGGAACCACAAATGAAGATAACAGAACCTGTGTACACTTTTGTATACTTACAAGCTAAGATAATTACAAGTTTAACCCAGGGCTGCTGGGAAGATTCAACGACTGTATCAAAGGTGACACGCCGTGAGACTACCTTTTATCTCACCCAGCTTCATCAAAGGTACCAGCCACTACTCTACACTCATTCAGGCAAGTGTTAACAAGTTAGATCGTTTGATATCAAAACCCGGCCCAAACACCCTCTGAGGGGCCCCCTTATGGTTCTGCCCCGCAGGGTTCGCGTCTTTACCAAACAGCAAGGACTCTAGGCGAAAGGATAAGATAGGGAAGAAGTGCAGTGTACAAGAATAATAATCTCCATGTACAACTACAAGATGAAGCAGCCAGAGTGAACCCAACGTGAAAAACAAGGCCGACAGTCGTAACGGACAGCAATTTGAACTGAGCAGGGATCGACGTGCAGTACGTCCGCTCGCTATGAAGGTTGGGTGCGCTCTGTGTTCATCTGATATCTGGTTTCTCTGTTTACATCTCCTAGGCTAAATACTTTACCTTTGTACACAATAAATTTCATCTGCCATTTGTTTAGATCTTCCTGTAGTTTTGCCTAGTCCTCGTCAGCTATAATTAAACGCCCCTATTTTTTTTTTTTTTTTACGAGATTCGCCCACCAGGGCACAGGCCCAATGACCCAAACCAGGGCCTGGGGACGAAAATATAATAATAAAAAAAAAAAAAATAATAATAATAAAAAATAAATAAATAAATAACAATAATAATAATAATAATAATAATAATAATAATAATAGTAGTAATAGTAATAATAGTAATAGTAGTAATAGTAGTAGTAATAATAATAATAGTAGTAATAGTAATAATAGTAATAGTATAATAATAATAATAATAATAATAATAATAATAATAATAATAATAAAGTACCATAAAAAAATTCAATTGTGAGAAACGATATATGTATGCTGTGTTGTCATTAGTAAGAAAAACAATTGACACCCTGCAATTCTGTGTAAATGAGGCTGAAATTCATATCAGCAACCTGGGAATTGGTCACAATTTTTGTGATGCCATATGGCAGCAGGATTTACCCTTAGACAATACATTATGCTTCCAATATATTCCCAGGCGGTAGTACCTCCCTGATTGATAGCTGCCTACTAACTCTCCCTACCAATCTACTACCTACTGTCGTTCTAATATAATGAATAATATATTCCCATTTCAGCTAAAATTGTCCATGTGGAAATCGTGTTTCCGGGAATTGTCTTAGTGGCATGTAATCTGCCAACAGTGTTGTTAGGGAGACTTTGCAGTATTGTAGCGAGGGACAGCCAACACTTTGTTGCGTCTACAGCCTCTGGGACCACAATAATAATGTCATATCGAAACTTATCAGAGAGACACCTCAACTAAACCACAACAGTTAAAAACATTCTGCTCCAAATATCTTTCAATCTTTGGCAAGGGAATGTATTGATCTATAAATGGATTTGACTGCGACATTTGTGTGATCTCTTTCTATGCCATGTATTAATCTATATATATATATAAACAAAGAAGTATATCTGTGTGTTTGTTTGTCTGTGTGTCCGCACAAGAATCTCGGAAACTACTTTACCGATCTGTAGTGATGATGGATGGTGTTATATGTAGTGATGACGGATGATGTTATATGTAGTGATGATGGGTGGTGTTATATGTAGTGATGATTAGACAATAAAATAATAATAGTTTAATGATAAAACAATATACTTTGCTGTACCGTTGTAGTGAAAAACATGGTGGAACTTACACACACTGTTAATAAACTATTGATGGAAGGAGAAGTTTTGGGGACTGAACAGTGAGACAATGTGGAGCCTCCCGGAGGGTGGCGTAATACCGTTGCCTAGCGGAGGAGCCGCCCGGAGGACGGAGATTCTGCTAGTTAAAATATAAAATTATTATCAATATTTAATTAAAGGAATTTTTGTATAAGAATATGTGCAACAGAAAGTTGCCTTTAATTTTTCTTAAGTTCTTCACACTCGGCCAGATATTTAGTTTATGATGAACGCTCGTGTGCCCGAGCTGGCATGACTAAATGTGAAAGTCATGTCATGTCAGAGAGGATTACCTGAATACATCGCCAGGCTTTGTTAAAAAAAATGATTGTTGATCATAGAGTATTTTTGGACCTTCCAGCTAATGAAACTGTCAGATGTGTTGTAAAGCTGACATCTGCCTTGTTTTCTTTTATCACGACTTACAGTGTCCCTTTACCATTGCGTGTATATATATATATATATATATATATATATATATATATATATATATATATATATATATATATATATATATATAAAAATATAAATATACATATATATATATGCTGATAACCACCAGGAAAGAAGAAAACACGAAGTTCCCAAGCGCTTTCGTGTAATTCACATCTGAAGATGTGAATTACACGAAAGCGCTTGGGAACTTCGTGTTTTCTTCTTTCCTGGTGGTTATCAGCATATACCTAGATCACGCGCACCTACAGTGATTTACTTGCATATATATATATATATATATATATATATATATATATATATATATATATATATATATATATATATATATATATCTTTACCTGTTTGGCCTAAGTAAAACATATTACATTCCTTGCAAGGAACTTGATAAATGCAACCAATTGTGTTGTTGGGGGAGTTCTTGATTAACATTTGTTTAACAGTGCATGAGTTTCTAAATGCCACATTGACGTTCCAGGTTTTTAGTTGTGAAGGAATTTTAGAGAAATTTTTGTGAAATGGTAATACTAAGAGATTCTTATGGTCATGGAATCAGTTCTATAGAAAGATTTCTTAGTAATGTTCAGGCATTTGTCTATGAAAGATCTAGGGTATTTAAGGTTTGAGCAACATAAATATAGTGTTTGGACAGGCCAGGAATCCAAAGCCGTCTGTCAACTGGGGATAATTTTCTGACCCAACCTTGGCCTGAACCAACCCTTCTTACCTGGGGATTAAATTACCCCATTGACACTGCTTTGATTTGATCAGTGTCCCTCTGAAAGTTGTACAATATTTTTAATCTTATTACATATAATTTTGTTAAATGAAAATTGACCATCAGATAGCTTAACATTTTGTATAGAGCTTATAAGATTTTATTCAACCAGTCAACAGGTAATGCGTCTGAGGTCACTGGGTCTAGTGCTGGGCCCCACGGTGCCCCCCCACAAGTGCGGGGCCCCCACACGCGCAGGGCCCCCACACTAGGGTGTGTCAATTTAGGGGGTGAACTGGCTAAATTGAAAATCGAGTAATTTGGTAGCAATTTATTGTAGTCTTTAAGCATGCAAAACAATATTCTGGGATAAATTTTTTTTTATAATAAGTCCTACCTACATCAAATGGATTTTTAAATGTACATATTTGTGAATTTATAACATAACCAGCGTTTGCACACATGTTACTGTTTCAAGTTTCAAATTATTATATTTTATTATCCGTAGTCTATTTGAAAGTAACCAATGCCTTCATACTCTCTTTGCTTTGGTTTCTTGTCATCAGTAGTCTGCTTGCTATTTGTGCTTTGATGTAACCTTCTCGCCTCTCGTGGCTGTAAACATGGCCCGCTGCTTCTGTGACCATTTTCACACATCTCTCCACACTTTGAGTGTGGGAAGGCCACTTCGGCACCTGCATTGGAGTCTCTTTAAGGTTTCTCAATTCTTGGCTAGTTAGACTTGTTGTCAATGGTGGCTCTAAGACTTCCAAACTCAAGTCAACCAATTCTGACAATTTGGTGGCATTGACGTTTATTGGGGGAACTTTTCTTGAATGAAACGAACAGTCTCCCAACTGGTCGTCATCTATTAGCGTTCCTCTAATCTTTAGAATGACTTCTACAGCCTCGGTTCGGAGATTGGTACATTGACTGCAAAGCATTGCTTGCAAAACTGCTTCTGATCGAGCATACCAAGCGGACCTTCTTGCCACAGGTAACACGATGTCCCTCACTACCTTCCTCTGTGTTCTTACTAGCTGCAATTGAAACAAAAGGTGATTGGGCCCATCCACCCACATAGGATTAAGTTTCACACTAAACCACTGGGGAAGATAAACTCCAATAATAAGTTCAACAATTAACCTCAAATTCTTCAGCACTTTGCCCTTCAATTCGTGTTTGGAAATCCAAATCCTGCAGAAACGAAGAGCTGTAGTTAACCAACGGCTGTGACTGACAGGTCCAATTTCCAAGAGAGCCAATGACTGAGGCACTTCTCCTGATCTTATTGCTTGGGCAATACGATAAGCATAGGATTGATCTGTGCTGAGATCTTTGATGACTCCTTCAGACAACGCCGGAAGGGGAGGGCCAACTTCGACCTTTGGAAAGGTTGTATTTATTTCTAGTTGTGTTGCTTCATCCAGCATGATGCCAAGGGGACCTGACCACTTGTTGTTGCTCTTTGTAGGACCATCAAGTTCCTGGATGAGATGACGAAGAGGTAGCTCGCCTGTATGTAAATCACATACAATCCAAACAAGTCTTCTTCCTAGTTTTTTCTCTAAATGCGTCATTACACCCCCCCCCCCCCTGCCATCCGGTATTCACTGCAGTTGAATCTCCACCAACAGCCTGCAAGTGAACTGCCAAGTCCTCTCTCCTGAACCCAACATAAAATATGATCAGCAATGACCTCTGCATGTTTCTTCCCTTCTACTTCAGTTTCGGGAGCAAAGTGAAACAAAAACCGACCACCAGGCTCAGAACAGACAGAGTAGTGTTCTTCTTTGATGAGACCTGGAAACTTTCTGTTCACTCCCTCTACTTCTAGCAAAACTTTTGTGTCATCTATTCTTCCATCAAACAAAAGATAGGAGAGCCCTCCCTCCCTTAAATCTTTTTCATGCTGATCAGATATTTCCTTCATTATTTTTTCTTGTGCTCTTCTAATTTTATTATGATCTATCCTCAAAGATACATCCTCTCGGCTGATGAGGCCTGCATCTATCCAAGCGGCAGTTGCAATTTCTGCAGCCTCACGAAGTCCAGCATGGTGGCGAATACTAGCTAAAGCAATGTTTGAAATATTTCTTGTGTTGTATTTCATTTTCTTTGGTAAAGGTTCAGATGGCTCTTTGGAACTATGATCTGATGTTGCTTCCTGTTCATCAGAAGAACTATCAAAGAAGTGATAAACATCTTGACACAGCTCTTCCTCTCTTTGGATGGCTTCTTCACTCTTCATTTTCTTCTTTTGTTCCCTCTCTCGGATTTGTTCTCTCTTCTTGGCATTAGCAATCTGCTTCTTTGTTTCTGAATAATCTATTGAACCCATTTGCATACTTCCTTGGCCTTCTGCCTTTGTCCTCTGTGCCTTTATAAATTCAAGCTCTAAAACAGGGATCTTCTTTTCACGAGGACAACCACAATCAATGTGGGAATTATTTTCTCTCTTACCTGAGTGAGAACAGTTGGATTCAGAACATAATTGTATGGAGCACTTGCAGGTCAAAATGTCAAACAGAGTATCAAGTGTGTGCAGAAATTCATTTTTCCTGGCCAAGTTTCCTTTACCAAGTGATGTTTCAACTGCTTTGTGCCATAATTTCGTTAGTTTTAGCTCAATAGTTCGACACTGATTAATCACAGGTGGTTTGAATAGTGCATTAGCTTTTGTCCATTGATGCAGAAGAGGGACTATCATGTCATTTATGAGTTCTTTATCTGTATAGTTCCTTCTGTCCTTTGCATTTTTTTCTCGAAGGAGTAACCCTAATCTTAGCATGTCTCTCACTGTTGGAAGTTCTGATACAGGAAGCTCCTTCCCTTTACCAACTAGCAGGCTCAAGTGGATTGACAACTGACTTTTTGTCTTCAATTTTGACATCTTCACACTATCTGACAAATAGAAAAATATTTCAATGTTTCATAATTCAATTGTTGTTTCAAAAAATATCAATTTGTTTATCAAAAATGCTGTAACAGAAATAACATAATAATTTCTTAGAACATAATGTTTTATACAATGATATAAGTAACTACGACAATCAATATGCCCTACTTACAATAATTAAAATGTAGAATTCGTCTGGTAGAGTAGGTGCAAGTGCAATGAGAGCAAACCACCGTCTATGATATCTAGAAGGAGAGTGAGCCGGGCGCCTTATCCTCACGCTTGGTACAAGTCAAAACAAGAATTAAACTGTCCCACACGGAGAGCCTGTTCATGTTCATGTTCTGACATGCATATTGTACACAAGCTATAGAACCATAAAATAATCCATATGCTTACATGAGATTAGTTAATATCAAGTGAATAATTCTAATCAAGTCTCATTAATTTGTTGAAATACTGATATTTGAAACTTTAAGGTATAATTGATGTAGGTGAGGGTTATTTCAATTCATTTTTGTTTGCTAATCTCAAGTTTAGACATAAAGAGGCACAATATTTTGACTACCAAATTTGATTTTTAACATGTTGACAAAATTGACACACCCTACCCCACACGCGCGGGGCCCAGGGCGGTCGCCCCTGTTAGCCCCCCCCCCCCCCCCCCCCAAAGGACGGGCCTGGCTTCCAACCTGTCTTATTTGTGTGATGCTGGGTGTCATGTTCATTCTAACGATAACGAGGTATGCCAAACGTACTGAACAAAATGTCGCCAAATAAACGACCAGGGCTGTCAATTCTTGAAAGAAGACAGAGAGATGCATTGAGAAAGCAGCAATCAAGATCAAGTGAATCTAGGCAACAACGTGCTCTACGTTTACAAACTAACAGAGAGCGAACAACGGCAAGTCGGTCACAGGAAATATATCAGGAAAGGGAATCCCGCCTTAATGGTAACAGAAAGCGAACACTGGACAGTCGGTCACAGGAAACAGATCAAGAAAGGGAATCCCGTCTTAATGCTAAGAGAAAGCAAACAGCAGACAGTCGATCTCTGGAAACAGATCAGGAAAGAGAATCCCGTCTTAATGCTCAGAGAGAGCGAACAGCGGACAGTCGGTCACAGGAAACAAATCAGGAAAGAGAAGTCCGTCTTAATGCTCAGAGAGAGCGAACAGAGGCAAGTCTGTCACAGGAAACAGATTAGGAAAGGGAATTCCGTCTTAATGCTGACAGATAGCAAACAGCAGAAAGGTGTTCTCTTGGAAATGATCAAGCACGTGAAATTCGTTTGAATGCTGTGGGATCCAGAATTCTAAGAAAGAGTACACAGTGGCTTCCATTTGCAAGAGCAGCATTTAACTATGACAATGAAATAGAATATGAAAAGTATCCCTCTGTTGTCATTGGCAACATGGATAAGAAATGTGAACACTGCTGTGCAAAGAAGTACAAAGGAGAATCTGCTGGACTGTGCTGCTCTCATGGGAAAGTACGACTGCCAAATATGGAAAAACCACCACAACCATTGAAGACTCTCATGCTGGGAACAACACCAGAGTCAAAACACTTCTTGGAAAATATACAGAAGTGCAATTCATGCTTCCAGATGACATCCTTTGGAGCTACCAGAGTAGTTCGTGAGCACGGATACATGCCCACATTCAAAGTCCAGGGTCAAGTCTATCACAAAGCAGGATCCCTCTTACCACTGGAAGATGAGCAGGCAAAGTTCCTCCAAATCTACTTCATGGGAGATCATGAAAAGCAGACTACTATCAGGTGTGGCAACATTCAAGGTGTCAGACATGACATTGTCCTATCTATCCAAGAAATGCTGCATGAGCGCAACACGTACGTGAAGTCATTTAAAAATGCCCTGGAAAACATGCCTTCTGACGTGTACAAAGTCAGGATTAAAGCAGACACGACCCCTAAGGGAGAACATGAAAGAAGATTCAATGCTCCTGTGGTTGATGAAGTAGTCATCCTGATTGTTTGACTCCCGTAATTGTTTTCATGTTTGTTGAGTGGTGTCAGAGTTTTTTTGTTATATTTTTATAGTAAAGAGATGTCAATCTCAAACGGCTGTTTGTTATTCCTCAGAAAACCATGGTCCTTGACTTTCCTTTTTTAAGGTCCTAATTAGGCTAGTAAGGGATTTCTATCCTTAAGTCCCAGGCCTTTACAACAACAAATGGGTGGTCCCCTACAATCCTCTTTTAAGTAAAGCATTCAATGCGCACATCAATGTAGAGTTCTGCAATTCAGTCAGGTCCATCAAGCATGTTTGGAAATACGTCAACAAAGGCTCTGACCAAGCGATCTTTGCATTGGAAAAGGATGGAAATCATGATGACGTGACACAGTTTCAGCAGGGCCATTATATATGCAGCAATGAAGCCCTATGGAGAATTTTTAGCTTTCCAATACTCGAAAGATGTCCAACAGTAGTTCATCTGGCTGTTCACCTGGAAAATGGACAAAGGGTGTACTTCACAGAAGAATCTCTCCAAAATCAAATGGCAAATCCTGCTGATGCGACTCTCACTGCATTCTTTAAGCTTTCACAGGAAGATGAGTTTGCTCAAATACTCCTGTATGTTGACGTACCCAAGTTCTACATATGGCAGGCTTCACTGAAAACGTTCCAGAGAAGAGCTCAAGGATCCGATGTTGAAGAATATCCAGGGATAAAGTCAGGCAATGCTTTGGGACGTGTCTACACGGTTCACCCCAACAACTTTGAATGCTATTGTTTGAGACTACTTTTGCACCACATCCGTGGCCCAACATCATATGTAGCACTGAAGACAGTGAATGGACAAGTCTGCAGAACCTATCAGGAAGCGTGTAATCTCCTTGGCATACTGGAAGATGATGGTTACTGGAATGACACATTAGAAGAGGCAGCAGCTACTCAATCGCCAATGAGAATGAGGAACCTGTTTGCCTTCATGATTGCTACATGTGGACTTTCCAACCCAAGCCAGCTCTGGAAAAACCACCAAAAAAGTCTTTCAGAGGATCTGCTTTATCAAGCAAGAAGAGAACATCCTGGTCAAGAGATTGAGTTCATGGATGACATGTTCAACAGGGCTCTGATCATGCTGGAAGACAAAGTGATGGAGCAATGCGGAAAAAAACCTGACTGATTTTGGATTGCCTTCCCCAAACCGAGAAGAACCAGTAGCTGCAAACAGGGAGTTGCTCAGAGAGACTGACTACTCCGTTGAAGTTCTGGTGAATTTTGTTGAAAAAATGAGCCCCACCTGGTGCCTGATCAAGCAAATGCTTATGAATAGATCATGCAAGCGATACAAGCGGAGCACGAAGGTATGATCTTTCTTGATGCACCTGGCGGGACAGGAAAAACATTCTGTTGGCCAAAGTACGTCATCAGGGGAAAATTGCTCTTGCTGTGGCATCCTCAGGCATTGCTGCAAAGCTACTAGAAGGAGGACGTACTGCACACTCATCTTTTAGCCTCGCTCACAATGAGAATCCAATGTGCAACATCAAAAAAGGATCGGCAAAGGCAAAACTCTTAGAAAAATGCAGCCTCATATACCGGGATGAATGCACTATGTCTCACAAGTTAGCGTTTGAAGCATTGGACAGGACCTTGCAAGACATACGAGAAAATGACCATCTCATGGGAAGCATTACAATGGTCATTGCTGGAGACTTTCGCCAGACCCTACCTGTCATTCCTCGGAGCACTCCAGCTGATGAACTGAATGCGTGCCTCAAGGCATCATACCTTTGGAGAAGTGTTCAGACACTCACCCTATCCACAAACATGAGAGTACATCTACAAGGAGATCAGGATACTGAACGGTTTGCAAACCTTCTACTACAGATTGGGAATGGAACTTTCCCTGTTGATTCAGAAGGACAAATAATCATTCCTCAAGGATGTGGAAATGTTGTAAAGTCCTCAACTGAGCTCACTAACATGGTCTACCCAAACTTTATCCATCACTACAAAGATCACAAGTGGCTGCGTGAACGAGCAATTCTGGCACCAAAGAATGAAACAGTGGCTGAAATCAACATGACTCTACTCAGACAGCTTCCAGGCAGAGAGATCTCATTCAAATCTGTTGATACAGTAATTGACCAGGACCAAGCAGTCCAGTACCCTGCAGAATTCCTTAATTCCTTGGAGCCCGCTGGAATGTCTGCTCACCACCTCTCTCTCAAGATTGGAACTCCTATAATGCTCTTAAGAAATCTTGAACCACCAATCCTCTGCAATGGCACAAGACTGGTGGTGAAGAACATGATGCCACATGTACTGTAAGCTACAATACGAACCGGAAAAGCTAAAGGAGAGTACGATTTTATACCTAGGATACCTCTCATCATCACTGACCTGCCATTTGAGTTCAAGCGACTTCAGTTCCCGGTTAAAGTGAGCTTTGCCATGACCATCTACAAAAGCCAGGGACAGTCCCTAAAGATGGTTGGCCTAAACCTGGTGTTTCCTTGGTTCTCTCATGGACAGTTCTCTGTTGGTCGCTCCAGAGTGGGAACTGGCAAAAATCTGTACATACTTGCTGCTAATGGCAAAACCAAAAATGTGGTCTACCTAAATGCACTTCAGTGAGGCAATGTGGAGCCTCCCGGAAGGTGGCGTCCTACCTTGGCCTAGCGAAAGAGCCGCCCGGAGGGCGGCGATTCCGCTAGTGTATATATATATACTAGCTTGTGGAGTTGTGAGAGAGGTCAAGCTAGCAGGACCACCTCTGCGCTGCACCCAGTAGAGACGGATCGCATGACCTGGTTCCTTTGTTTTTTTAACATCAGTATTAACAAGGTTCTGTAGACCCCACGCGGTATGATAACGTCTACTGGCGGTATGAAACGAGTGGTGAAGCGAGCTGTATGACTGTCCACTGACCTGGGTTTAAGCCACCAGTTGAGTATAGTGAGAGTTGGATTGAAACCAGCTGTCTGGGTGCCCAACTAACGAAGTGACGATCGGTTGGGGTCATCAGCTCTCCTCTACCTCGGCTCACAATACCACACATTTTCAAGCAGCTTAGTGAAAAATCTTTTACTAACGGAAAGCTAAAGCTTCTCTCAATTGTACAAGGTCTGATTGGCTCACTCCCTTCCGTTGCATGGATGTACTGGGGGGTAAAGTGAAGCCAGCTGAGTGAATACAGGGCCACACACTGGGGCCAGGAGTCTAGTGGAACTTAGAGGTACATTTTTCAAGGTTGAGAAAGGTCGGTTTGGGCCTTAAACTACGGGTGCCTGTTGATTGTGCCTTAAAAAACTACGGAGTGCAGGAGGAATCTTTGTGTGTGCTAAGTTAGGAAGCATGGTTCACGGGTATTGGTGGACTCAGTAACTTCTTAATAATAGTGATAATATTTTTGTGTGTAGTTTAATACTATTTTTTCAGTTACTGATGTGGTCTTCCTGTGTGTAGTTAATATTTCTTAAATAATTTTGATAGTATTGTTTTTTGATGTTGCATCACTAATTGAAACCAGAGAATGAGGGAGCTGTTTTTCAGATGAGTTTTCTCCCTTATGTTATAAGTGATACTGTGATTTAGTTCCTTTAATGCATTTAATATTTCTTTATAATTTCAATCTCAGGTATAACCTTTGTTCCCCAGAGTAGTGTTTAAGTTAGGTTAGGAGGTGTGCATTGGTTGGGGTAATATAATTTTGTTGAGTGCACTTAAGGCCCAATCATTGCAGAGTTATTAATTTCTTATTTTTTTAAATACCATTTTCTCAGTGATTGATATTATTTTGTTGAAATCCCTTAAGGCCTGTTTCATGTTTCATGTTTCAAGCAACATTTCTTAATACTTTGAATTTATTGTTGTCTAATAAGGCATTGTCTGAGTTTCTAATAATTGCAATATCATGTATAACTTTTATTCCCCAGAGTAGTGTTTTAAGTTCAGGTTAAGAGGTGCGCATATTGGTGTACCATTATTTGATTGTGTTTGTAGTGTTGGAGGGAATATAAGTGTCTAATTTTTACCCTGTGTCTCATTCATCCCAATCACAGATGCTATCCTTCCACGGGTCACGGAGAATTCATTTTGTTTAGTAAATTTAAGTGTTCTTGTGCTGGTTCGGGGTTTTTCTCCAAGGGGCGCTTCCACTGCAATTACCATTTAATAATCTTTAATAAACCCCTAGTCAAGTGAGAAACTTACAGTATGTCCAGTAATTCCGACCGGTTACAAATGGTAGCAGAGCATGGATATTTTTATTTCGTGACTGATAGTTCTGTGGTTGGGATAATGGGCGAAATCATTAAGTGAATGGAAACAGTAGAGTGTGTGACCTCAGTTCTACTCATGCTCGCCGTGGGAATGGGTTTGTTGTTGTTCACGGTGCGGGGTTACTCGGAGAAAAGGAGAGACAGTCCGGGGTTGGTACAGTTGAGAGAAGATTTCGTGGAACGTATTGGGAAGCTAGAGGGGAAAATCCGGGGAGAGTACCAGGCACGATTGGAACAGTTAGAAGGGAAGATCAATGGGGAGTGTTAGGCATTTGCGAACCAAATGAGGGGGGAGTATGGAGTATATGTACAATAGTTAAGGGGGGAACACCACACACAATTGCAACAGTTAGAGAAGGAACATCAACAACACCTAGCTCAGTTGGGGGATGCACTAGATAGGGTAAAGACACAGTATCAAATACAGCATGATGAAACAATGTTGGAGATGAGGAGACACAATAGAAGAGAGGGAACTAGTCTCGGGGCTGGGTTGACCATGTCTAAGTTCGACGGTAGGCCAGAAGTAGAGGTAGGGAAGTGGTTAAGAGAGGTTGACCGAACCCTCAAGCTGCTAGATGGAGACGAAGTCGGTCGAATCCAATTCATAATAAGGCATCTTGTGGGGCCTGCGGCGGATCGTTTATACAATGCACGCAGAGACTGGGAAACCGTAGACGAATTAACTAGTTATTTGAAGCAGCAATACGGCGGGCAGACGGCCTCGTACGACGCCATTCAGAAGGTGATGAATCGGAAACAACAGAGCAACGAAACGCTTCTTGAATATTATGATGCTATGCTCGATTTAAACGATGAGTTGAACCACCATGGTCATAAATATGATAAGGCCCTGTTGGGAGATGCAATCACTCGGGGGCTCAAGGAGGAACAAAGCCGTATGTGGTTATTGGAGGAGATCCAGACGTATCCTCACCGTAGTCTAGATGAGTGGATCACGGGGCTGAGAGAGGCGGAACAAATTGAGAGAGGGACCGCTGACTAAGGGAAGAGAGAACGAACCGCAGGCTGGGGGCTCGATTCTCCCGAAGTGCGTGTAGACAAGAGGACCACCTCAGTTTCAATTGCACGAACAGGCCCGGACCAGGAGAAAGTGTCCCAAGGGGATACGTGGCCAATGGCCAGTATCGGGCTGGAAATAATAATCAGAACTGGCGGTCGGGAAACGGTCAGGGCCAGGCAGTCCCCGCCAACCGTTCCTGGCCCCACCAATAGATTCCACCGGCGATGTTATGAACCAAGAGAGAGCGGACCGGTGGTCAAGCGTGGTCCGCATGACAAATTTAATCACGACAGAAGGTACCTTAAGGCTGAAAGCAGAGTGTCCTAAGGTTTCGGTGCTGGTAGCGGGCTTAGCAGATACTGGGGCAGAAGTGTCGTTAATTTATGAAAACTTCTACCGTCGGGAGCTGGAACCTGCAGGCGTGGTGTTGCAGCCCACTCGAATAAGAGTAAAAGGGGCGTCAAGGTTTCCAGTGCCGTGTGTGGGGTGTATTCGGGTCACTATGGTCGTATGTGGGGTGGAAGTCACTGATGTGGGGCTGTTGGTTTGTCCAGGGAGTGAGACCCAGGGTAAGGGGCAATCGCATGTTGGGTTGTTGGGGATGAATGTGCTGGGGGAGGTTGCGGAGATCTGGCCGCACATGTATCGCTTGTGCAGGGAAGCCAGAAGCGCCGCTCAGTGGGAAAATGGCTTGCATGAGGTTAGGTAGTTATGTGCAATAGAGGCCATCAGCCTGGGGTATTGTACGACAGAGAGGAAGAAAAGCCCAACCATCCCTCACCGGAGTACTCGGTTGCTGTCAGTATGTGTTCCCTCATTAAGCCAGGTAGCTAACAAAGAAGTAGTGATTGAACCTCTAACAATGGAGGATGAAGGTTGGATGCCTGAGGGTGTGATATTGTTGTCGACAGCTGTAAGAGTGGTGAGAGGCATGACCCAGGTGTTGGTGGCAAATCTGTCTGATCGTCGTAGGAACTTGAGGGACAATTGGCGGATTGGGAAAGTGGCTTCTGGGATGGAAGTCGAGGCAGACATCAGTGAGGAGGTGTATGTGAGGGCAGTTCAACCGGATGCCCGTACGGAGGTCAAAGTGCACACGGAGAAAATGAATGAGGAACAAGAGCGTGCAGTTAGGGGTTTAATAGAAGAGTTTAGTGATATTTTTGAATGGGAGGGCCAGCCCATAGGAAAGGCTATTGGGGTTCAGCATGAGATCCCAGTGACTACAGATAGGCCAGTTAGGGTGCCATACCGGAGGATCCCTCCAAACCAGGTACCAGAGGTGAAGCAGCACATTAGCCAGCTGTTAGATCAGGGAGTAATTCAGCATAGTGAGAGTCCGTACTCTGCCGCCATTGTAGTAGTGAGGAAAAAAGGACGGGACGCTGAGGTTGTGCATTGACTATCGTAACTTAAATAAGGTCACGGTACGAGATGCGTTTCCTCTGCCTTGGATAAATGAAACTCAAGAATCTCTGACGGGGGCCCAGTTTTTCTCAACGTTTGATCTGGCGGCGGGATATCACCAGATAGAAGTAAAACCTTCAGACCGTCCAAAGACTGCCTTCAGCACAAGCTTCGGACACGTTGCGTACAGGCGACTGCCTATGGGATTGTCAAATAGTCCGGGAACCTTTCAGAGATACATGGAGCGGGTTTTAGGGGATAAGATTTTCTCCTCGTTGCTTGTATACCTTGATGATGTGTTGGTGTTTTCAAGTGCAAGAGATCAGCATATAGTCAGATTGAAGGAATTATTTTGCAGGATGAGGGAGAATAACTTAAGATTAAAAACTAAAAAGTGTGAAATAATGGCTTCCAAAGTAAGTTATTCAGGATATCAGGTGTCAGCTGAAGGCATCACAGCTGATCCTGAGAAGATTAGGGTAGTAAGAGATTGGCCAGTCCCTCAGACGGTGAAAGATGTGCGGTCTTTTGTAGGGTTCACATCATTTTATAAGAAATTTGTTAAAGGGTTTGCCCAAATAGCTGCTCCACTGCATGCGTTGATGCATGGGAAATCTAAGGATCGGGTAGATAGTGAATGGAGAGAGGAGCAGCAACAGGCTTTTGAGAAACTGAAAGACAAGGTGACGCAGACACCAGTGTTGGCTTGCCCAGATTTCACTCAGGAGTTTATATTAGAAACAGATGCAAGTTTTCGTGGGCTAGGTGCGGTGCTGTCCCAGCGGAAGGATGGCAGTCTGCATCCGGTGTGCTATGCAAGTCGGGGCCTGAGGAAATCAGAACGTAACATGAACATCTATAGTTCTCGTAAGTTAGAGATGTTAGCACTCAAATGGGCAGTAGTAGATAAATTCAGGGAATACTTGGCAGGGAAACATTTCACAGTCTATACAGAAAACAACCCACTCAGTCACCAAGAGAAGGCTAAGCTAGGTGCCGTGGAAAGTAGGTGGAAGGCGGATCTTGAGCAGTTTAACTTTACTGTACTGTAGAATACAAGCCGGGGAAAAACAACATTGTGGCGGATACTCTATCTAGAATCCCGACGGAACAGGAGGAAGATAGTGAAGAAGAGTCTACAGCTATGCATGTAGTAGAGGAGAACGGGGCAGGAAGGAAGGAACTGTGGACAATAGATGGGCTGCGTAGGGATCAAGAAGGCATGAACTATGTTACAAAAATACGAAGATGGGTGGCGGGAGAGCTGCCGGCGGACGAGGTACAGGTAGAGCTTCAAAATGATAACTTCCGCAAGATGTACCGAGCAAGGAATTCCTTGATCGTAAGGGAAGAGGTTGTCTGGCATTGAAAACCCGAAGGAAAGAATCTATGGAGGGAGGTGCCAGTGTTATCTCCAAACTTGCAGGAGGCTTTGATTAGAGCCTGCCACGACGAGGTTGGACATCAGGGGCGAGATGGTACTCTGTCGCTGGTGCAGGAGCAAGGGTTTTGGCCAGACATGGGAGAAACAGTGCGGGACTACATAGCCAGCTGCGGAAGATGTGGGGTGGCAGAAGAGAAGTAGTTCAGAGAGGTGCAAGTAAATGAGAAAATGCAGGTTATCGAGGGTGAGTTGGAGGAGTCGTGAGTAGGGCAGAGGGGATTGGAGGGATGGTTAAGTCAGAGATGTGCGTTGAGTAGTGGGTGTTGTCATGAGCGGGATTGAGTTGCTGTCATGAGCAGGGATTGAGTTGCTGTCATGAGCGGGTTTGAGTTGCTGTTATGAGCGGGATTGAGTGTACGGTTGTAATGTCTAGGGCCTCACTAATATGGACTGGTACATTGTCAGAGGGTTGGTCTGCCGGCATGAGGTTCGGAGACGTGGATTGAGTCGATCGTTGAAGACGTGAGAGCGTTCAGTTGGACTGAGTATTGTTTTGACACTGGCTCCTCTTAGTTCAAGGGTCAGGCAAAAGGAGAGCATGTTTTATTTGGACTGAGTATTGTTTTTGACTTTGGTTCTCCATTGCAAGGGCCAGGCCAAAGGAGAGTATGCAGGATGTGGATTTGGTAGTAATTTTGACATTGGTTCTCTGGCTTAAGGGCCAGACAAAAGGGGAGCGTGTTTGTTCTGGTTGGTTTTAATTTGGATAAGGCAAGAAATGAAGTTGCTGGCTGCGAGTTGGAATAGGGCAGATTCGAAGGTGGTTTCTAAGTTGTCTCTCAGCACATGAGGAGAGTTCTGTCTTTTTTTAGGGGGGTCGAGTGTTAGCGGTAGAGAGAAGGAGAGAAGAGAAGACGGAAATGCTGCGTTTAGCACGTTGCAGGTGTGAGGTGCAGTTTCTTAGAAATTTTTTTTTAGGGGGGTCGTATGCATGTTTCTCTCAGCACATGAGTGCATGTGTTCTGAGTATCAAGTTCTATCTACAGGAGCGAACACAAACACCTGTAGAGTTTTCGTAGGTTCTATTTCCTGGATAAACAGAGATTCACAAGCGAGGTGACGCTCCTTACTCTGTCTCGGGGGTCAACTAGCCTTTCGGGCGACATGTGGTAAGTGATACATTAGCAGCTTCCATATGTCGCCAGGAACATTAATTAAGCGTGTGGGACATGGTAAATACATTGCCACACGCTGCTAGCTAGGCTGAATAAATAGTGTATATAAATGGAGCACCTACATAATATACATACAGCATACATAATATACCTACAATGAGGATAGTGCTGTCTTTATTTAGGGGGGTCGATTGTAATATTCAGAAATTTCAGTGTAATTTCAAACGGCACGCCATTGGCTATACTGAGTTTTCAAGGTCGACTGATGGAGGAGCGCTTCCGCACTTAGGGAGAGCTTTTGGAACTAGGCCTATACGATATTAAATGTAATTTACCGAGTAATAGGGACGCAAATTATGAAATTAGATATCAGTTATTAAATTAAAAGTAATCATAGATCGTTTCCCAGTCTGAAAATATTGCGTACGTCTTAATTAAGCTGTTAATCGTCTGATAAATAAGTCACTCCTGAAGAACGTGAAAGCGTGAGAAAGCATGTCTTGGGGAGTTGTGAGAGGTCAAGCTATCAGGACAACCTCTGCTCTGTACCCAGGAGAGACTGATAGCATGACTTGGTTCCCTCATTTATTTAACATCAATATTAACAAGGTTCTGTAGACCCCATGCGGTATGATAACGTCCACTGACGGTATGAAACGAGTGGTGAAGCGAGCTGTATGACTGTCCACTGACCTGGGTTTGAGCCACCTACTGAGTATGGTGAGAGTTGGAGTGAAACCAGCTGTCTGGGTACCCAACTACCGACGTGACGATCGTTTGGGGTCATCAGCTCTCCTCTACCTCGGCTCACAATACCACACATCTTCAAGCAGCTGAGTGAAAACCTATTTTTTCAGTTACTGATGTGGTCTTGCAGTGTGTAGTTAATATTTCTTAAATAATTTTGAAAGTCTTGTTTTTTAATGTTTGTGTCAGTAATTAAAACCAAAGAATGAGGCAACTGTTTTTCAGATGAGTTTTATCCCTTATGTTGTAAATGATACTGTGATTTAGTTCCTTTAATGCATTTAATATTTCTTTATAATTTCAATCTCATGTATAACCTTTGTTCCTCAGAGTAGTGTTTAAGTTAGGTTAGGAGGTGTGCATTGGTTGGGGTAAAATAATTTTGTTGAGTGTCCTTAAGGCCCATTCATGTAGTTATTAATTTCTTATTTTGTTAAATGCCATTTTCTCAGTGATTGATATTAGTTTGTTGAAAGCCCTTAAGGCCTGTTTCATGTTTCAGGCAACATTTCTTAATACTTTGAATTTATTGCTGTCTAATGAGGCATTGTCTGAGTTTCTAATAATTGCAATATCATGTATAACTTTTATTCCCCAGAGCAGTGTTTTAAGTTCAGGTTAAGAGGTGCACATATGTTGGTGTACCATTATTTGATTGTGTCTGTAGTGTTGGAGGGAATATAAGTGTCTAATTTTTACAGTGTGTCTCATTCATCCCAATCACAGATGCTATCCTTCCACGGGTCACGGAGAATTCATTTTGTTAAGTAAATTTAAGTGTTCTTGTGCTGGTTCGGGTTTTTCTCCAAGGGGGCGCTTCCACTGCAATTACCATCTAATAATTTTTAATAAACCCCTAGTCAAGTGAGAAATTAAATTAATGTTCAGTAATTCCGGCTGGTTACACACACACACACACATATATATATATATATATATATATATATATATATATATATATATATATATATATATATATATATATATATATATATATATATATATATATATATCCTTCCACAGCATTAAATATAGACACCAGTGACGAAACCTTTCATTTTCCAGACATGAAACAGAGAACAGTGATGTAAACTTTCATGTTGGAGTTATCGGTCTATTGCATCATTTTGGCACCCAGCAAGTAAATACACACTATGATACTTGAGCAGTAATTTATTTTAACCTAACAATAAGGTATGCCTGTGTATATCAACATTGTATATGACCACAAGTCCTGTATTCCTGTTGGCTCAGCAGCTCAAGCCAACCTTTGACGTCACACTCGATCACAGATTTTCAGTCACATGACTTTTTGGCAACTTTAACACTTATTATTAATATTATTATTATTATTCCTATATTTTCACCCCCAAGGACCTCATGTGGGTCATTGACATGTGCTTTTGTAGGCTAATCCCATAAAAAAGACTAATCATCACCGAGGCTCACTCACACACTTCCTAGTTTGAAGTGAAGCCAAAACTCCCAAAATACTATGCGCTGTCCACCATCTTGTAGGTATAGACACGTTGCATTATGGGACTGTAGCGTCATATGAAAACTAAGAAAAGGCTGGCCTCGTGGCCACAACGCTATGAGAGAGGTGTGTGGCCGCAACGCTACGAGAGCGGTGTACGGCCTCAACGCTACGAGATGGGTGTGTGGCCTCAATACTATGAGAGAGGTGTGCGGCCTCAATGCTATGAGATAGGTGTGCGGCCTCAACGCTACGAGACAGGTGTGCGGCCTCAATGCAACGAGAGAGGTGTGCGGCCTCAACGCTACGAGAGTAGTGTGCTGCTGCAACCCTACGAGAGAGGTGTGCGGCCTCAACGCTACGAGAGAGGTGTGCTGCTCTGCTACTAGAGAGGTGTGCGGCCTCAACGCTATGAGAGAGGTGTTCTGCCGCTCCGCTACGAGAGAGGTGTGCGGCCTCAACGCTACAAGAGGTGTGCGGCCTCAACGCTATGAGAGAGGTGTACTACTGCTCTGCTACGAGAGAGGTGTGCAGCCTCAATGCTATGAGAGAGGTGTGTGGCCTCAATGCTATGAGAGAGGCGTGCGGCCGCTCCGCTACTAACGAGGTGTCCAGCCTCAACGCTACGAAATAGGTGTTCTGCCGCAACCCTACGAGAGAGGTGTGCAGCCACTCCGCCACTAGAGAAGTGTGTGGCCTCAACGCTACAAGAGAGGGATGCGGCCTCAACGCTACGAGAGAGGTGTGCTGCCGCTCCGCTACTAGAGAGGTTTGCGGCCTCAACGCTACGAGAGAGGTGTGCGGCCGCTCCGTTACGAGAGAGGTGGGCGGCTTCAACGCTACGAGAGAGGTGTGCGGCTTCAACGCTATGAGAGAGGTGTGCTGCCGCTCCGCTAATAGAGAGGTGTGCGGCCTCAACCATACGAGAGAGGTGTGCGGCCTCAACCATACGAGAGAGGTGTGCGGCCTCAACGCTACGAGAGAGGTGTGCGGCCACTACGCGACTAGAGAGGTGAGCGGCCTCAACGCTATGAGAGAAGTGTGCGGCCACTACGCTACGAGAGAGGTGTGCGGCTGCTCCGCTACTAGAGAGGTGTGCGACCACTCCACTACTAGAGAGGTGTGCGACCTCAACGCTACGAGAGTGGTGTGCTGCCGCAACGCTACGAGAGAGGTGTGCTGCCACAACGCTATGAGAGAGGTGTGCTGCCACAACGCTATGAGAGAGGTGTGCGGCCGCTCCGCTAAGAGAGAGGTGTGCGGCAGCTCCGCTACGAGAGAGGTGTGTGGCTGCAACGCTACGAGAGAGGTGTGTGGCTGCAACGCTACGAGAGAGGTGTGCTGCCACAACGCTACGAGAGAGGTGTTCTGCCTCTCCACTACTAGAGAGGTGTGCGGCCGCTCCGCTACTAAAGAGGTGTGAGGTCGCTCCGCTACAAGAGAGGTGTGCGGCCGCTCCGCTACGAGAGAGGTGTGCGGCCTCAACGCTACGAAAGAGGTGTGCGGCCTCAACGCTACGAGAGAGGTGTGCGGCCTCAACACTACGAGAGAGGTGTGAAGCCTCAACACTACTAGAGAGGTGTGCGGCCTCAACGCTATGAGAGAGGTGTGCGGCCTCAACGCTGCGAGAGAGGTGTGCTGCTCTGCTACTAGAGAGGTGTGCGGCCTCAACGCTACGAGAGAGGTGTTCTGCCGCTCCGCTACTAGAGAGGTGTGCGGCCGCTCCGCTACTAAAGAGGTGTGAGGCCGCTCCGCTACAAGAGAGGTGTGCGGCCTCAACGCTACGAGAGAGGTGTGCGGCCTCAACGCTACGAGAGAGGTGTGAGGCCTCAACGCTACTAGAGAGGTGTTCGGCCTCAACGCTATGAGAGAGTTGTGCGGCCTCAACGCTACGAGGGAGGTGTGCGGCCTCAACGCTATGAGAAAGGCGTGCTGCTCTGCTACTAGAGAGGTGTGCGGCCTCAACGCTACGAGAGAGGTGTGCGGCCTCAACGCCTCAACGCAATGAGAGAAGTGTGCGGCCACTCCGCTACGAGAGAGGTGTGCGGCCTCAACGCTACGAGAGAGGTGTGTGGCCTCAACGCTATGAGAGAGGTGTGCGACCTCAACACTACGAGAGGTGTGCGGCCGCTCCTCTACTAGAGAGGTGTGCGACCTCAACGCTACGAGAGTGGTGTGCTGCCGCAACGCTACGAGAGAGGTGTGCTGCCACAACGCTATGAGAGAGGTGTGCGGCCGCTCCGCTACGAGAGAGGTGTGCGGCAGCTCCACTACGAGAGAGGTGTGTGGCTGCAACGCTACGAGAGGTGTGCGGCCGCTCCTCTACTAGAGAGGTGTGCGACCTCAACGCTACGAGAGTGGTGTGCTGCCGCAACGCTACGAGAGAGGTGTGCGGCCTCAATGCTACGAGAGAGTGGTGCAGCCTCAACGCTACGAGAGAGGTGTTCTGCCGCTCCGCTACTAGAGAGGTGTGCGGCCGCTCCGCTACTAAAGAGGTGTGAGGCCGCTCCACTACAAGAGAGGTGTGCGCCGCTCCGCTACGAGAGAGGTGTGCGGCCTCAACGCTACGAAAGAGGTGTGCGGCCTCAACGCTACGAGAGAGGTGTGCGGCCTCAACACTACGAGAGAGGTGTGAGGCCTCAACGCTACTAGAGAGGTGTGCGGCCTCAACGCTATGAGAGAGGTGTGCGGCCTCAACGCTACGAGAGAGGTGTGCTGCTCTGCTACTAGAGAGGTGTGCGGCCTCAACGCTACGAGAGAGGTGTGCGGCCACTACGCGACTAGAGAGGTGAGCGGCCTCAACGCCTCAACGCAATGAGAGAAGTGTGCGGCCACTACGCTACGAGAGAGGTGTGCGGCTGCTCCGCTACTAGAGAGGTGTGCGACCACTCCACTACTAGAGAGGTGTGCGACCTCAACGCTACGAGAGTGGTGTGCTGCCGCAACGCTACGAGAGAGGTGTGCTGCCACAACGCTACGAGAGAGGTGTGCTGCCACAACGCTATGAGAGAGGTGTGCGGCCGCTCCGCTAAGAGAGAGGTGTGCGGCAGCTCCGCTACGAGAGAGGTGTGTGGCTGCAACGCTACGAGAGAGGTGTGTGGCTACAACGCTACGAGAGAGGTGTGCTGCCACAACGCTACGAGAGAGGTGTGCTGCCACAACGCTATGAGAGAGAGGTGTGCGGCCGCTCCGCTACGAGAGAGGTGTGCGGCAGCTCCACTACGGGAGAGGTGTGTGGCTGCAACGCTACGAGAGGTGTGCGGCCGCTCCTCTACTAGAGAGGTGTGCGACCTCAACGCTACGAGAGTGGTGTGCTGCCGCAACGCTACGAGAGAGGTGTGCGGCCTCAATGCTACGAGAGAGTGGTGCGGCCTCAACGCTACGAGAGAGGTGTTCTGCCGCTCCGCTACTAGAGAGGTGTGCGGCCGCTCCGCTACTAAAGAGGTGTGAGGCCGCTCCGCTACAAGACAGGTGTGCGGCCGCTCCGCTACGAGAGAGGTGTGCGGCCTCAATGCTACGAAAGAGGTGTGCGGCCTCAATGCTACGAGAGAGTGGTGCGGCCTCAACGCTACGAGAGAGGTGTTCTGCCGCTCCGCTACTAGAGAGGTGTACGGCCGCTCCGCTACTAAAGAGGTGTGAGGCCGCTCCGCTACAAGAGAGGTGTGCGGCCGCTCCGCTACGAGAGAGGTGTGCGGCCTCAATGCTACGAGAGAGGTGTGCGGCCTCAATGCTACGAAAGAGGTGTGCGGCCTCAACGCTACGAGAGAGGTGTGCGGCCTCAACACTACGAGAGAGGTGTGAGGCCTCAACGCTACTAGAGAGGTGTGCGGCCTCAACGCTATGAGAGAGGTGTGCGGCCTCAACGCTACGAGAGAGGTGTGCTGCTCTGCTACTAGAGAGGTGTGCGGCCTCAACGCTACGAGAGAGGTGTGCGGCCACTACGCGACTAGAGAGGTGCGCGGCCTCAACGCCTCAACGCTATGAGAGAAGTGTGCGGCCACTATGCTACGAGAGAGGTGTGTGGCTGCTCCGCTACTAGAGAGGTGTGCGACCACTCCACTACTAGAGAGGTGTGCGACCTCAACGCTACGAGAGTGTTGTGCTGCCGCAACGCTACGAGAGAGGTGTGCTGCCACAACGCTACGAGAGAGGTGTGCTGCCACAACGCTATGAGAGAGGTGTGCGGCCGCTCCGCTAAGAGAGAGGTGTGCGGCAGCTCCGCTACGAGAGAGGTGTGTGGCTGCAACGCTACGAGAGAGGTGTGTGGCTACAACGCTACGAGAGAGGTGTGCTGCCACAACGCTACGAGAGAGGTGTGCTGCCACAACGCTACGAGAGAGGTGTGCGGCCGCTCCGCTACGAGAGAGGTGTGCGACCTCAACGCTATGAGAGAGGTGGTCTGCCGCTCCGCTACTAGAGAGGTGTGCGGCCGCTTCGCTACTAAAGAGGTGTGAGGTCGCTCCGCTACAAGAGAGGTGTGCGGCCGCTCCGCTACGAGAGAGGTGTGCGGCCTCAACGCTACGAAAGAGGTGTGCGGCCTCAACGCTACGAGAGAGGTGTGCGGCCTCAACACTACGAGAGAGGTGTGAGGCCTCAACGCTACTAGAGAGGTGTGCGGCCTCAACGCCCTGAGAGAGGTGTGCGGCCTCAACGCTACGAGAGGTGTGTGCTGCTCTGCTACTAGAGAGGTGTGCGGCCTCAACGCTACGAGAGAGGTGTGCGGCCTCAACGCTACGAGAGAGGTGTTCTGCTGCTCCGCTACTAGAGAGGTGTGCGGCCGCTCTGCTACTAAAGAGGTGTGAGGCCGCTCCGCTACAAGAGAGGTGTGCGGCCTCAACGCTACGAGAGAGGTGTGCGGCCTCAACGCTACAAGAGAGGTGTGAGGTCTCAACGCTACTAGAGAGGTGTGCGGCCTCAACGCTATGAGAGAGTTGTGCGGCCTCAATGCTACGAGGGAGGTGTGCGGCCTCAACGCTATGAGAAAGGCGTGCTGCCGCTCCGCTACGAGAGAGGTGTGCGGCCTCAACGCTATGAGAGAGGTGTGCGGCCTCAACGCTATGAGAGAGGTGTGCTGCTGCTCTGCTACGAGAGAGATGTGCAGCCTCAATGCTATGAGAGAGGTGTGTGGCCTCAATGCTATGAGAGAGGTGTGCTGCCAAAACGCTACGAGAGAGGTGTGCTGCCACAACGCTATGGGAGAGGTGTGCAGCCGCTCCGCTAAGAGAGAGGTGTGCGGCAGCTCCGCTACGAGAGAGGTGCGTGGCTGCAACGCTACGAAAGAGGTGTGTGGCTGCAACGCTACGAGAGAGGTGTGCTGCCACAACGCTACGAGAGAGGTGTGCTGCCACAACGCTACGAGAGAGGTGTGCGGCCGCTCCGCTACGAGAGAGGTGTGCGACCTCAACGCTACGAGAGAGGTATTCTGCCGCTCCGCTACTAGAGAGGTGTGCGGCCGCTCCGCTACTAAAGAGGTGTGAGGCCGCTCAGCTACAAGAGAGGTGTGCGGCCGCTCCGCTACGAGAGAGGTGTGCGGCCTCAACGCTATAAAAGAGGTGTGCGGCCTCAACGCTACGAGAGAGGTGTGAGGCCTCAACACTACGAGAGAGGTGTGAGGCCTCAACGCTACTAGAGAGGTGTGCGGCCTCAACGCTATGAGAGAGGTGTGCGGCCTCAACGCTACGAGAGAGGTGTGCTGCTCTGCTACTAGAGAGGTGTGCGGCCTCAACGCTACGAGAGAGGTGTTCTGCCGCTCCGCTACTAGAGAGGTGTTCGGCCGATCCACTACTAAAGAGGTGTGAGGCCGCTCCTCTACAAGAGAGGTGTGCGGCCTCAACGCTACGAGAGAGGTGTGTGGCCTCAACGCTATGAGAGAGGTGTGAGGCCTCAACGCTACTAGAGAGGTGTGCGGCCTCAACGCTATGAGAGAGTTGTGTGGCCTCAACGCTACGAGGGAGGTGTGCAGCCTCAACGCTACGAAATAGGTGTTCTGCCGCAACCCTACGAGAGAGGTGTGCAGCCACTCCGCCACTAGAGAGGTGTGTGGCCTCAACGCTACGAGAGAGGGATGCGGCCTCAACGCTACGAGAGAGGTGTGCTGCCGCTCCGCTACTAGAGAGGTTTGCGGCCTCAATGCTACGAGAGAGGTGTGCGGCCGATCCGCTACGAGAGAGGTGTGCAGCTTCAACGCTACGAGAGAGGTGTGCGGCTTCAACGCTATAAGAGAGGTGTGCTGCCGCTCCGCTAATAGAGAGGTGTGCGGCCTCAACCATACGAGAGAGGTGTGCGGCCTCAACGCTACGAGAGAGGTGTGCGGCCGCTCCACTACTAGAGTGGTGTGCGGCTACTACGCGACTAGAGAGGTGAGCGGCCTCAACGCTATGAGAGAAGTGTGCGGCCACTATGCTACGAGAGAGGTGTGCGGCTGCTCCGCTACTAGAGAGGTGTGCGACCACTCCACTACTAGAGAGGTGTGCGACCTCAACGCTACGAGAGTGGTGTGCCGCCGCAACACTACGCGAGAGGTGTGCTGCCACAATGCTACGAGAGAGGTGTGCTGCCACAACGCTATGAGAGAGGTGTGCAGCCGCTCCGCTACGAGAGAGGTGTGCAGCAGCTCCGCTACGAGAGAGGTGTGTGGCTGCAACGCTACGAGAGGTGTGCGGCCGCTCCTCTACTAGAGAGGTGTGCGACCTCAACGCTATGAGAGTGGTGTGCTGCCGCAACGCTACGAGAGAGGTGTGCTGCCACAATGCTACGAGAGAGGTGTGCTGCCACAACGCTATGAGAGAGAGGTGTGCGGCCACTCCGCTACGAGAGAGGTGTGCGGCAGCTCCGCAACGAGAGAGGTGTGTGGCTGCAACGCTACGAGAGGTGTGCGGCCGCTCCTCTACTAGAGAGGTGTGCGACCTCATCGCTACGAGAGTGGTGTGCTGCCGCAACGCTACGAGAGAGGTGTGCGGCCTCAATGCTACGAGAGAGTGGTGCGGCCTCAACGCTACGAGAGAGGTGTTCTGCCGCTCCGCTACGAGAGAGGTGTTCTGCCGCTCCGCTACTAAAGAGGTGTGAGGCCGCTCCGCTACAAGAGAGGTGTGAGGCCGCTCCGCTACGAGAGAGGTGTGCGGCCGCTCCACTACGAGAGAGGTGTGCGGCCTCAACGCTACGAGAGAGGTGTGCGGCCTCAACGCTACGAGAGAGGTGTGCGGCCTCAACACTACGAGAGAGGTGTGAGGCCTCAACGCTACTAGAGAGGTGTGCGGCCTCAACGCTATGAGAGTGGTGTGCGGCCTCAAGGCTACGAGAGAGGTGTGCTGCCGCTACGCTACTAGAGAGGTTTGAGGCCTCAATGCTATGAGAGAGGTGTGTGGCCGCTCCGCTACGAGAGAGGTGTGCGGCTTCAACGCTACGAGAGAGGTGTGCGGCTTCAACGCTATGAGAGAGGTGTGCTGCCTCAACGCTACGAGGTAGGTGTGCAGCCTCAACGCTACGAAATAGGTGTTCTGCCGCAACCCTACGAGATAGGTGTGCAGCCACTCCGCCACTAGAGAGGTGTGTGGCCTCAACGCTACGAGAGAGGGATGCGGCCTCAACGCTACGAGAGAGGTGTGCTGCCGCTCCGCTACTAGAGAGGTTTGCGGCCTCAACGCTACGAGAGAGGTGTGCGGCCGCTCCGCTACGAGAGAGGTGTGCGGCTTCAGCGCTACGAGAGAGGTGTGCGGCTTCAACGCTATGAGAGAGGTGTGCTGCTGCTCCGCTAATAGAGAGGTGTGTGGCCTCAACCATATGAGAGAGGTGTGCGGCCGCTCCACTACTAGAGTGGTGTGCGGCCACTACGCGACTAGAGAGGTGAGCGGCCTCAACGCTATGAGAGAAGTGTGCGGCCACTATGCTACGAGAGAGGTGTGCGGCTGCTCTGCTACTAGAGAGGTGTGCGACCACTCCACTACTAGAGAGGTGTGCGACCTCAACGCTACGAGAGTGGTGTGCTGCCTCAATGCTACGAGAGAGGTGTGCTGCCACAACGCTACGAGAGAGGTGTGCTGCCACAACGCTACGAGAGAGGTGTGCGGCCGCTCCGCTACGAGAGAGGTGTGCGGCAGCTCCGCTACGAAAGAGGTGTGTGGCTGCAACGCTACGAGAGGTGTGCGGCCGCTCCTCTACTAGAGAGGTGTGCGACCTCAACGCTACGAGAGTGGTGTGCTGCCGCAACGCTACGAGAGAGGTGTGCTGCCACAACGCTACGAGAGAGGTGTGCTGCCACAACGCTATGAGAGGTGTGCGGCCGCTCCGCTACGAGAGAGGTGTGCGGCAGCTCCGCTACGAGAGAGGTGTGTGGCTGCAACGCTACGAGAGGTGTGCGGCCGCTCCTCTACTAGAGAGGTGTGCGACCTCAACGCTACGAGAGTGGTGTGCTGCCGCAACGCTACGAGAGAGGTGTGCGGCCTCAATGCTACGAGAGAGTGGTGCGGCCTCAACGCTATGAGAGAGGTGTGCTGCCGCAACGCTACGAGAGAGGTGTGCGGCCTCAATGCTACGAAAGAGGTGTGCGGCCGCTCCGCTACGAGAGAGGTGTGCGGCCGCTCCGCTACGAGAGAGGTGTGCGGCCACTTCGCTACGAGAGAGGTGTGCGGCCGCTCCGCTACGAGAGAGGTGTGTGGCCGCTCTGCTACAAGAGAGGTGTGCTGCCACAGCGCTACGAGAGAGGTGTGCGGCCTCTCCGCTACGAGAGAGGTGTGCAGCCTCAATGCTACGAGAGAGTGGTGCGGCCTCAACGCTATGAGAGAGGTGTGCTGCCGCAACGCTACAAGAGAGGTGTGCGGCCTCAATGCTACGAGAGAGGTGTGCGGCTGCTCTGCTACGAGAGAGGTGTGCGGCCGCTCCGCTACTAGAGGTGTGCGACCGCTCTGCTACGAGAGAGGTGTGTGGCTGCAACGCAACGAGAGAGGTGTGCTTTTGCAACGCTACGAGAGAGGTGTGCTGCTACGAGAGAGGTGTGCTGCCACAACGCTATGAGAGAGGTGTGCGGCTGCTCTGCTACGAGAGAGGTGTGCGGCCTCAACGCTATGAGAAAGGCGTGCTGCCGCTCCGCTACGAGAGAGGTGTGCGGCCTCAACGCTACGAGAGAGGTGTGCGGCCTCAACGCTATGAGAGAGGTGTGCTGCTGCTCTGCTACGAGAGAGGTGTGCGGCCACTACCCTACGAGAGAGGTGTGCTGCCGCTCCGCTAACAGAGAGGTGTACGGCCTCAACCCTACGAGAGAGGTGTGCGGCCTCAACGCTACTTGAGAGGTGTGCAGCCTCTCTGCTACTAGAGAGGTGTGCAGCCTCAATGCTACGAGAGAGGTGTGCGGCCACTACGCTACTAAAGAGGTGAGCGGCCTCAACGCTATGAGAGAAGTGTGCGGCCACTACACTACGAGAGAGGTGTGCGGCCGCTTCTCTACTAGAGAGGTGTGCGACCTCAACGCTTCAAGAGTGGTGTGCTGCCACTCCGCTACGAGAGAAGTGTGTGGCTGCTCCGCTATGAGAGAGGTGTGCTGCCACAACGCTACGAGAGAGGTGTGCGGCCTCTCCGCTACGAGAGAGGTGTGCAGCCTCAATGCTACGAGAGAGTGGTGCGGCCTCAACACTATGAGAGAGGTGTGCTGCCGCAACGCTACAAGAGAGGTGTGCGGCCTTAATGCTATGAGAGAGGTGTGCGGCTGCTCTGCTACGAGAGAGGTGTGCGGCCGCTCCGATACTAGAGAGGTGTGCGACCGCTCTGCTACGAGAGAGGTGTGTGGCTGCAACGCAATGAGAGAGGCGTGCTTTCGCAACGCTACGAGAGAGGTGTGCTGCCACAACGCTACGAGAGAGGTGTGCTGCCACAACGCTATGAGAGAGGTGTGCGGCCACTCCGGTACGAGAGAGGTGTGCGGCAGCTCCGCTACGAGAGAGGTGTGTGGCTGCTCCGCTATGAGAGAGGTGTGCTGCCACAACGCTACGAGAGAGGTGTGCGGCCTCTCCGCTATGAGAGAGGTTTGCAGCTGCAATGCAACGATAGGCGTTTCGGCCACGCACCTCTCTTGGAACACAAAAAGTGTATTGTAACAATAAAAATACTCAAATCGTATTTGTATTATACAACATCATAAACGTGGCGTGTGGTCCAGGGCCCCATAAAGTACAACAGATACCACAGACTGTGTTATCTGTTGTACTTTATGGGATGTCATTATATTAATACTGACCCAGACTTAAAGCACCCCCACTGAGGCCAATTCAAAATTTCACCATTCATACTGTAGATATAAGTAATGAAAGTTGGACCTTCTCAATTAAGTAAAAACCTAAGCTCAGTTTATTACTGTAGGGATGACAGTTTAAGTGTACTGATGATGGGTGGTGTTAAGTATATTGATGATGTATGGTCTTAAGTATAGTGATGATTGATGGTGTTAATTGTAGTGATGATGGATAGTGTTAAGTATAGTGATGATGGGTGGTGTTAAGTATAGTGATGGTGGATGGTGTTATATGTAGTGATGATGGATGGTGTTAAGTATAGTGATGATCGATGGTGTTATATGTAGTGATGATGGGTGGTGTTAAGTATAGTGATGATTGATGGTGTTAAGTATAATGATGATGGATGGTGTTAAGGATAGTGATGATGGATGGTGTTATATGTAGTGATGATGGATGGTGTTAAGTATAGTGATGATGGGTGGTGTTATATGTAGTGATGATGGGTGGTGTTTAGTATAGTGATGATGTGTGGTGCTATGTATAGTGTTGATGGGTGGTGTTAAGTATAGTGATGATGGATGGTGTTAAGTATAGTGATGATGGATGGTGAAATATAGTGATGATTGATGGTGTTAAGTATAGTGATGATGGATGGTGTTAAGTATAGTGATGATGGATGGTGTTATAGGTAGTGATGATCGATGGTGTTATGTAAAGTGATGATTGATGGTATTACATGTAGTGATGATGGTATGTATATGTGCACACAGGGCGGTATATATATATATATGAATTACTTAACAAACCAAACTGAAGCATAATGCAATAAACAAAAAGTTCAATAGAATACCAGGATATTGTAAATTTGTAATTAATTTTATTCAGATGAGGATTACAGTCAATGAGAAACCTGTGATTGTTTTTTCCTCGCCAATTCTGGGATACGCGGAGGAGTGCTTGAAAGGGCACAACGCAGGTCATTTTCTACCTCTAATCTACTACGTTGCTTTGTTTTAATTTGCAACAGAGTTGAAAAGCCTGACTCACAAAGATATGTCGACACAAACGGAAGCAATGCACGGATAGCTCTTTCTGCCACTTTTGGGTAGGAATCGCACATCAAGGGCCAAAATTCTGTGATTGATTTCTCATCGAACATATCTCTTGCTCCTGAATCAGTCCCCCCCCCCCCCGTGAAAACCTGAATTCCCCCCCTGGGGGGAATTCCCCCCTGGTTGAGAACCCCTGGTCTAGTCATTCTCCTCGGAATTCTTTCCAAGGATTCTATATCCATTCTGTAATGCGGTGACCAGAATTGAACTGCGTAATCCAAGTGAGGTCTCACAAGAGCAAGATGTAGTTTTAGGCTGACCTCGCTAGTCTTGTAACTAACACTCCTTTGTATGAACCCAAGTACTTTATTAGCCTTGTTTCGAACAAATATACATTGTTTACTTGGTTTAAGATTCCTACTTGTCATTACTCCTAAATCTTTCTCGCAGTTGGAATTATCAATAACACCGCTGTTCATCTGGTATCTGGTTTCCCTGCATACATCTCTTATACTCAATACTTTACATTTGTCCACATTGAACTCCATCTCCCATTTTTCAGACCATTCGAAAAATTTGTTTAGATCTTCCTGTAGTTTTGCGGAGTCCTCGTCAGATTTAATTACACGCCCTATTTTAGAGTCATCAACAAATTTACTTAAGCTGCTGTCTACGTCGATATCTATGCCGTTTATGTATATAATAAATAATAATGGTCCAAGTACTGAGCCTTGGGGAACTCCACTAATGACGTTGCTCCAATGGGATTTAGTGCCGTTAATGCTCACTCGCTGTTTCCTGTCCTGTAACCATTTTAGAATATCTCCTTTAATGCCATGAGCCTCCACTTTTCTTGTTAGTCTTTCGTGGGGGACTTTGCCAGAGTCGAGATGTACCACATCATAATTGTGCCCCTCGTCCACCGATTCGAAAACAGATGAAAAGAATGTTAATATATTAGTTAGACATGAACGCCCGCTTGTGAAGCCAAGTTGGGAATCATTGTTCAACTTGTGCTTCTCCTGGTGATTTCGAATAGTTTGAAATGATTGCTTTCAGTAATTTGCCTACAATTGATGAGAGACTAATTGGACGGTAGTTAGAGGATAGTGATCTATCTCCCTTCTTGAAAATCGGTATTACATTCGCTATCCTCCAAGATTCTGGTATTGCACCCGTTTTTAAGGACATGTTAAACAACTTTGCTAAGGGCATACTAAGCTCTTCCTTACATTCCTTTAATACTCTGGCAAATATCTCATCGGGACCAGGTGACTTACTAGGCTTTAGTTTGTCTATTTGCTTACTAACATCGTTACTAGTCACTACTATCTCGCTTAATGTATTTTCTTCACTATCTCTGTATAGAGTCGGTGCCTCGGGTATCATGTGTAAATTTTCAGTTGTGAAAACTGTTGAAAAATATTTATTCAGATTTTGCTCATTTCTCCGTCGTTATCTTGGGAAAGAAGCAGCTCAGCCTATATGGCAGGAAATGAGTAGGGCAGCAAAATATAACAACCTGTGCATTATGGGGGATTTCAACTTCAGAAATATTGACTGGGACAACATTGTAGGTGACTATGAATCTGAAGACTTCCTAGACGCAGTACGGGAAAAATTTTTGAAACAACTAATTACAGAACCTACTAGAGGTGACAATATATTAGACCTAGTATTAACAGTAGGGGAAGAACTAGGTAACAGTGATCACAGAGAAATCAGGTTCACCCTAAATTGGGAAACAAAAAACAATGACAATATGGTCAGAGTCCCAAACTTTCGGTTGGCAGATTATCAGGGGTTAAGAAGGTACCTAGGTGAGGTCACCTGGGAACAGTCATGTCAGTCCCCAGTAGGAAGGGGTGAGGTCATAGATGACACAACAATTGATCATGACTATAATATATTCACTAGTATACTACATAACACGCAAGAACAAAATATTCCATACAGAAAAATTAGGTCAAATAAGAATGAGGCAAGGTAGATGACCAGAAAACATAAACATGACATAGGAATAAAGAAAGGAATATATAAGAAATTAAAGGGAGGGGAGGATCAGCTCAGAAATAGGTATAATGAACTATCTAGGAGTGTTAAGAAAAATGTAAGGAAAGCAAAGAGAGACTATGAAATCAAAATAGCAAGAGAATCTAAGGCGAATCCCAAGGGATTTTTCCAGGTATATAGAACAAAGGTCAAGGACAAAGTTGGGCCTTTAATGTCAAGGAGGGGAGAAGTGATAAATGGCAGTGAAGAAATAAGCAAAGCATTGAACAGCTACTTCTTATCAGTGTTCACAGAAGAAATTCGCGATGAAATTCCAGAGGTGGAACTGATTTATAGGGAAAGGAAGAGGAGAAATTAAAGAATATCACTATCAGAAAAGAGGATGTTCTTAAGAAGATAAATAAACTAAAGAAGACAAAATCCCCAGGGCCGGATGAAATTTTCCCTCGAGTCTTGAAGGAGTGTAGGGAACAGATTAGCAGACCCCTTGTAAACATATTTACAAAATCATTAGACACGGGGGATTGTGCCAGATTTGTGGAAACAGGCAAATGTAGTACCCATATTCAAAAAGGGAGACAGAGCATCAGCGTCAAATTACCGGCCGATCAGTTTGACGTCAGTAGTGGGGAAATTTCTTGAATCAATTATAGCAGATAGCATCCGATCGCATCTAGAGAAAAGCAAATTAATCTACGTCTCTCAACATGGGTTTACAAAGGGAAAATCTTGTCTAACAAATCTGCTGACGTTTTTTAGGAAAGTCTTCGAAGTAGTAGATAATGACAAATTTAAGATGTTATTTACTTAGACTTTAGCAAAGCATTTGACAGAGTACCGAATCAGAGGCTTCTGAGAAAAATTAAGGCTCACAGTATCGAGGGGAAAGTTTTAAATTGGATAAAATCATGGCTCACCGATAGAACGCAGAGGGTCAGCGTAGATGGTGTTAAATTTGAGTGGGGCCGTGTAACCAGTGGGGGTCCACAGGGGTCGGTACTAGTCCCACTCTTGTTCATAATCTACATAAACGATCTAGATACTGGGAACAGCAGTGACATGAGCAAGTTTGCGTATGACACCAAAATAGGGCGGCAGATTAATTCAGGGCAGGATGCAAATGCATTACAGGAGGATCTAAATAAACTGCAGGGGTGGTCTGAAAAATGGCAAATGAAATTCAACAACAGCAAGTGCAGCATGCTTAATATTGGAAGAACAAATACTGATAATGTATACAGCCTTAACAACATCAACCTTGAGAAGTCGACTTGTGAAAGAGACCTAGGGGTACTTGTAAGCCCGGACCTACGGCCTAGAAAACAGTGTGTTAATGTTCGAAATAAGGTAAACAGAGTATTGGGTTTTATATCTAGAAGTGTAAGTAACAAGAGAGCAGAGGTCTTATTGCAACTATATCTTGCGCTAGTCAGGCAGCACCTCGATTAAGCAGTTCAGTTCTGGTGCCCGTATTATAGAATGGATATAAATTCACTAGAGTCGGTGCAGCGAAGAATGACAAAAATGATTCCGGGACTTAGAAACCTTCCATATAAGGATAGGTTAAAGAAACTAAACTTGCATTCCCTAGAAGGACGAGAAGAGTGCGGGGAGACATGATAGAAGTATTTAAGTGGGTGAAAGGACTCAATAAAGGGGATATAGATAAAGCTCTTATAATATCCGAGCAGGATAGGACTCGGAGCAACGGATTCAAGTTGGATAAGTTTAGGTTTAGGAGGGAGATAGGAAGAAACTGGTTCACAAATAGGGTGGTGGACGAGTGGAACAAGCTTAGCAACTTTGTAGTAAGTGCGGGAACTCTGGAAAGTTTCAAAAGGAGGCTAGATAGATGCATAGACGATAGAGTGGTAGTAACTCTCGACAGGCGCTGCCGTGCACAGGCCAACCGGCCTATAGCAGAATCCTTATTTTCTTATGTTCTTATCAGTTAGCTCGCCGGTATCCGAATGTATTGGTCCAATCTTTTCTCGTGTTTTAGTTTGATACATTTGATAGAATCCCTTAGGGTTTGACTTCTCCTCCCTTGCTACCTTCACTTTATTATTCCTCTTTGCTTTTCTTATTTCGGTCTTAACCCTACTGGCCAATATCGTATAATACTCTCGGAGGTAAACTTCATCACGATTTATTCTCCTACCTATAGCCGGGGAGATATGATAGAAGTATTTAAGTCGGTGAAAGGAATCAATAAATGCGATATAGATAAAGTTCTTATAATATCCGAGCAGGATAGGACTCACAGCAACGGATTTAAGTTGGATAAGTTTAGGTTTAGGAGGGAGTTAGGAAGGAACTGGCTCACAAATAGGGTGGTGGACCAGTGGAACAAGCTTAGCAACTTTGTAGTAAGTGCTGGAACCCTGGAGAGTTTTAAAAGGAGTCTAGATAGATTCATGGATGATAGAGAGTGGTAGTAACTCTCGACATGAGCTGCCATGCACAGGCCAACCGGCCTATTGCGGACTCCTTATTTTCTTATATTCTTATGTTCTAATAATGTTCTTTAAGTAATTATTTATCAATTTAGGGTCATTGTTGTTTGATCTGATTTTCTGTATGGTATGTTCTGTCTTTGTGCATTAAGTAAATCATTATTTAAATAGTTGTGGACCTCGTCAACCTCAGACCTCGTTATGAGGTCATCCTCTACCGTCAGGTCTCCAGGATAGGACTCGCAACAACGGATTTAAGTTGGATTATTTTAGGTTTAGGAGGGAGATAGGAAGGAACTGGTCGAAAATAGGGTGGTATACGAGTGGAACAAGCTTAGCAACTTGAAGTAAGTGCTGGAACGCTAGACAGTTTTAAAAGGAGGCTAGATAGATTCATGGATGATAGAGAGTGGTAGTAACTCTCGACAGGAGCTACCATGCACAGGCCAACCGGCCTATTGCAGACTCCTTATTTTCTTATGTTCTTATGAGTTACTGCACCACGTGAAGTCCTTCAATCAAAACCTGTGGACGAGTTACTGCACCACGTGAGGTCCTTCATGTCAGCACCTGTGGACGAATTACTGCACCACATGAGGTCCTTCATGTCGACACCTGTGGACGATTTATTGCACTACGTAAGGTCATTCATGTCAACACCTGTGGAAGAGTTACTGCACCACGTGATGACCCTCAGGACAACATCTGTGGACGAGTTATTGCACCACGTGAGGTCCTTTATGTCAACACCTGTGATCGAGTTACTGAACCACGTGAGGTCCTTCATGTCAACATCTGTGAACGAATTACTGCACCACGTGAGGACTTTCATAAGAACATAAGAAAATAAGGAGTCTGCAATAGGCCGGTTGGCCTGTGCATGGCAGCTCCTGTCGAGAGTTACTACCACTCTCTACCATACATAAATCTATCTAGCCTCCTTTTAAAACTTTCCAGCGTTCCAGCACTTACTATAAAGTTGCTAAGCTTGTTCCACTCGTCCACCACCCTATTTGTGAACCAGTTTCTTCCTATCTCCCTCCTAAACCTAAACTTATCCAACTTAAATCCGTTGCTGCGAGTCCTATCCTGCTCGGATAGTATAAGAACTGTATCTATATCCCCTTTATTGATTCCTTTCACCCACTTAAATACTTCTATCATATCTCCCCGCACTCTTCGTCTTTCTAGGGGATGCAAGTTTAGTTTCTTTAACCTATCTTGAAATGGAAGGTTTCTAAGTCCCGGAATCATTTCCGTCATTCTTCGCTGCACCGATGCCAGTGAATTGATATCCATTCTATAATAAGGGCACCAGAACTGAACCGCATAATCGAGGTGCGGCCTGACTAACGCAAGATATAGTTGCAATAAGACCTCTGCACTCTCATTACTTACACTTCTAGATATAAAACCTAATACTCTGTTTGCCTTATTTCGAACATTAACGCACTGTTTTCTAGGCCGTAGGTCCGTGCTTACAAGTACCCCTAAGTCTCTTTCGCAAGTCGACTTCTCTAGGTTGATGTTGTTAAGGCTGTATACATTGACAGTATTTGTTCTTCCAATATTAAGTACGCTGCACTTGCTGGTGCTGAATTTCATTTGCCATTTTTCTGACCACTCCGGCAGTTTTTTTTTTTTAAATCCTCCTGTCAACACCTGTGGACGAGTTACTGCACCACGTGGCCTTTTGGTAATGAAAGCTTTTGTTAAACGGCCCACTCCTCCATGTCATTGCATGCAATAAGTAATTTCTACCCTCAGTATTTTTTCAGACTGCTGGCTGCTTAACTTTTTCAATAAACCGTTAATTATTATTATTATTAATCATT
Organism: Homarus gammarus; assembly: GCA_958450375.1. Lineage (NCBI taxonomy): Eukaryota > Metazoa > Arthropoda > Malacostraca > Decapoda > Nephropidae > Homarus > Homarus gammarus. The sequence continues at coordinate 2,609,353 of CAUDMG010001597.1, read as the reverse complement.
ATTCTTATCACACACATGTACATACAAAATGGTACTAACATTACATTGACAGTTTATCTTCCCTAGGTAAGTTCTGTCAGCACCAGTAAAGTGACAATACTAACTGACTAATATATGTTAAAAAATATACAGAATACCCAAAATTGCATTACCATTTAACTATGATTTTAACGTCACTATATGCGTTCTGTCAGCATCAGTTAAGAGATATTATAAACGCATAAAATCGTTGTAAGTCTCGACCATGACGTGTTAACCCAAGGAAACAATAGTTATTAGTATTTTAATAGGAACAGTAATAACAAGTCAGGTTATAAAAATGTAGCCACCCTGGAAAAGAATTTGGTTACTGCTTACAATCTTATGTAAAACCTCTTCAAGGATAGCAAGGGAAGTTTTGTAATTACTCATTGTTTATTTATTTATTTATTTATCTTGATAAAATCACACGGGAAAATGGTCACCCTGTATATTTAAGCCCCTCTCTGTCCATGTAATCCAGTTGCCTCTGAAGATGTCTTGAATAAAGACGAAAGCTAAGGTACTCCGTTGTTTCCATTTTCCCGTGTGATTTTATCAAGATTTATCTTATCCACGTTTTCATTGTGGATTTACATGAAATTATTTATTTATTTATATATTTATTATCTGTCACTTGTCTCTTATGATGTTGGGCCATGGGGACACACAACAGCTAACTAGAGGAAAATATCACGACTTATATTCTCTGGGATGTGTGACTGGAATGTTAACCCGATCTGACAGGGTTTAAGAGATTTTTTATCGCTCGATTCAAAACAAATTTCTAAGGATGCTAACGCGTGAGTAGTAGCGAAGGGTGAGTGGTGAGGGGTGCCGAGGTGTGAGGGGTGCCGATTTGTGAGGGGTGCCGAGGTGTGAGGGGTGCCGATTTGTGAGGGGTGCCGATTTGTGAGGGGTGCCGAGATGTGGGGGCACCGAGATGCGACGGGCACCGAGATGCGACGGGCACCGAGATGCGACGGGCACTGAGATGTGAGGGCTGCCGTGATGTGAGGGTGCCGGGATGTGAGGGGTGCCGTGATGTGTGGGGTGCCGAGATGTAAGGTGTGCCGAGGGATGCCTTAGGTTCACCAGCAGGCACGAAAATATCATGATGAGTTTCAGTAACATCGAACTCTTTATGACCATGATAGGTAAGTGTAGCCAAATTCGGGAATAACATTGTTGCTGCAGATATCGTACGTCCAACAGTGACACACAAGCAAGTGGCGGGTTGAGTGAGCGAGTCAAGAAAGGCGACCATAGAGCTCACAAACGCAGCTAAAATGAAAGATATGATGAGTGAGAAATTTGGAAATTCTTATATACAGATAAAGAAAAATACAAATAAAGTTGAAGGAGTAAAGTAAGAACAGAGGAAAATGTTTGATTAATAAATGGCTAACATAAGAACATAAGAATGGAGATAAGAAGATGAACCACAGTGAGTGAAAGAAAGAAAGAAAGAAAGAAAGAAAGTATATATCTAATATAAACACAGCCCTGGATAAAACAACAGCTTCTTGTACCAACTAAAATATGTTCTTTATTTCTCAACCCAGAAATTCCACTTTTAGCTACCTCAGGCACCGTGTTTTAGAAGAAAAACATAACATAATTATCACTAATTTACATCTCTCTAACTCTCCACCCAGCGAGTCATTTACAACAGGGAGTTAAGGTATACTGGAGATTGTAATCTTACTACGCATACACCGAGGACGTAATTAAAAGTTCACAGGAGGTGTGATGTAAAACGTGAACGTGGGCAAAAAGTGGACACCGCTAGTTACTGCGGGGACCTGGCTGGCTTAACTGGGCCCATCCAACCGCTCACCCGCCTACCCGTTTGGTCCGCTTCAGGCACTTTTCATCACTCCCTTATAAAAACTCGTCCACTTTCAGTATTTTCGCTATCAGATGTTGCACATACTGAAACTCTGGCCGGGAGCGGGAATTCAGGTGATCAAACTTGCTACTTAATTTCGAACGACCTGAAGTCACGAGCTACAGATGGGAAAGGGATCAGAACTTCTCAGCATAGCGCTCTCTTATTTCTCAGCATGGCCGCTCTCTTATCACCTTGATGAGAATTAAAAGTGAAATCTAGACAAGAAAAAACAGGTATTATCATCTCAAGGGCTTTGCTTCGTTGTTAAAATACCGCTTAATGAACTTACAATAGAGGCGGCCAAATATTTGTGCTCCAGATGTAACTGATCCCCCTGAGAGCCATTCACTCCCTCAGGTCCCATAACGAGGCGAGAGTTAATGACAGAAATCAACATGTGTGAATATACTGTTGCTATCACTGTATACAAACTCTATCACTACATAAACAATACTACCACTTCATATCATAACTTTAATTCTTCGATACATTACAACATTACTCTGAGTCATTGGATACTTAAAGGAATTGGTAGCGTAAGGAAGACGTTGTTATAGTCCGTTGATGAATCACCCTAATTTTACGTCCAATATTACCCCCAAAAAATGACACCAGAAATTAAGGTATGATGCAGATATAACGATGGATGTTTATATTATTAGAGACGAACTTAAACCTCTCTTCCAACAACCATATTTACACCGTTTAAGGAGTCGTACAAGCAGTTCAGTGTCTCAATATGACCACCAACAACAAGTCCACCATTGTTATGAGTCATCAGCATCACTAGTACCACCTCCTTCATCACTCATCTATTAACACTACCACCATCCAAATACCATCACTTACTATCACCACAACAACCATCATCACCACCACAACAACCATCCTCACTACCACAACCACCATCACCATCACAGCCACCATCACCACCACAACAACCATAATCGCCACAATAACCATCCTCACTACCACCATCACCACCACAACAACCATCATCACCACAATAACCATCCTCACTACCACAACCACCATCACAGCCACCATCACCACCACAACAACCATCACCACCCTAACAACCACTACCACCACAACAACTGTCACCACCAACACCACCATCATCACCTCAACTACGATCACCACAACAGCAACCATCCCCACTACAACAACCATTACTACCACGACCACCATCACCACCACAACAACCATCATCACCACAACCACCATCACAACCATAACAACCATCACCTCAACAATGATCCGTATACCAGACACCCACACACAGTTAAGGGGGCCCCGCCAATGTCACACAAGGTGTCACGCAGCAGGTGATAAAGTTACAACACAAAACAAGTCATTTGATTATATTATTATACAGTATAATGACACAATGAGGCCTTTATGGGGACATAATGACGGAATTGTGTCGTAATATATAGAACATGTAACTATGTAGAGTATTGTGTTCCTGCCTGACGTGAGAAACAGACCAACGACAAGTAAACTAATTACAAACAAACAAACAAACAAACAAACAAACAAACACACACACAAACACACACACACACACACACACACACACACATCGACACACACACACACACACACACATTGGAAGCATAATGTGTTGTCTAATGGTAGACCCTGCTGCCATATGGCATCACAAAAATTGTGACCAAGTCCCAGGTTGCTGCTCTGACTTTCTGCCGTATTTACAAACAAATACAGGGACTCAATTGTTTATCTTACTTTGACAAAACACAACATGCATAGATCGTTTCTCACGCTTTGTTATTATTATTATTATTGTATTTTTGCCCCCAGGCCTTGACGTGGGTCATTATAAAATGACTTGTGCCCAGGTGGGATAATACTCACAATCAGAATCATATAAACAAATAAATAAATAAATAAATAAATAAATAAATAAATAACAGTTCATTTCCGACTCATTATAACCCACAAATTACACCAAATTACAGAGAAACGTCCAGGAATAACCTCAAAACACAGTAGATGCATAGCTTAAGCTTTTCCTGGTCCGCCCATAAACGAGACACCTGTGCCCCTCTGGTGAAAGTTCATTGGTTGTAATATGAGAGTATGCATGACAGAGCTGCCTCCCTGCTGCTACCTGCATAGGTATGTTAGTGGCCATTATACAGGTTAATTTCATCCGCTGTAAATATCATTAGCATTTTAAAGACACACACAAAACCATTGATATATCTAGTTTAATTACATTATAATATAAACAGAGAGTGTATCTAAGTAATGTCTGCTAATAATCTGGTCACCATCACGTCATAGGAACATATCTAAGCAAATCGCCGACTAAATCTTGGCTCCTGCCCAGGAGTGACTTTTTCTCGTGTCAGAATAGTGTTGCTCTTAAATGGCCGCCACGCGAGGCTCACCGAAAATGGTGTTTTTTCAAGGTTCTGGACATCTTTATACACCGTGATACAATGAAGACATGTACCTAATGGCTCGTAAAGATGTTGTAAGTATTAATTCTGGCAGTGTGACCCACATTGTTGGACTACCAGTGTTGACCATGGAGGGGAAGGGGGCACGTTAGGTGAAGTCTATTTATCTCACGTATAAACATGGTCAAACCTTTCTTAACTAAGTGGTACGTCAGGAAGTAATTAACGATTTAATGAAGTGCAGTTTTATACGAGTGTAAACCCAAACAACAGGATTTAATTAATGTGCGTAAGACTTCGTGTGTCAGTGTTGATGTCAAGCGTCTAGAGAGGAATTGTATCCCTCAAAATATGTAATGGTTGTGTCTCGTGTAATTACTAATATAGTATACGCACTTCAAGACCACAGTTGTTGAAGCTCAGTATTGCATCACAACATCACCATCAACCCTCTACATAGTTTACAGATACATTCAAGTTAATATTAACTCTGTAAGGCAAACCCATAGTAAAGATAAAAATCTTCAAATTAGTTCCCGTCTTGTAATGTAAGTTTGATCTCACAGTTTACAGATTCAGAGGCATTTGTGTATTCTATCGCGTATACCGGAGGGGCATAAACCACGTTTTTATGAAAGTACAACAAAATAATGAAAAAATTACCGGAAAAATAAAATATAAGATAATAAATAAAATAGCAGCAAACAGGCGACTGGGTCAAGCTTTCGCCTCCTCTGATAGATGGTGCAACGTCTTAGTAGATGGTGCAATAAGAGCAAGGCTGTCCGAGCAGCCAAAGTTGGTGTTCATATTGCTTCTCTCAGCCGTGTTCTTATGACTACAACTATCAGCGACAGGCTCCAAGAAAATATCAAGTTCACTTGGTGAGAGGATTCCACCTTGAAACATAAGTGGTTATTGCAGGCCGCGTGCATGATACAGTGTGCTCCGTGGTCAGTAAGATAAAATAAGAGGGCCAGAGGCTGTTGTACACTGGTCCACTATCACCACCACCACAAACACGTTTCTTCATCATCACCCAAATATACACACAGTCGAAATACTCACATCTTGAACCTCCATGAAGTAGAAAATATGAACGAATCCCTTATTTACTTTTTATTTAGGTAAAGTACGTGGTTAATTTGTCAACGATAATAGAGAAGGGAAATGTACCATAACCAGATCAATCGTAAACACTTATAAATAACTAAATCTAAAAAGAGGAAAACCAAACTCCACATTAAATACAACATAACTGCAAAACAATAAAAAATATCTTGCTACCTCTGGTTACGTCTAGTCAACTTTATTTTTATTTTTTTGCAGACGTGATTTAGTCCAGCCGATGACCAAGGTTTGCTCACCCTTGTTCTCCAACCTTGAAATACAGAGTTTCTTCTGCTTAAGGTGTGATGAGCTACGTAAAGGTCCAGTTATTTAGGCCAATGAGCATAAGAAGTCCACCTTCAGCCTCATAGTGCGTAAGATCAACCTGTGCGTAAGATCAACCTGTGCGTAAGATCAACCTGTGCGTCAGATCAACCTGTGCGTCAGATCAACCTGTGCGTAAGATCAACCTGTGCGTAAGATCAACCTGTGTGCAAGATCAACCTGTGTGTAAGATCAACCTGTGCGTAAGATCAACCTGTGCGTAAGATCAACCTGTGTGTAAAATCAACCTGTGTGTAAGATCAACTTATGTGTAAGATCAACCTGTGTGTAAGATCAACCTGTGTGTAAGATCAACCTGTGCGTAAGATCAACCTGTGCGTAAGATCAACCTGTGCGTAAGATCAACCTGTGCGTAAGATCAACCTGTGCGTAAGATCAACCTGTGTGTAAAATCAACCTGTGTGTAAGATCAACTTATGTGTAAGATCAACCTGTGTGTAAGATCAACCTGTGCGTAAGATCAACCTGTGCGTAAGATCAACCTGTGTGTAAGATCAACCTGTGCGTAAGATCAACCTGTGCGTAAGATCAACCTGTGCGTAAGATCAACCTGTGTGTAAGATCAACCTGTGCGTAAGATCAACCTGTGTGCAAGATCAACCTGTGTGTAAGATCAACCTGTGTGTAAGATCAACCTGTATGTGAGATCAACCTATGCGTAAGATCAACCTGTGTGTAAGATCAACCTCATTATGTGTAAAGTCAGCCTCACTGTGTGTAAGATCAACCTCACTGTGTGTAAGATCAACCTCACTTTATGGACTATGACTTTCACAATACGGACCATGAATGAACGTCACTATACAGACCATTAACCTCACTATACGGACCATGAATCTCTCTGTACTGACCATGGACCTGGCTGTACGGACCATTAACCTCACTATACGGACCTTGAATCTCTCTGTACGGACCATGGACCTGGCTGTACGGACCATTAACCTCACTGTACGGACCATGAATCTCTCTGTACGGACCATGGACCTGGCTGTACAGACCATTAACCTCACTATACGGACCATGAATCTCTCTGTACGGACCATGGACCTGGCTGTATGGACCATTAACCTCACTGTACGGACCATGAATCTCTCTGTACGGACCATGGACCTGGCTGTACAGACCATTAACCTCACTATACGGACCATGAATCTCTCTGTACGGACCATGGACCTGGCTGTATGGACCATTAACCTCACAATTTGGGCCATGAACCTCGTTGTATGGACCATGAACCTCGTTGTAAGGAATATGATCCCGGCTATATGGACCATCAATCTCACTGTACGGACCATCAACCTCGCCAAATGAACCAACAACCTCTTTGTACGGACCATCAACCTCGCTATTCGGAACATCAAACTAATTAACACTTATCTACGTACAGCCCCCTTCACTAGTGCCTTTTCAGGGCTCGTCAATAGTAAATATACTATGGAATCAAATTAAACAATATTAAAACAAATATCTCAAAGATAATGACGACACCCCCCCCCCCCCCCCCCCCCCCGGTAAACGCACTAGTGAAGGGAACTGTATAGTACGTCTTCTTAGAGTTCTAATTCAAAGTCAGGTCCCAGATACCCAAGAAAGAAAGAAAGAAAGATATAGAGAAAGAGGCAGAATATCCTCAATAATTTAACCAGAAGAATCATCAGAAAATAAACTGTACTCTTTACTAGACTCCGAGGAATGATGAGACAGCTAGCAGAGGAAGATGTAAGGTATTCCTTAAAAGAATCTGTAAATAAAATAAAAACTAATATTTGCCTTAGAATATTATATTTCACTGTTTTTAGGTCTTCAGAGATTATTATTTTCGCTTAATAAAAAGTGAGTGAATAATGGAAATAACGGCAAATGAAATAATGGTTAATGTATAATATTTAAAGGAAATAAATTTTCTACATTTTTGAGAGAAAACTTTGGTTAATGAAAAAATCAGTGGGAAAATGGTCAATGGAAACAATTATCAATAAGCCAAAAAGTCAAAGAAAAATATTAGTGAAAAATTCAGAGTAAAATTTTTAAAGTTATGTAAGAAGAAACAACATAAATGTGAAAGAAACAAAACGAAATAAACGGGAAGTGAAACGTTCCTAGAGTCGTGATAATGGGAAGAGACAGATGATAGTTGCTGGTCATATAAAAACATGATGATGGTGCAGTAAAATGAAGGGCGTCAGAAATTAGCTTTGTCATGTAACTTTTCTTAACATTAACGTTAGTAGATATGAAGTGTGTCTTAGAGAGAGAGAGAGGTGTGTGTGTGTGTGTGTGTGTTACCAAATATATATTCTCCTATAGTCTAATTGAACTGTAGTGAACCCAAAACCTACCTTGTCAAATACAACATAAACAAGTGACACATTAACACCGCAAACATTATATATAAAAATCACTTGGACGGTGGGAAGTGTGACCGAGATGATGAAAGCTTAGAACAGGTTAAAGAATTCTATATATACGACTACAGAATTTCTTTGAGACTATGCAGCTGTTGTGTCCATTACTATGTCACTCGGTTGAATAGTCGTTTAAAATTATATTTATCTATGAGTTAAGACATCACCATAACAGTCTATGATCAGGTTAAGGCCAGTGTCGCCATTCCAAAAATATATGATTTCCAAGGTGACCATACCCAATATCTTTGGGAAACTCCCAAGTAGTTAAGCCATCCCCTAAGATGTTGTCACCAGAGGAAGATAACTGTATTTTTATATATTACTCAAATATGTTCTTGTAGTTATTTCAGACTGTGGTTGTGATAGTACGAGAACAAGATCATAACAATTAGTATTCATTGTTCAAACTTAACATTGCGATAACTTCCCCACGCGTTCTCCGGTTAGAAGGTGTGTAGGAGAACGTGAAGGTTATTGTCAGACCGGATCGTCTGACCTGACCTGTTACAGAGTACGTGGGATGACGCTGAGAGTGGCGAAACAGATGCTAAGAGAAGACTGAACAACACACATCAAAGTGCTGAGGTATATAAATGTAATGCTAAGTAGATAACGCATATATATATATATATATATATATATATATATATATATATATATATATATATATATATATATATATATATATATATATATTGATAAAATCACACGGGAAAATGGAAACAACATTTTCCCGTGTGATTTTATCAAGATTTATCTTATCCACTTTTTCATTGTGGATTTACATGAAATATATATATATATACATATTATCAACGACCTCACCAGCAAGGAATCGAACCCAATGAGGTTCACGGCGCCATCAGCTCGATGAACAGGCTTTGTGTGAAATATAACAGAGTCTAGAACTGCTTTTAGTGTCCTTGTGGGCTAGCCGGTAAGCGTTCCCTAGGGCCACCCAGTAGGTCGAGGGTTCGATTCCTTGCTGGTGAGGTCGTTGATAATATGTTCAAAGTCCGCGTGTTAAATGGACTAAAAATGAAGTATATATATGCACCTCGCGTTTCATACCAGCTGGATTCGGTAAAATGCTACTGACACCACATACGAGGCACGGGCAGTTTCCCAATGAGGTTCACGGCGCCATCAGCTCGATGAACAGGCTTTGTGTGAAATATAACAGAGTCTAGAACTGCTTTTAGTGTCCTTGTGGGCTAGCCGGTAAGCGTTCCCTAGGGCCACCCAGTAGGTCGAGGGTTCGATTCCTTGCTGGTGAGGTCGTTGATAATATGTTCAAAGTCCGCGTGTTAAATGGACTAAAAATGAAGTATATATATATATATATATATATATATATATATATATATATATATATATATATATATATACATACATACATATATATAATGTGTGTGTGTGTGTGGCCGACACAGGAAGGTGTAGGCCGCTCCCATCACTGAACTTCAGTATGCAGGCGACTTCACCCTCGTCGTCGCTCACACTGAACGCGACCACAGGAGATCCTGAACACCTACACAGATGAGTATGCACACATCGGCCTTTCGGTGAATGTATGTAAGACTCAGATTCTCTTCCAACATTCCCTTGGTTCGGCCACACCTCCATTATCCATCCAGCTTAATGGTACTACCCTCTCTAATGTTGCCCACTTTCAGTACCTTGGCTCCCACTTGTCCACCACGGCGGACAGCGATACAAATATTCAACATCGCACCAGATGTGCATCTCAAGCCTCTGACAGACTCCGTACCCGTGTTTTCATCTGTAGGTTGCTGAAATTATCTACAAAGCTGCACGTACATCGATCAGTGGTACACCCCACCCTGCTATATGGCAGCAATACAAGGGTCACCTGCAGGAGACACCTCAGGGCACTTGAAAACTTTCGCCAGCGTAGTCTACGTTCCATCCTCCGAGTTCACTGGGAAAACAAGAGAACAAATGCCAGTATTTTCGGTGACACCAACAGTAAGAGCATCTTACGCATTTGATGTAGCCCTCCACACGTGCAACATCGTGGACGGCCCTGCCGGTCCCGTATCGGCCTCTCGAGTCACCTCAGAGCTCATCAACGAAAATGACATCTTTAGTAATTCATATAATTGTATTATAGCTGGATGATCGTCTTACTCGATTCCGAGTGACAGAAAAGTAGCAGTAGTAGTGCGTGTATGGAAGGGTGATAGTGTTCGTTCTCTCGTGTGTGCGAGGGGGGGGGGGGGGGTGTTCGACCAACATAACAACTGAATGCCTCGAGTCATAATGTGATATAACTTAATGAACAGCACTTGAAGCATACTGTAAGATGGTAGAATTTGTAAGTATCAAATAGTAATGACGAAGATAATAATACAATAGGGACTAGTATTAATGAAAGGGACATCAAGAGGAGAATATGGAAGTGTTGGGTCATAACATGCCAGAATATGACGAACAAAAGGGGATGACAGTGATGAATGCTTACCAGAGAAGTGAAGAAAGTGAGATATATCTAAGGTAGGTGAAGAAAGTGAGGTTTATGGGTAAAGCAGATGTGGAAGGTGAGGGATATGCTAGAGATAGGTGGAAGAAAAGGAAAAGGGCTTACATAGGTGAAGAAACTGAGGATAATGAAAACGCAACAAAGAGAAAGTGTAAAAAAAAAATGTATTCAAACAAGTCAGAAGGCGACGAACAAGACCCAGTAAATACAGCCAGCGAGGAATTTGACCTATGCAATGAAGAAAGTGATGAATACGAATTTTGATGAGAAAAATATTATAATTAAAACTGAGGCTGAATATAATTAAAAAGCCATCATGAAAATATTTTTATTGGACATAGAAAAAAATATCGAAAATAAATGTTCTATTATTTTGGGGGGAGGTGAGGGCAGATTATACTTATAAATAAGGAAATACACCACCAGGCCACCATTACTATACTACACAGAGAACCGAGCCACCATTACTGTACTACACACAGAACCGAGCCACCATTACTGTACTACACACAGAACCAAGCCACCATTACTGTACTACACACAGAACCGAGCCACCATTACTGTACTACACACAAAACTAAGTCACCATTACTGTACTACACAGAGAACCGAGCCACCATTACTGTACTACAAAGAGAACCAAGCCACCATTACTGTACTACACACAGAACCGAGCCACCATTACTGTACTACACACAGAACCGAGCCACCATTACTGTACTACACACAGAACCGAGCCACCATTACTGTACTACACACAGAACTAAGCCACCATTACTGTACTACACAGAGAACCGAGCCACCATTACTGTACTACACACAGAACTAAGCCACAATTACTGTACTACACAGAGAACCAAGCCACCATTACTGTACTACACACAGAACCAAGCCACCATTACTGTACTACACACAGAACTAAGGCACCATTACTGTACTACACACAGAACCAAGTCACCATTACTGTACTACACAGAACTAAGCCACAATTACTGTACTACACAGAGAACCAAGCCACCATTATTTTACTACACACAGAACTAAGCCACCATTACTGTACTGCACAGAGAACTAAGCCACCATTATTATACTACACACAGAACCAAGTCACCATTACTGTACTACACAGAACTAAGCCACAATTACTGTATTACACACAGAACCAAGCCACCATTACTGTACTACACACAGAACCAAGTCACCATTACTGTACTACACAGAACTAAGCCACAATTACTGTACTACACACAGAACCAAGCCACCATTACTGTACTACACACAGAACCAAGCCACCATTACTGTACTACACACAAAACTAAGCCACCATTACTGTACTACACACAAAACTAAGCCACCATTACTGTACTACACACAAAACTAAGCCACCATTACTGTACTACACACAGAACCAAGTCACCATTACTGTACTACACACAGAACCAAGTCACCATTACTGTAATACATACAGAACCAAGCCACCATTACTGTACTACACACAGAACTAAGGCACCATTACTGTACTACACACAGAACTAAGGCACCATTATTTTACTACACACAGAACTAAGCCACCATTACTGTACTACACAGAGAACTAAGCCACCATTATTATACTACACACAGAACCAAGCCACCATTACTGTACTACACACAGAACCAAGCCACAATTACTGTGCTACACACAAAACTAAGCCACCATTACTGTACTACACACAGAACTAAGCCACCATTACTGTACTACACACAGAACTAAGCCACCATTACTGTACTACACACAGAACTAAGCCACCATTACTGTACTACACACAGAACTAAGCCACCATTACTATACTACACACAGAACTAAGCCACCGTTACTGTACTACACACAGAACTAAGCCACCATTACTGTACTACACACAAAACTAAGCCACCATTACTGTACTACACACAAAACTAAGCCACCATTACTGTACTACACACAGAACTAAGCCACCATTACTGTACTACACACAGAACCAAGCCAAAATTACTGTGCTACACACAGAACTAAGCCACCATTACTGTACTACACAGAGAACTAAGCCACCATTACTGTACTACACAGAGAACTAAGCCACCATTACTGTACTACACACAGAACTAAGGCACCATTACTGTACTACACACAGAACTAAGGCACCATTACTGTACTACACACAGAACTAAGCCACCATTACTGTACTACACACAGAACTAAGCCACCATTACTGTACTACACACAGAACCAAGCCAAAATTACTGTACTACACACAGAACTAAGCCACCATTACTGTACTACACACAGAACTAAGCCACCATTACTGTACTACACACAGAACCAAGCCACCATTACTGTACTACACACAGAACTAAGCCACCATTACTGTACTACACACAGAACTAAGCCACCATTACTGTACTACACACAGAACTAAGCCACCATTACTGTACTACACAAAGAACTAAGCCACCATTACTGTACTACACACAAAACTAAACCACCATTACTGTACTACACACAGAACTAAGCCACCATTACTGTCCTACACACAGAACTAAGCCACCATTACTGTGCTACACACAGAACTAAGCCACCATTACTGTACTACACACAGAACTAAGCCACCATTACTGTGCTACACACAGAACCGAGCCACCATTACTGTACTACACACAGAACCAAGTCACCATTACTGTACTACACACAGAACCAAGTCACCATTACTATACTACACACAGAACCAAGTCACCATTACTGTGCTACATACAGAACCAAGCCACCATTACTGTACTACACACAGAACTAAGCCACCATTACTGTACTACACACAGAACTAAGCCACCATTACTGTACTACACAGAGAACCAAGTCACCATTATTTTACTACACACAGAACCAAGTCACCATTACTGTAATACATACAGAACCAAGCCACCATTACTGTACTACACACAGAACTAAGCCACCATTACTGTACTACACACAGAACCAAGCCACCATTACTGTACTACACACAGAACCGAGCCACCATTACTGTACTACACACAAAACTAAGCCACCATTACTGTACTACACACAGAACCAAGTCACCATTACTGTAATACACACAGAACCAAGCCACCATTACTGTACTACACACAGAACTAAGGCACCATTACTGAACTACACACAGAACTAAGCCACAATTACTGTACTACACAGAGAACCAAGCCACCATTATTTTACTACACACAGAACTAAGCCACCATTACTGTACTACACAGAGAACTAAGCCACCATTATTATACTACACACAGAACCAAGCCACCATTACTGTACTACACACAGAACCAAGCCACAATTACTGTGCTAAACACAAAACTAAACCACCATTACTATACTACACACAGAACCAAGTCACCATTACTGTGCTACATACAGAACCAAGTCACCATTACTGTACTACACACAAAACCAAGTCACCATTACTGTACTACACACAGAACCAAGTCACCATTACTGTACTACACACAGAACCAAGTCACCATTACTGTACTACACACAGAACCAAGTCACCATTACTATACTACACACAGAACTAAGCCACCATTACTATACTACACACAGAACTAAGCCACCATTACTGTACTACACACAGAACTAAGGCACCATTATTGTGCTACACACAGAACCAAGTCACCATTACTGTGCTACATACAGAACCAAGTCACCATTACTATACTACACACAGAACTAAGCCACCATTACTATGCTACACACAGAACTAAGCCACCATTACTATATATGTTTAATCTAGTTTCTTATTCGTATTTGTGTTTACACCGTTTCCCCCGTCTTTATTCTCTGTTGCTATCATATCTATATTATTTGTTTACATGATGTTCATTTCTATGTCCATTTTATCCAACTATTCCAGTGCTGCTTGCTTGTTCCTTTTTGTCCATCAGCATTGATCATAAGTTATATCTTCCTTACTTTTAACATCATTTCTTCTCGTTCTTATTAGTTCCAAACTTTCTCGTCATTGTTGTCATCATTGTTTCTTCATATTATCGAAAGTATAAATATTTTATCCTCCACTTTCACCATTTTCTTGCTAATTTTTACTTTCGCTTTCCTGACCATAAATATCAACATCACTGTCGCTCTCAGTTTTCACTTAAAAAAAAAAAGTGACCAACCCAACCAGCCTTCTCCTTTTTGAACCCGCAAGTTAACACACAAACACACACAAACACACGCACGCACGCACGCACGCACACGCACACACACACGCGCACACACACACACACACACACACATACACCCGGACAAAAACTTGCCCCTCGTGGTAGACATCCTATGAAACGGGAGCATCGTTACCATCCTCTGGTCCGTGGTGAAGGGCTCAGGGCAGCAGGGAAAGTGGCGCAATCTTGACCACCTCCATGAGCGGCAGGAGAAAGCACAGGAGCGGCAGGGGAAGACACAAGAGCGGCAGGGGAAGACACAGGAGCGGCAGGGGAAGACACAGGGGCGGGAGGGGAAGACACAGGGGCGGGAGGGGAAGACACAGGGGCGGCAGGGGAAGACACAGGAGCGGCAGGGGAAGACACAGGAGCGGCAGGGGAAGACACAGGAGCGGCAGGGGAAGACACAAGAGCGGCAGGGGAAGACACAAGAGCGGCAGGGGAAGACACAGGAGCGGCAGGGGAAGACACAGGAGCGGCAGGGGAAGACACAGGAGCGGTAGGGGAAGACACAGGAGCGGCAGGGGAAGACACAGGGGCGGGAGGGGAAGACACAGGGGCGGGAGGGGAAGACACAGGAGCGGCAGGGGAAGACACAGGGGCGGCAGGGGAAGACACAGGAGCGGCAGGGGAAGACACAGGAGCGGCAGGGGAAGACACAAGAGCGGCAGGGGAAGACACAGGAGCGGCAGGGGAAGACACAAGAGCGGCAGGGGAAGACACAAGAGCGGCAGGGGAAGACACAGGAGCGGCAGGGGAAGACACAAGAGCGGCAGGGGAAGACACAGGAGCGGCAGGGGAAGACACAGGAGCGGCAGGGGAAGACACAGGAGCGGTAGGGGAAGACACAGGAGCGGTAGGGGAAGACACAGGAGCGGCAGGGGAAGACACAGGAGCGGTAGGGGAAGACACAGGAGCGGCAGGGGAAGACACAGGAGCGGCAGGGGAAGACACAAGAGCGGCAGGGGAAGACACAGGAGCGGCAGGGGAAGACACAGGAGCGGCAGGGGAAGACACAGGAGCGGCAGGGGAAGACACAGGAGCGGCAGGGGAAGACACAGGAGCGGCAGGGGAAGACACAGGAGCGGCAGGGGAAGACACACGAGCGGCAGGGGAAGACACACGAGCGGCAGGGGAAGACACAGGAGCGGCAGGGGAAGACACAAGAGCGGCAGGGGAAGACACAGGAGCGGTAGGGGAAGACGCAGGAGCGGCAGGGGAAGACACAGGGGCGGGAGGGGAAGACACAGCAGTGGCAGGGGAAGACACAGGGGCGGCAGGGGAAGACACAGGGGCGGTAGAGGAAGACACAGGAGCGGCAGGGGAAGACACAGGGGCGGGAGGGGAAGACACAGCAGTGGCAGGGGAAGACACAGCAGTGGCAGGGGAAGACACAGGGGCGGTAGATGAAGACACAGGAGCGGCAGGGGAAGACACAGGGGCGGGAGGGGAAGACACAGCAGTGGCAGGGGAAGACACAGGGGCGGCAGGGGAAAGCACAGGAGCGGTAGGGGAAGACACTGGGGCGGTAGGGGAAGACACTGGGGCGGTAGGGGAAGACACAGGAGCGGCAGAGGAAGACACAGGAGCGGCAGGGAAGGCACAGGAGCGGTAGGGGAAGACACTGGGGCGGCAGGGAAGGCACAGGAGCGGTAGGGGAAGACACTGGGGCGGTAGGCGGAAGACATAGGGGCGGTAGGGGAAGACACAGGAGCGGCAGGGGAAAGCACAGGAGCGGTAGGGGAAGACACACGAGCGGTAGGGGAAGACACGTGAGTGGCAGAGGAAGACAGGAGCGGCAGGAGAAAGCACAAGAGCTGTAGGGGAAGACACTGGGGCGGCAGGGGAAGACATAGGGGAGGTAGGGGAAGACACAGGAGCGGCAGAGGAAGACACAGGAGCGGCAGGGAAGGCACAGGAGCGGTAGGGGAAGACACATGAACGACAGGGGAAGCCAGAGGGAACAGCAGTAATATTAGGAGTATTTTTCGAAAGGAGAAACATAGAGCACCAGAATTATTATTGACATTTACATAAGCCACAGAAAACAAGAAGGAGAATCATGATCACAATTAATATTTATCAACAGCAGAAACAAATATTATCAATCATCATCATCATCACCATCATCATCATTATCACCGACGGCTACAAAGTCACCAACACAACCACCAGAATCACAGGCAACAACAAGAACCGAATCACATCAGCAAAGGAGCATCAGTGAGAATCAGTAAGAACAATGATAACAAGAGCGGCAGTGATTATCTGGTACAACAGGAACAACAGGAGTAGCAGTGACTCTTAGAATTAAAACAACAACAGTGCCAGTCTGTTAGAAGCGGAACAACAGGGGCAGCAGAGACAGTAAGACAGAACTGGAACAAACGCCCTAGTGAGGTGAAGAGAATGTGTAAGTGATATGCGGGAAGGACCGCCAGGTGAGGGAGGGTCAACTGGATGAAGATAAGAAAGGTGTGTGTGTGTGTGTAGGTGTGTGTGTGTGTGTAGATGTGTGTGTGTGTGTGTGTGTGTAGATGTGTGTGTGTGTGTGTGTGTGTGGTGTGTGTGTGTGTAGGTGTGTGTGTGTGTGTGTGTGTGTGTTAGTTCCAGGGCCATAATTTACAGGTACTTTCTCTTTTATATCTCTACGTGAAAGTTTATGTGAAAGGAAATTATAATTCAACCACTTGTTCAGTTAACCCAAATACAGAGAAATGTTCACACTGTTATAGATAATTGTTCTTGTCAGTCCAGGAACGAAAATAACAACTATAATAATAATAGGACCTCCTCCTCCTCCTCCTCCTTTTCGTCCATTTCATTCCCCCATGTCTTCCCCCTCCCTCTCTTCCCTTCCTCCTCCCTCTCTTCCCCTTTCTCTTCCCTTCCCCCGAGTCTTCTTCCTCCCTCGCTTCCCTCCCACCGCCTTCTCTTCCCTCCCTCCTCCCTCTCTTCCCTCCCCTCCCTCTCTTCACCCCAACCTCCCTCTTCCTTTCCCCTTTCTTTCTCTTCCTGCCCTCCTCCCTCTCTTCCCCCCCTCCCTCTCTTCCCTCCCTTCCCTTCCTTTCCCCCGAGTCTTCCCCTCTCTCTCTTCCCTTCCCCCCTCCCTCTCTAACATCCCCCTCCCTCTCTTCCCTCCCCTCCCTCCCATCCCTTACCCCTCCCTCCCTTCCCTTATCCCTCCCTCCCTTCCCTTATCCCTCCCTCTCTTCCCTCCCCTCCCTCTCTTCACTCCCTCCTCCCTCTCTTCACCCCAACCTCCCTCTTCCTTTCCCCTTTCTTTCTCTTCCTGCCCTCCTCCCTCTCTTCCCCCCCCTCCCTCTCTTCCCTCCCTTCCCTTCCTTTCCTCCGAGTCTTCCCCTCTCTCTCTTCCCTTCCCCCCTCCCTCTCTAACATCCCCCTCCCTCTCTTCCCTCCCCTCCCTCCCTTCCCTTACCCCTCCCTCTCTTCCCTTATCCCTCCCTCCCTTCCCTTATCCCTCCCTCTCTTCCCTTTCCCCTCCCTCTCTTCCCTTTCCCCTCCCTCTCTTCCCTTCCCCCTCCCTCTCTTCCCTTCCCCTCCCTCTCTTCTCTCCCCTCCCTCTCTTCCCTTCCTTTCCTCCCGAGTCTTCCCCCCTCCCTCTCTTCCCTTCCCCTCCCTCTCTTCCCTACCCCTTCCCTCTCTTTCCTCCCCCTCAATCTCTTCCTTTCGATTCCCTCGAGTCTCCCCCCTCCCTCCCTTCCCTTACCCCTCCCTCCCTTCCCTTACCCCTCCCTCTCTTCCCTCCCCTCCCTCTCCTCCCTCCCCCTGCCTCTCTTCCCTTCCTTTCCCCCAGAGTCTTCCCCCTCCCCCATCCCTCTCTTCCCTCCCCTCCCACCCTTCCCTTACCCCTCCCTCTCTTCCCTCCCCTCCCTCTCTTCCCTCCCCTCCCTATCTTCCCTCCCCCTGCCTCTCTTCCCTTCCTTCCCCCCCCCCCGAGTCTTCCCCATCCCCCTCCCTCTCTTCCCTCCCCCTCCCTCTCTTCCCTCCCCCTCCCTTTCTTCCCTCCCCCTCCCTCTCTTCGTCCCCCTCCTTCACTTCCCTCTCCCCCCCCCCCCGAGTCTTCCACCTCCCTCCCCTCCCTCCCTTCCCTTACCCCTCCCTCCCTTCTCTTACCCCTCCCGCTCTTCACTCCCCTCCCTCCTCTTCACCCCCCCTCCCTCCAGTCTTCATGACCAACACTAATCACCGACAGTTTCATTACACAAGAGAACACAACTATAGGTTTAATATTCCGTTGGTGTAGTGGGCGTCGAGTTCTCCCCCGCTCCGCTAACACACTTATGCCACCACATATAAGTCTGCATCTGACACACTTATGCCTCCATGTATGTTTATACCTGAAACACTTATGCCTCCATGTATGTTTATACCTGACACGCTTATGCCTCCAGATATGATTATACCTGACACACTTATGCCTCCATGTATGTTTATACCTGATACACTTATGCCTCTTACCTGACAGACTTATGCCTCCATGTATGTTTATACCTGACACGCTTATGCCTCCAGATATGATTATACCTGACACACTTATGCCTCCATGTATGTTTATACCTGATACACTTATGCCTCTTACCTGACAGACTTATGCCTCCATGTATGTTTATACCTGACACGCTTATGCCTCCATGCATGTTTATACCTGACACGCTTATGCCTCCATGCATGTTTATACCTGGCACACTTATGCCTCCATGCATGTTTATACCTGACACGCTTATGCCTCCATGCACGTTTGTACCTGATACACTTATGCCTCCATGTATGTTTATACCTGACACGCTTATGCCTCCATGCATGTATTATCTGAAAAAATTATACCTCCATGTATGTATTAGCTGACACACTTATGCTTTTTATCTGACACACTGTATGCCTCCTTGTATGTTTATATCTGATACACTTATGCCTCCTTGTATGTTTATATCTGCTACACTTATGCCTCTTACCTGACACTCTTATGCCTCCACATATGTTTAAAGCTGACACACTTATGGCTCCATGTATGTATTACCTGACACACTTATGCCTCCAAATATGTATTACCTGACACACTTATGCCTCCATGAATGTATTACCTGACACACTTATGCCACCACATATGTTTATCGCTGACACACTTATGCCTCTTAACTAACACATTTATGACTCCTTGTATGTATTAGCTGACACACATATGCGTCCATGTATGTAATAGCTGACACACTTATGCCTCCTTATATGTTTATATATCTGATACACTTATGCCTCTTATCTGACACACTTATGCCTCCACGTATGTTTATATATGACATACTTATGCCTAAATGTATATCTATATCTGACACACTTATGCCTGCATGTATGTTTATATGTGACACACTTATGCCTGCATGTATGTTTATATGTGACACACTTTTGCCCCCGTGTATGTTTATATATGACACACTTATGCCTGCATGTATGTTTATGTGACACACTTTTGCCTCCATGTATGTTTATATCTGACACACTTATGTTTCCACGTATATTTATATCTGACACACTTTTGCCTCTTATCTGACACGCTTATGCTTTCACGTATGTATATATCTAACACACTTATGCCCCCATGTATGTGTATATCTGATGCACTTATGCCTCCACGTATGTTTATATCTAACACACTTATGCCTCCACATATGTTTATATGACACACCTATGCCTCCACGTATGTTTATATGACACACTTATGCCTCCACATCTGACACACTTATGCCTTAACGTATACTTACACCTGACTCTGACACACCTGACACACACATTTCCAACTCAACTAATCCTGACCTGAATACTTGAGACAATAATTAATCTGTCACCAGCTAACCACATCTAGTTCCCCCACCTGGCGCTCACACATTCTTACAACCGATTACTTATAAGGTGCTGCGTCTGTGACCTTGTGTGTGTGTGTGTGTGTGTGTGAAAAATCTCTCTCTCTCTTTCTCTCTCTCTCTCTCTCACGGGCAACTATAATTTAATGTCATCTGTTAATATCCGGCTTAAAGTATCACCGCCAGGAACCGGTTTACTTTCCCAGTTATCTTATGAAAGAAAAACAGTTTAATATACAGTAGTTCTGGAGAGCTACTGCTTATCAAAACTCCTTTACACTTCATACTGTTGCTTCACGAACACGCCTGTCTCATGCAAGAGAGAGAGAGACAGCTGGTTATGAGGTTACTGCGCAGAGAGAATTCTTCTTTTGGAAGCGCAATTTAATTTAAACTAATGCAGGGTGTAACAAAAATTGTCAAGAGTGAATTGACAACCAGCTTATTTAATAACCCAGAGACAGGTAGTTATTGGCTCTACTGAAGATCACCGACATCTACAAATATGAAGGAAAGAAGGAAAACATGGGTGACTGCTGAAACAGATAGGTGGCGCACGACTTACGGTAATGACAATCCACACTAATGGGTGAGGGATAGAGGTGGCGGCATAAGGCACGTATAGTACAAAAGTTCGTTTACACTCCTGTTCGAAACTGTTCCAAATCCCAATAAGGTACTACAGTGTCATCAAAAAGGGAAACAAGCATTTCGGAGATTCGTTCCAACAGCCTGGAACTTCATAAGCGTAAAATGGCTTTAGTTAATGAAGAAGACTGTACTGTTATTTCATGTCTATATATCTATAACTACAGATGATGAAAATAAAGTTAAGCAATATTATGAAATTAAATAGTCGTTATGGCGATGATTTAAACTCGCATTCAAATGGGAACAATATTATTTATGCCTGGCAGCGCCGCGCGAGCCTGTAGCTGGACAAGAGAATCAGAGGCCTGCCCAAAACATCTCAGAAGTACTTTGATCAGACTGAGCAACAAATCATATAATTTTTATATATTTTAGAGGGAAGTTGAGACTTGTATCCAGCCTCCATTATCTTCAAGTGGCCCCCTTTAGGTAATGGGGCAAAGCAGCTATAGTGGGGCACATCCTCTGGGTAGTAGGGCGAGACAGCTATAGTGGGGCACCTTTGGGTAGTGGGGCGAGGCAGTTATAGTGAGGCACCTCCTCTCATTTATGTAAAACTTGAACGTATTTGGTCTTGTGGTCGTTCTCCTCTGCAACAAATTTACGCCAAAAGAATACACAATGCAATTTGAACACAATAAAAAAACGTGTACTGTATATCGAAGCCATTCAGTATGATCACTTAAATCCTCACTCTGATTTCAACACAAGGAACAGCTTCAATAGTTAATGCCTAAAACTAATACATTTATCTTAAACATTTAAATAGACAAAGTCACTTTAAATGCTGTAGATTTTAAAGAAGTTTAGCGGATAAATGTCACATAAATACACAGCCACACATCACTATTTATGTTATATACACACTAGTAACTGGCGTCATCTGAGACCTCATCTGGACCTCACTCAAAGACCCACAACACAACGCGAAGTACCATGCCCTCTTTACTGCCAGAGCCAACATCACTGAACAACAGAGGTACAGTAGCAAACCTTCTTGAACAGAGTACAATACAACACTCACTCACCAGCCTGTACAATGAACACACATTCACAAAGCGAAACCAATAACCCTTTCGCTAATCGGCCAGAGGTCACATATTATAAAATTACCCCAGAAGACAACGTATACAAGTTTAGTATTCGTGTATGAAATCATCAAGTATTATGGTCACAATACTGCAGCAGAACAGGTTTTCTTCTCTCACCGAAATCTTCTCAAAGGTAAAAAACAGATTGAGAGAGAAACTCAACTCCTGGTTATTTCACCTGTCGTGATGCGTGTTATTGCTGCTTCCCCAACACCAATCATCAACATAATTGACATTTAGATCTGAAACTACTATTTGAAGGAAGATGTCTTATGACAAGTGGAGGTTCAGTTGGAACAAAAAATATTTTTTTTATAATACAAATGTGATGCTTCAAAGTGCGACAAAATGTTTCGAGACTAGGCTATACCGGTCAGCTGTCAGAAAGGTAAACTTTGGTATTTACTGAAGGTCAAGCGCACCCGTCCGCCTGGAACCTTAAACATCGTTGTAAAAAGTACTCCTGGTTTGTGGTGAAAAGGTAAAGATGTCTTTATCTTGTGCTGTTATGTATTACCAACACA
Source organism: Homarus gammarus (assembly GCA_958450375.1). Taxonomy (NCBI): domain Eukaryota; kingdom Metazoa; phylum Arthropoda; class Malacostraca; order Decapoda; family Nephropidae; genus Homarus; species Homarus gammarus. The sequence continues at coordinate 2,586,271 of CAUDMG010001597.1, read as the reverse complement.
AATTACCAGATTCATTTCCTGTCTTGGTGATTTTTCAAATGGATTCCTTCTGGGGCTGTTGGCAGCTATTCACGTATTGATATTTGTTCTTTTAACTTGGAGTTTGATATCTTTTCTGTTCCCTGAAGGGACAACAGATGTTTCTAAAATGTTATGCAAATGTCTCGTATCTTACATTCACTGAATATGTTATCTAAACAAAGCATCGTATATAAACATGGGTTACAATGGACGAAATATCTTGAATATCAATTGTGTATTCTTTAACAAATAGTGCATTACGTACGAAGCATGAAACGTTGCATTGCACTACTACGTTTAATCCTTATATATATATATATATATATATATATATATATATATATATATATATATATATATATATATATATATATATATATATATTGCCCTCATTAACACTTTTATATCCTAAACATATGCAAGTAATAAATGTCATGAGCAGCAGATTGTGAGGTAGTGACGGTCACCAGACTGGTGGTCAACAATATTTGTCTCCTCGAGAGACATATTATTTTCTTTACTTACTCTTGAACACAGGTCTAGTTAATATTATATCACAAAGAAAACATGATACCCACAACAGTTCTTTAAATACGCGTGAGTTACCACACTATTACAGTATATTCACTTCATTCTACATTATTTAATACTAAATTCCACAATAAAATCGAGAATCTTGAGTATATAACAACACCATGACCAGCCAGCCACCAACACAAACTGTTCCTCACTATCACCTCTTAACACGTAACATTTTCAGAACAAATGAGATGAATAACAGATCTCAAACATTTCCTTGACCTCGACCTCTGACCTGTATCAAATCAGTCCTTGTTCACCTTTACAAATTAAAACTAATAATCACACGTCATGTTATACAAAAGTCGTCAAATCCACTTTTTGGGTTTCGAGATATTAATTTCACTCATATTCATAGTTGGAGATAAACACAATCATGTACAGTACATATGTATATAGATGTATGAGTTCAGTTCAAAACACACACACACACACACAACTGTACTGCCAAGTATTACCCCGGAATACAATAAACAAATCGATTAACATCCAGGTTCCCAATTACTGATGGGTAGACAGAGGCAAATGACGTAAAGAAACTTGCCCATACTTTCACTCTTTGCGGGATCGAACCTGGGACCACTCGTTTGTGAGGCGAGCATGTTGACTATTTCAACACAGGTCGCCACACACTGAAAACATCAAGAAAAATCATGGAGGTGTTCGTCTCCGTGCCGGGAATAAAAGTGAAGCCAGACTACCGTTACCAGCGCACGACGTCTCCTTACCAACGGATTAATTCTATACAAACTCAGTCATATTTTTCCATAGTTTCAAATTATGTGCCAGACGAAAACTTTGGATATGTGGTACGTTGTTTCCATGGTGACGTATATAGCATAAACATTAGGTTATCCAGTATTGTGACAGGCGTCCGTCTCTTTACTGTTAGAATGTATTTAAGTTTTAAAGTTAACAAAATCTTCTTTTTTTTAAGTTTTGCTTCTTTAACGAAACCCTCAACGGACGGACGGATGAATGGACAGAGAGACAGACAGATAAAACCCAAGTCTAAATAATGGTACTATTCCCTGGGCGAATACAACCTTCCCTCTTCTGACTGGAGTAAATAAAGGCACAAGATCTCCACCAGATATATAAAGTTTACTGTTCGAGTTAAATTATCAATACTTATAGTCATACTTGATACACGGCGACCAGCAGGACCGGTTTTCCTCTTCAGAAGTAAATCTGTTTGCGTTTATTGAGGCCTTTTACTCTTCCATCACGACCACAAAACTCTGATGAAAGTGACAACTGGAAATGAATTAATACTCCATGAATAATTTGATATTTCTTACAGTGAACTAGATTATTGTTATACGTGATTCAAATGGCTCTAAAGGTAACGCAAGAGAGGACAAATACTTGGCTGAAAGACTGGTTTACTTATCAACCTAGAGAAGACAAATGGCTCACGTCAAAAGGTCATTGCCATCCACGTCTGAAATCTATAAAGACAAAACTATTCCTGAATTGTACAGAAAATGTGATTTTTTTTTCGTATTATGTTTATGTAAATTTTGTAAACTTATTTCATCATGACGTTAAGTTTGTTTGTTTGTTTGTTTTGTACTGGAGTTTGTTATAGGTGTGAGGAGAAAGTTTGTCCTGGCATGTGTTGGCAGGTTCTGATGTGATGTTGGTGACCTTTTCTTCCCTGGATTTAACGCTGATCTGAATGACTTAAATAAGGTCATCTAAATATGTAATAAAATTCATGTATATTCTGACACTATTAAATGTGAACTCTATTCGTCATGAAATCCGTTTATATTCTGACACTATTATTAAGTAGAAAAGTCTTTAGGTCGCCGTGTAAATTAATAACTACACACAACAACTTAAATAAACTATACCTAAGACGTATGACAGTATCTTCAGTTACAAGTGGATCCTGTAATAATCACTCTTCATGATCAAACTCTACATTAATGAACACCGGAATTGATAGTGAAGAACAATTACACCACCAAAAATATTCAACAGCCACCATTATCACCAACAAATAAATGTCTTGTCAATATATTTATTACTTTCCTAATGCATGCAGTAAACACCAAACGAGGTCACTATAGAAAGGTCATGAACATTAGGTAAAAGAGGTGACACGGTCGGCCAATATTCCCCTTACAGAAGATTTTTTAAAGAACTCCTCAAGTTGTCTCTACAGCGACAACTTATTTGTGGGTTTAAATTTGCTATAGACAGTCTATTGTATTCATACAATTTACACAGTTCTTATTATTTCTTATTAATGTTAAATGCACAAAAATATAAAAAGTGTACTTCAATAACAAAAACACGAGCAAAATGTCATAGTAAATAACAAATAATTATAATAAGAATACATCACGACGGAAATGTCATTTAACTCTAGAGTACTTGTGTCACTTTCGTAAACATATCGCTTGGACGCTATAATCGTGTCTTTTTCGGCTTGGTCTTCTTTAACAGGACCACATATCTCACTGAAGAGGTTAATGCTGCCATAGAAACATACAATGAAGCCATCCTGCTCTCCAACTGAGCTCAAACTAACCACGCGAGCTGGGCGCCTGGCCAATGGTTTCTTAAGCCAGTGTGACATTGCCTGTGGATGAAATGCTATCGAGGATTTATTGCACGGAAAACTCTTAGTGTGACCGTAGCTTAACACTGCCCAAAATAATCGTTGTCTACACTTGTTCACGACGCCAAAATAATGTACAGCTAACGAGTCAAAAGTTTCTTTACGACAGATTTTAAATGAAAATAAAAAATATCTGAGTACATTTAACGCCTGAGGGAAAAAATAAAAGAGTATCTAGAATGTCTTTAATTTATACAGGATTCTTAACGTTTGTTTTAGGAAAGAATGTCTCATCTCGATTTTTCTTTTAATTTCTGAGTAAATTTAACGCTGAATATATAAAAGAAAATCATCTTAAATTTGATCATATATTTAATAGATTAATCGCTTGAAATTGTACACGTTATATGTAGAACTTTCCTCAATATATAATAGTATTCATCGCTAGAAACAGATTATTCACCTCAAATGTTTGTTACAGCTCTTGAACACAATGTTTTCTCAAACACTGTAAATTCAACGATAGGAAAGGAAAACGAGGAACGATAGTATACTGTATATATTTAACGTCTATGAAATTAATTTAACTATTTATCATTTACTTAATAAATTCAGTGCTTAGAACACAGAGGAAAAATCTACAGATATACACTAAATTTTCCTCTTGAAGCAAAAAAATTAACAATGTTGAATATACTGTAAGAGCGACGCCCAGGTGTGGTCATGTGTCAGCGTGTGTGTGTCTGGGCCGGCCATGCACTTGTCGCCCTGGGAAGGGTAAGCAACAGCGTGTCGAAATGTCTGGCTCAGTAAAACTAGTCCAGGTTGCAGAATATGTACGACACAAGGGTGGAGCTGCCTATCAATTGTGAGTTATGACACGATACATTTGGTTGTGAGGGCAAGTGGGTGAGTAAAATCTATCTAATTTGGTTGAAATCACGTGCAGTATACGAAGCTCGACTAAATTTGGTAGAACTGCATTATCAGGTCTTACTTGGTTCATATAACATATAGATATATACTATGCTGGTCTAGATTAGGTTGATCACTTATACTGAAATCTAATTTGGTTGATAGTATAGTTGTCGGCATATTTAATAGTTTGTCTACAGGCCAGTAATCCCTAACATTAGGATCCAAAACTCACAAAACCCTTTTAGAACTGGAGTACATTGAGACTGGATCCTAATCTAAAACATTTGGTTATGTTAGGTTAGGTTAGATTTGGTTAATCCCGGTTGAAAGAAGACAATAAAATATAATTAATTCTAATTTGGTTGTGTTATGATCAAATACACGAAGATAAAGACTTAAAGTATGGTTGAGAACACACATAAGAAATACTGATTTAGAAATAGGTTGAAAGGAAATTCACTAAAATGAGAGATCGAATTCAGTTAGGATCACGTTTAGCAAAACAATACAATTAAAACTGGTTGAGTGTACAAGGTAGTAGACAGGTATCAAACAGGGAGGTACTACCGCCTGGGAAGATATTAGAAGCATAATGTGTTGTCTAATGGTAAACCCTGCTGCCATAAGGCATCACAAAAATTATGACCAAGTCCCAGGCTGCTGATCTGACTGACTTTCTGCCTCATTTAACACATAATTGCAAGGTCTCAATTGTGTCTCTTACTTTGACAACAACGACTCTTATTTATTTATTTATTTATTTATTTATTTTTTTTAATTTCTGCATTTTTTCGCCCCCCTCCCCAGGCTGATCCCCATAAAAAAATACAAAAAAACAAACAAAAAATCACAATGTCATCAGCAGTACGCATGAAACAAGTATAACAACACACCACACGACAGCATTACAGCACATTACGGAGTTCCGGTAGCCAAATAGCAGGGTGAGGAGGGCCTATACCTACCGACCACCCGAGTATTGTCAAACGTTACTTCTGCACCGTCACGTGAGCCTTGGGCGTCTCTCAACTTGTTTATTCATACAGCTATGTGAGTGAGACGGAGAGAGGGGGAGGGGGAGGGGGAGGGGGAGAGGAGTTAGCTCATCTTCTATTTCGTAGCTCTATGATTAATACAACTATGTTAGTGGGACGGGGAGAGGAAAGAAGAGAGGAGAAAAGAAGAGGGGAGGGGAAAAGAACTACTCCATATTATATCTAGTTGAACCAGTAATGTAACAATGTGAGCTAGATAGATAGATAGATAGATAGATAGATAGATAGATAGACTTTACATATTTTCTAATCCATTTCGTTATTCCGGCTAATACATTTTCTGTCCTCAGATATTAAACGGTAAAAATTGAAGAGAATAATTTGCCGATTCATATTAACATAATACTGCCACTTTACAGCTCATTATATATACATATATAGAATATATTTATTCCAACTCACTTATCAGAACAGTGACGACGTATAGCGTTAGATTAACTATCCACAAAACCTAAACTAACCTCACCTCAGCGTAATACATCAACATCAACAGGATAAGATTTATAGACCGTCAGCCTGACCACAAGAATATACACTCGTCCGCTCATTTGTACTGGAGGTATAGCTATTAAATAAACTAGATGACAAAAGCAATATTTCTTAGTGTAAGAGTTTATGTAAATTAGTTATGTACAAGGAGTGAAACTACATGTTACTGACGGTATATGAATAGTGGAACCATCAGAGCATTAGTCACCTTCAACGTATTTCGCTGCATTATTAACTAACCTAACCTAACCTATACCACAGGTAGCGTTAGGGTGCATAGTCATAAGGTAGAATATTCTGGGTGCTAATATTCGGGTGATCGGATTATTGTAGAGGGAAATTTATATTTCTTACTCCAGAAATATAACTAAAGAAATACAACAATAATATTTCATCACTAACGAAGTATATTTCGTGTGTTTTATTTTCAGAAATGTTCGTTTGAAATATACACATTTGTATATACAGTACAATTTATAATATATAAAACATTGTTGTATGGAAATTAAATATGCATGATATATAAAAACACTATAACAGTGAAAAATAATATATGCAAATATTGAAATATTCTCTAATCCAAAGATAAATCTTTTGTTTAAATTCATTAGTTCTCTATAACGTCACATATCGCTAGAGCATGTTATCTCCTGAGTGAAATGGGTCGAAGACACCATGTTGGTGTTTGCGCAAGCATACAAGCACTGACTACCTGTTTGGCGAGGCTGACTGGCCACACCCTCAAACACCCCCGTTTACTGACGTCGGGTGACCTCAAACCCAACTCTCAAGGGGTGAGTGACCCATCTAGGTATATATGGATCTGGTCATGGTGGTAATTAGTATTTGTTCGGTGTTATGGCCGAACTCATGAATACTGAACTGTATGATCCTCCCAGAGTTGTGATCAGCTGAGAATGTTCCTGTGATCATAGGGCTCCATATAAGGCTTCCATGTGTTACGTATACTGGGTTGTTTACGGCAAGTGTCTTACATGGCTCATACCCGCGCCGCGTGTCACTTATTGTAACTAAGGCAGTGAAAGTGAGGCGAGGAGCTTCGTGCATCAGGAGGCATTTAATTGGAAGAGTGACGTCACCTATGATCTCCACATGACGTCACCAATGATCCCTCAACTTTTTTTTCCATAATTCTATATATTTTAGGTTATTCCAAGTTTTCTTATATATTTTATATTTTTATATTTAATTGCCAATTTTCCTTTATTATACCAAGTTGTCCTATACAGTACTTGACTCACTCAATTTTCCCCTGAGTTCCTTCACCATGAGATAATTTTTGCAGCTTCATTGTTTTCTCAATAACTCGGGGTTGTGGCCTCCTACAATGACGGGCTTGTGGGAAAGAGTTTTTCAGCACTGTATGTTACACATTATGCAAATCTAGAGCGTCGCGCTGGACTTGTGGTTAACCTGAACAACAAATAAACCTGTTGTATTTTATTTGGCTAGAACTGGTCCATACAGCCACGCCCTCCTCGCTAACACCACCACGTGCACCCACTCTCACCCTTCTCCACCACACACCCTCACCACCACCACGTGCACCCACTCTCACCCTTCTCCACCACACAACCTCACCACCACCACGTGCACTCACTCTCACCCTTCTCCACCACACAACCTCACCACCACCACGTGCACCCACTCTCACCCTTCTCCACCACACAACCTCACCACCACCACGTGCACCCACTCTCACCCTTCTCCACCACACAACCTCACCACCACCACGTGCACCCACTGTCACCCTTCTCCACCACACAACCTCACCACCACCACGTTCACCCACTCTCACCCTTCTCCACCACACACCCTCACCACCACCACGTGCACCCACTCTCACCCTTCTCCACCACACACCCTCACCACCACCACGTGCACCCACTCTCACCCTTCTCCACCACACAACCTCACCACCACCACGTTCACCCACTCTCACCCTTCTCCACCACACACCCTCACCACCACCACGTGCACCCACTCTCACCCTTCTCCACCACACACCCTCACCACCACCACCACGTGCACCCACTCTCACCCTTCTCCACCACCACCACGTGCACCCACTCTCACCCTTCTCCACCACACACCCTTACCACCACCACCACGTGCACCCACTCTCACCCTTCTCCACCACACACCCTTACCACCACCACCACGTGCACCCTCTCTTACCCTTCTCCACCACACACCGTCACCACCACCACGTGCACCCTCTCTTACCCTTCTCCACCACACACCCTCACCACCACCACCACGTGCACCCACTCTCACCCTTTTCCACCACACACCCTCACCACCACCACGTGCACCCTCTCTTACCCTTCTCCACCACACACCGTCACCACCACCACGTGCACCCACTCTCAACCTTCTCCACCACACACCCTCACCACCACCACGTGCACCCTCTCTTACCCTTCTCCACCACACACCGTCACCACCACCACCACGTGCACCCACTCTCAACCTTCTCCACCACACACCCTCACCACCACTACGTGCACCCTCTCTTACCCTTCTCCACCACACACCCTCACCACCACCACGTGCACCCACTCTCACCCTTCTCCACCACACACCCTCACCACATACACCCACTCACCCTTCACCACACACAACCACACCCTCCTCACCACACCTTCATCACACCCTCCACCAGACACATCCACACCCTCCCACCACACCTTCAACACACCCTCCACACACACCATCATTCCTTCATCAAGCCCTCCACCACAATCTTCACCACACCCTCCCCATCACAACCTTCACCACAGCTAAACACACCGTCTTCCACAATACATATCTACACGCGTCAACACATCTCATCCCTTATACTGCAGCCTCACCACATGTGTGTGAACATCCTTCCCATTGCACACGAATTCACCAGACATGCATACACAACATCCACCCCGCATGTGCGCACACACAGTTACTGTGCAGCCACGTGATGACCCTCATGACAACACCTGTGGACGAATTACCGCACCACGTGTTTACTATTCAACACCCCAACGCAGGTGGCCTACGTGTGTGTGTGTGTGTGTAATAATAATAATAATAATAATAATAATAATAATAATAATAATAATAATAATAATAATAATAATAAATGGTATATTAATAGAGTTGCAGTCGGTGACTGAAAATATACAAACTTACAAGTGATTTAGACATAATGATATGCGTTCAATACATTTACAGGGCTGTACAGTATATAAATCAGGAGTTGTTTATTATTTTAACAATAGTTGGGATGGTGCTATTCTTATATCTACCAGTGCAAGCTCCTATGGGCTGAATTTTGTTGTAGTGGCAGACTGAGCGAGGTGGGCGGGGGACTGCCGGTGGCAGGACGTGGATGACGAGGATGGTACAGTAGTCCACTGACAAGCCTTGCTAGTGCTTGGTGGTGAGGTCACTGAGGGATGGCATTTCCAGGGTGGAGAGAGCGTTGTTGTAGCCGGAGTAGTCTGCGCCGGGTATGATTCTGCAGACCCTTTTCTGTACCTTCTCTAGCTGACGTTGTTGGGTAGAGTTGAGAGAAGACGACGAGGCTGGTGACGAATACGTTAATTTGGGGAGAATAAAGGCGTTGTAGAGAGTCCTCAGCTCTGGCGTGGGTGCCCCAAGTGACCTGAGTTGTCGTAGCATGTAGAGTCGGTAAGAAGCTGCCTTGATTGTGTTGTTTACATGGGCCTTCCAGTCCAGTTTGTGGTCTATGGCAAAACCCAGGAGTTTGGCAGACTGCACTAACTGGAGAGGATGGGCACCCACTGTGACTGCTGGAGCTGGCACTGGAGTGGTGGCGGTATTGATGTGCATGGTTATGGTTTTGGTGTGGTTGATGGTGACCTTGTTCTCCGTAGTCCATGCCTGTAGCCTGTCCAAGGTGCCTTGTTGCGATGAGCAGTCCGGTGAGGTGTTGTCCACTGTAACCCCCATAGTGCAGTCTTCCACGTACTTCCACCTGTGAGGAGTGTCAAACAGAGCGTTGTTGGTCAGGATTAGGAAGCACAGTGGTCCCATCTTGGTCCCCTGGGGAACACCGCAGGTGAGGTATTGGAATGTGGAGACAGAACCCTGGTACCTGACTGCCTGACGACGCTCACTCTGGAAATCGGTGAGCCATGAGACCAGGTTGGTAGGCAGCCCTAGTGCAATAGCCTTGTTGATAACAGTGCAGTGATCAACAAGGTCAAAAGCCTTCCTGAAGTCAACAAGGGCAATGGGCAGGGATGTCTTACGTTTCTGCAGGTTTTTGTGCAGGAAATCCAGGAAACTAACTAAGCAGTGTGATGTAGAGGAGGTTCTCATATTGCCAAATTGCTGTGGATCAATTAACTGATAAATACGAGCAAATGCCCACTCAAAAACAAAGTCTTCACAGAGTTAACTGGGTATGGGGGTAATGGCAACTAGCCTGAGGTCGTTAGGGGACTGCGGGGCGGGGACCTTGGGGATAGGGGTGACAAATGCGATTTTCCATTCATTAGGGCATTTGCTTTGTCTGAGGGATGCATTAATAATAGAACAGAGGGAGGTGGCAAGTTCGACTGTAAACTCCTTGTAAATTTTGATTGGGAGGTCAATTGGGGTTGTGGAGTGCAGTAACCCCTACCAAGTGTTGGGGGAAGCTGGAGAGGAGGAGAAGAGGCAGCAGGACGAGGAAGAGAAGAGGCAGGACGATGATGGTGCCAGGAGAGAAAAGGGCAGTTGTTCAGACCCTGCCCAGTGGTAAGGTCGTGGTAGTTGGGGACAGCCAGGTGAGGTTCTTAGATGGGACTTTTTGTGCAAGAGATAGGAAACGTAGGACTAGGGTGTGTTTTCCTGGGGCTGGGATAGGGCATGTAGCTCAGAGGATAGATAGGGTTTTGTCAGGGGAGGGTACCAATCCAGTAGTGTGTCTTAGTGTGGGAAGTAACGATATAGGAAAAATTAGGAGTGAGGAACTTTCCAAGAGGTATAGGGAGGCGCTGGGGAAGGTTAGAGATAGGGGAGGGATCCCAATAGTATGTGGTGTCTTGCCTAGAAGAGGAGTTGTTCGTGAATGGCTGTCCAGGGCAATTGCTATATATTGCCGACTGGAAAAACATTGTGCAAGCACTGGTTGGGCATTCATTGATAACCGGCAAACATTCTATGGCAACGACTACCTGTACAATTGTGACGGAGTACACTTGTCTCGCGCGGGGGTAAAGACGTTGTCTGCATCCCTGGAGCGCAAAATTGTCACTCCAAATGGGGGGGGGGGGGGGGGTTCGGCAGTAGAGAGAGATCCGGGTAAGTGGGAGTCAAAAAACAAGCAGGTCCTGGGGAGTAAAATTGGTTACTCAGGACAAGGGGCAAAACAGGACCAGGGAAGGATAGGTTTAAATATATACTATACAAACAGAAGGAGCGTTAGAAATAAAATAGACTTGCTGAGAGAGGTTGTATGTACCATGAAAGTAGACGTCATAGCAATCACCGAAACTTGGATGAATCTGGCGAGCAAGAACTTTTTATCAGAGTATCACATAGAAGGGTACAACCTTTTTCACAAGGACAGGGAAGGTAGGAAGGGAGAAGGGGTCGCACTCTTCGTCAGGGATACATTAAAATGTTGTGTTAATAATTCAATAAAGGGTGAAATTGGAACCGAGTCTGTATGGGTAGAAATTGCGGAATGAAGAGAAAAACTAATTATGGGAGTGATTTACAGGCCCCCAAGTCTTGGGAAAGAAGCAGCTCAGCCCATATGGCAGGAAATGAGCAGGGCAGCAAAGTCCAACAACCTGTGCATTGCATTATGGGGGATTTCAACTTCAGAAATATTGACTGGGACAACATTGTACGTGATTATGAATCTGAAGACTTCCCACAAACAGTACAGGACAATTTTTTGAAACAACTAATTACAGAACCTAATAGAGGTAACAATATATTAGGCCTAGTATTAACAAATAAAGAAAATATTATTAGAGATATCACAATAGGGGAAGAACTAGGGAACAGTGATCACAGAGAAATCAGGTTCACCCTAAATTGGGAAACGAAAAACAATGACAATATGGTCAGAGTCCCAAACTTTCGATTGGCGGATTATCAGGGGTTAAGAAGGTACCTAGGTGAGGTCGCCTGGGAACGGTCAGGTGAGTCCCTAGTAGGAACGGGTGAGGTCACAGAAGACACAACAATTGATCATGACTATAATATATTCACTCGTATACTACGTAAAGCACAAGAACAAAATATGCCATACAGAAAAATTAGGTCAAATAAGAATGAGCCAAGGTGGATGACCAGAAAACTTAAACATGACACAGGAATAAAGAAAGGAATTTATAAGAAATTAGAGGGAGGGGAGGAGCAGCTCAGAAATATGTATAATGAACTATCTAGGAATGTTAAGAAAAATGTAAGGAAGGCAAAGAGGGACTACGAAATCAGGATAGCAAGAGAATCCAAGGCGAATCCCAAGGGATTTTTCCAGGAATATAGGACAAAGGTCAAGGACAAAGTGATTGATGACAGTGAGGAAATAAGCAAAGCATTAAACAGCTACTTTTTATCAGTTTTCACAGAAGAAATTCACGAGGAAATTCCAGAGGTGGAACTGATATTTAGGGTAAATGAAGAGAAATTAAAGAACATCACTATCAGAAGAGAGGATGTTCTTAAGAAGATAAATAAATTAAAGAAGACAAAATCCCCAGGGCCGGATGAAATTTTCCCTCGAGTTTTGAAAGAGTTTAAGGAACAGATTAGTGGACCCCTCGTAAATTTATTTATAAAATCATTAGACACTGGAGTTGTGCCAGACTTGTGGAAACAGGCAAATGTAGTACCCATATTCAAAAAGGGAGACAGAGCATCAGCGTCAAATTACCGGCCGATTATCTTGACGTCAGTAGTGGGGAAATTTCTTTAATCAATTATAGCAAGCTAGCATCCGATCACATTTAGAGAAAAGCAAAATATTTTACGACTCTCAAAATGGGTTTACAAAGGGAAAATCTTGTCTAACAAATCTGCTGACGCTTTTTAGGCAAGTCTTCGAGGTAGTAGGTAATGACGAAAATTACGATGTTATTTACTTAGACTTTAACAAAGCGTTTGACAGAGTACCACATCAGAGGCTTCTGAGAAAAGATAAGGTTCATGGTATCGAGGGGAAAGTTTTAAATTGGATAAAATCATGGCTCACCGATAGAACACAGAGCGTCAGCGTAGATGGTGTTAAATCTGAGGGGCTGTGTAACCAGTGGGGTTCCCCAAGGGTTAGTACTGGGCCCAGTCTTATTCATAATCTACATAAACGATCTAGATACTGGGATGAGCAGTGACATATGCAAGTTTGCGTATGACACCAAAATAGGGGGGCAGATTAATTCAGGGCAGGATGCAAATGCACTACAGAAGGATCTAAATAAACTGCAGAAGTGGTCAGAAAAATGGCAAATTAAATTCAACACCAGCAAGTGCAGCGTACTTAATATTGGAAGAACAAATACTGTCAATGTATACAGCCTAAACAACATCAACCTAGAGAGGTCGACTTGTGAAAGAGACTTCGGGGTACGTGTAAGCCCGGACCTACGGCCTAGAAAACAGTGCGTTAATGTTCGAAATAAGGCAAACAGAGTAATAGGTTTTACATCTAGAAGTGTAAGTAATAAGAGTGCAGAGGTCTTATTGCAACTATATCTTGCGTTAGTCAGGCCGCGCCTCCATTATGCGGTTCAGTTCTGGTGCCCTTATTATAAAATAGATATCAATTCCCTGGAGTCGGGGCAGTGAAGAATGACGAAAATGATTCCGGGACTTAGAAACCTCCCATATCAAGATAGGTTAAAGAAACTAAACTTGCATTCCCTAGAAAGACGAAGAGTGCGGGGAGATATGATAGAAGTATTCAATTGGGTGAAAGGAATCAATAAAGGCGATATAGATAAAATTCTTATAATATACGAACAGGATAGGACTTGTAGCAACGGATTTAAGTTGGATAAGTTTAGGTTTAGAAGGGAGATAGGAAGGAATTGGTTCACAAATAGGGTGGTGGACGAGTGCAACAGGCTTAGCAACTTTGTAGTAAGTTCTGGAATGCTGGAAAGTTTTAAAAGGAGGCTAGATAGATTCATGGATGATAGAGAGTGGTAGTAACCCTCGACAGGAGCTGCCATGCATTGCACAAGCCAACCGGCCTATTGCAGACTCCTTATTTTCTTATGTTCTTATTTAAATTTCAGGAGTTTGTTGGCAATTTCAAATGGTTGAACACTGTGAGGGGGGGGGGGGGGGGTAGGGGGAAGGTAAGTAAGCCGGGTAGGGTATGACATATGGTAGCAAAGTGGTTATTAATTATCTCAGCTGCCTCCTCACTAGGTAAATGAGAGATGAAGGAAGTGTGGGAGACTGACGGTTAAGACCACAGAGATCTTTTACCTTGGAGTACCACTGACCGATGCCGACCTCCTTGAGGCCGTGCACTTTCCTGGGATAATAAGACTTCTTGGCTGACTTGATTTCCCTAATGACCTGATTATGTAGACTTTTGTACAGGCGGTTGTTGGTGTAGTATGCCTTGTTGCGCTGCTCAATTATTCTTTTGATACGGGGTGTATTCCACGGGACATCATCGGGGTGGATCCTCAGTGTCTTGGCTGGAAAGAAATGGTGGTCGGCTTTGGTGATAGTGTCCAGGTAATTATCCCACTTGTTATGCACATCGTCTACCGTGATCACTTCAGTCCAGGGATACCGGGTCACCCATTGTCCGAAACGCCGCATGGCAGAGTCAGGGGTAGGTCGGTAAGTCCTGGTGACAACTGGTGGTCGTGAGATGGTAGGGGTAGGTGACCAGAGTAGAGACAGGTGGGGGCTGCGCCCCATGAGAGGCAGCGACTGGGGGGGAGGTAGTGGTTGCTGAGATCAGTCATGATGAGGTCCAGGGTGGCATTCCCATGTGTAGGAAAGGACAATGTTACTTCTAAACACGTCACCAGAGCCTCGACTATGACTGTAATAACCTGTGTTGTCACAACTTTTAAAATATTCAAGCAATAACACCACCAAACTCTAGCCTGGCACCACCACACTCAAGCCTGACACCACCACACTCTAGCCTGGCACCACCACACTCAAGCCTGACACCACTAAACTCTAGCCTCGCACCAACACTCTCAAGCCTGGCACCACCACACTGTAGCCTCACACCACAATATTCTAGCCTCACACCACCACACTCCATCCTGACACCACAACACTCTAGCCTAACAGCACCACACTGACTCTCTCCACCACAGTTTATAGCCGGACACCCCATTAGATAAACAAACAAACAGTTATGTGACTGAAGCTTGTGTTATAAAGCCTACGGTACACAGTAGAGACAGTGGGACATGAACGGCAGTACTGACAGCGGGACATAAACAGCAGTAGAGGCAGTGGGACATGAACGGCAGTAGAGACAGTGGGACATGAACGGCAGTACAGACAGCGGGACATGAACGGCAGTGCAGACAGCAGGACATGCACGGCAGTACAGACAGCGGGACATGAACGGCAGTGCAGACAGCAGGACATGAACGGCACTACAGACAGTGGGACATAAACAGCAGTAGAGGCAGTGGGATATGAACGGCAGTAGACACAGTGGGACATGAACGGCAGTAGAGACAGCGGGACATGAACGGCAGTACAGACAGCGGGACATGAACGGCAGTGCAGACAGCAGGACATGCACGGCAGTACAGACAGCGGGACATGAACGGCAGTACAGACAGCGGGACATGAACGGCAGTGCAGACAGCAGGGCATGAACGGCAGTAGAGGCAGTGGGACATGACCGGCAGTAGAGACAGCGGGACATGAACGGCAGTAGATACAGTGGGACATGAACGGCAGTAGATACAGCGGGACATGAACGGCAGTACAGACAGCGGGACATGAACGGCAGTACAGGCAGCGGGACATGAACGGCAGTGCAGACAGCAGGACATGCATGGCAGTACAGACAGCGGGACATGAACGGCAGTGCAGACAGCAGTACATGAACGGCAGTACAGTCAGTGGGACATGAACAGCAGTAGAGGCAGTGGGACATGACCGGCAGTAGAGACAGCGGGACATGAACGGCCATAGATACAGCGGGACGTTAACGGCAGTAAATACAGCGGGACATGAACGGCAGTGCAGACAGCAGGACATGCACGGCAGTACAGACAGCGGGACATGAACGGCAGTGCAGACAGGAGGACATGAACAGCAGTAGAGACAGTGGGACATAAACAGCAGTAAAGGCAGTGGGACATGAACGGCAGTAGAGACAGTGGGACATGAACGGCAGTACAGACAGCGGGACATGAACGGCAGTACAGACAGCGGGACATGAACGGCAGTACAGACAGCGGGACATGAACGGCAGTGCAGACAGCAGGACATGAACGGCAGTACAGTCAGTGGGACATGAATAGCAGTAGAGGCAGTGGGACATGACCGGCAGTTGAGACAGCGGGACATGAACGGCAGTAGATACAGTGGGACATGAACGGCAGTACATACAGCGGGACATGAACGGCAGTAGATACAGCGGGACATGAACGGCAGTAGAGACAGCGGGACATGAACGGCAGTAGAGAGAGCGGGACATGAACGGCAGTATAGGCAGCAGGACATGAACAGCAGTACAGACAGCAGGGCATGAAAGGCAGTACAGTCAGCAGGACATTAACGGCAGTAGAGACAGCGGGAAATGAACGGAAGTACAGACAGCGTGACATGAACGGCAATAGACACAGCGAGACATGAACAACAGTAGAGACAGCTGGACATGAAATGCAATAGAGACAGCGGGACATGAACGGCAGTACAGACAGCGGAACATGAAGAGCAGTACAGACAGCGTGACATGAACGGCAGTAGAGACAGCGGGACATTAACGGCAGTAGAGACAGCGGGATATGAACGGGAGTAGAAACAGCAGGATATGAACAACAGTACAGACAGCGTGACATGAACGTCAGTACAGACAGCGGGACATGAACGGCAGCACAGACAGCGGGACATGAACGGCAGCACAGACAGCGTGACATAAACGTCAGTATAGACAGCGGGACATGAATGGCAGTAGAGACAGCGGGACATGAACGGTAGTAGAGACAGCGGGACATGAACGGCAGCACAGACAGTTGGGCATGAACGCCAGTAGAAACAGCGGGACATGAAAGGTAGTAGAGACAGCGGGACACGAACGGCGGTAGAGACAGTGGGACATGAACGGCGGTAGAGACAGTGGGACATGAACGGCAGTAGAGACAGCAGGACATGAAAGGTAGTAGAGACAGCGGGACATGTACGGCAGTAGAGACAGTGGGACATGAACGGCGGTAGAAACAGCGCGACAATAACACACCGGGTGGAGCTGTACTGTATTATGATGCTGAACTGATTCACACGGTCTTAATATTTGTGTAATGAGCTTGGTAGCCACGTACTCGATCTCCAGAGCGTGTGTGTGTGTGTGTGTGTGTGTGTGTGTGTTGAGTGCGCACACTACATAGGGTGGTGAAATGCGTCTAGTGTTGCAGCATTATGTTAGTGTTAAAGTGCAAGCACTGTTTGCTCCCTCTCGCTTTCAGCTGCCACTGCTGGCTCGCCATCGTAGCGAACAGGGAAGCAACTTACATAAGTCTCCCCCTGCCAATACACAGCCTCCTCACCATCAAGACTCCTGCTGTGCCTCCTCGTGGCAACACACGGTAACTGGGTGCCTCGTGGGCCCAGGCTACATCAGCAAGGGATCTCGGAGTAGCAGTGGGCCCCAGAGGGATGGTGCATAGGCTCACTAGCATGTAGACACGTCCTGGCCCCTACCAACCACCGCCCCCCTGCCTTGCGGATTAGCCTTGGCAAGTATAACGACACAGGAGTAAATCCCAAACGAAAAATCAGCAGTGAAGCCCCGCATCAGGCAGACATGCTTACAGAGCTCCAACAAGACCCCAACGGCGATGTAGGCAGAAGAGGTGACCACCATGGAAACCCAACGACTACACCGGCGGAGGAAGGCAATGCCTGATGGACAGGCTACCAAGGCGAAACCCAAAAAACTGAACTATCGCCAGTCCATTGCAACTTTCCCTCTCCCCAGTCGTTGCAACACTTGCACCAAAGGATCAGAAAAGGAAGAGCCAAGATGTGTGGTTGCAGCCTGCGCTCTTACCTCACCACATAAATCAACTCACGTGCAGCCACCACTCAGCTCACCATACCACTCATCATCAAAACCCCTTATACCTGCTAAAAGTCCTATGGCGACGGACGAGTCGCGACGGGGACAGGCAGAGATGATGCCGACCTTGACAGAGTGCTAACCTCTATCCCCGGAGAAAACAAAGGTTGTGCTCCTTGGCGACTTCAATGCCAGAGTTGCCAGAGATGCTAACATTTGGCAGAGAACCATAGGGAGAAATGAACTAGGTAAGTGAAATCCCAACGGCCTACTCCTTCTCAGCAAGTGTGCTGCTCATAACCTCACTATCACCTATACCTTGTTTAGGCAGGCTGACAAGATCAAGAGATCGTGGCAACACTCACGATCCAAACACTGGCATCTCATTGACTACATCTTTGTCAGAGAAAGAGATCGCCGAGATGTCCCCAAAACGGCGAAGGCAGCAAGCCTCCAGAAGAGGTTTTAATACTAAGCATCTGGAGGATCCAGCGGTAGCATATGCTTTCAGAGAGCAGCTCGAACAGGCGCTTATAAACAACCCAACAGCAAAAAACGTGAATCTCACTGCCGAATGGGATACTCTTAATACTGTTTATGACAAAGACCTGCAGAGACACCCTCGGCCAGACCAAAAGAATACAGCAGGACTGGTTTGATGAAAATGACCCGGCAATCAAAGTGATCATCCATGATAAATTTGCAGCTTTTACTGACTGGTAGCACAAACCTCAGTCTTGGAACAAAGCTGATACCTTCCGCAAGAAGAAAGCGGCAGCCCAGCGGGAACTTCGCAATCTAAAGAACGACTGGCTTTTAAATAAAGCATGTGAAGCACAAAAACTTGCACATCAGCACAAGATGCGCGAATTTTCCATTTCCACTCAAACATTTTATGGGCCAGTCACTCGTGGTGCAGTCCCCCTTCGCTCATCTGACTGTAACCACATAATTAAAGACGACGAAGGCCTCCTTCAGCGCTGGAAAGAGCACTTCCATTCATTGATCAACCAAAACACCGATGTGGATGTCCTTACTACCGTCATCAAACAGATGAAAAATAACAAAGCCTCAGGGCCTGATGGAATCCCAGCCGAGGTGTATAAAGCAGGGGGGACTCTGCTTACCAGCCGTCTCCACTCTCTCCTGGAGAATATATGGGAAAAGGAGGAAATCCCCTAAACTCTTAAAGACTCCTCCAATGTCAATATTTATAAGAACAAGGGGGACAGGTCAGACTGTGGCAACTACCGTGGGATCTCGCTGCTTTCCGAAGCTGGCAAGATTATCGCCCAAGTCATCCTAAACAGACTTCTTCCTGAGACAGAAAACTTCCTCCCAAAATCTCAATGTGGTTTTAGACCATCACGTGGATCACTGACATGATCTTTGCTGCCCGCCAGATACAGGAAAAGTGCAGAGAACAGCGTCGTGACCTGTACATAGCTTTCATCGACCGAACCAAGACGTCTGCCGTCATGGCTCTGCAGGAAGCTTCTGAGGCTTACCTGGTGGGCCTTTTCGAGGACACAACCTGTGTGCCATTCACGCCAAGCGCGTAACCATCATGCCCAAGGACATTCAGCTGACCCGACGCATCTGCGGGGAGCGTGCCCAAGTCCTCTTCCTTGGGGAAAAAAAGAAAACCTAGACATCAACAGGAAAGCCCTCTGGTGGACACTCAGCCGTTTTGGCTGCCCACCAATATTCATCGCCATTGTGAGGCAACTCCACGATGGCATATGCGGCAATGTCCTGCACAACGGCACCCAGTCACAGTTCTTCCCCATCCAAACAGGGTATAAACAAGGGTGTGTACTGGCACCAACTCTCTTTTCTATCTTCTTGGCTGCCTTCCTTACTCGTGCCAGTGCCAATTTAGAGAGCGGGGTGAACATCGAGTATTAGGTGAAGGGGGGTCTTTTCAACATAAGACGACTCCAGGCAAATACGAAGGTGTCGACAGCTTCCATTACTGAGCCTCAGTATGCAGACGACTTCACCCTTGTTGCTCACACTGAACACGACCTACAGGAGATCCTGAATACCCATGGAGACGCGTATGAACACTTCGGCCTTGAGGTGAATGTACGTAAGATTCAGATTCTCTTTCAACCTGCCCATGGTTCAGACACACCTCCACCATTCATCCAGCTTAACGGTACTACCCTCTCTAATGATGACCACTTTCGGTATCTCCGCTCCCACCTGTCCACCACCACAAACATCGATGAAGATATTCATTATCGGATCAGATGTGCATCTCAAACCTTGGGCGGACTCTGAAATTGTGTCTTCAGCTATAGGGAGCTGAAATTATCCACAAAACTGCACGTACAGTATATATCGAGCAGTGGTCCTGCACACCTTACTACATGGCACCGAAACATGGGAGTCACATACAGGAGGCACCTCAATGCACTTGAAAACTTTCACCAACGTAGTCTACGTTCCATCCTCCGAGTTCGTTGGGAAGAAAACAGAACAAATGCCAGTATTCTTGCTGACCCCAACTGTAAGAGCATCGAGGCTACCATTATCCATGATCAACTACGTTGGACTGGCCATATTACCTGCATGGACGACAGTAGACTGCCAAAGCAGCTACTTTACAGTCACCAAACGAATAGTAAACGAAACGCTGGCGGGCAATTGAAACGGTACAAGGATAGTCTAAAGAGAAACCTGAAAAGGTGCCAAATCGAACCAGGGAATCGATTACTCCACACCGTAACGCTTAGAGAAGCACCACACAAGAAGGTGTCAATACTTTTGAGTTAGCCCGACTTCAAACCGAGGCAGACAAGCGCCAACGTCGGAAAGACGCTGCCACCGCCCCTCCCACAGTAGATGGAGCCCTCCACATGTGCAACGAATGTGGACGAAGCTGCGGGTCCAGTATCGGCCTCTTTAGTCACCCAAATAACCCATATCATTTTACCATAGCTGGGTGATCTTCATACTCGATTCCGAGTGACAGCAAAGTAGTAGTAGTAGTAGTAGTGTGTGTGTGTGTGTGTGTGTGTGTGTTTTCTTAGCCGGCATGCTCGCCTCGCAAGCGAGTGAACCCGGGTTCGATCCCCGGGCAGGGTAAAACTATGGGCAAGTTTCTTTAAGTTATTTGCCTCTGTCTACCAAGCAGTAATTGAGGACCTGGATGTTGATCGTGTTCCGGGATAATGGTTAGCCAGTGCAGTTGGCGAGTTGTCCGGTCTTCTTGGACTATTCCTTGACACTGGGTAATGCAATTCGTAAACTTAGGGTGTGGTTGTGTTGGCGACAGCTTCTACACCTTAAAAAAATTCACGCCTTGGTGGCCCTTGAGGCGACCATCCTCGATTTCGAGTGGCAACCATTATTGTACTGTAGATGTCAATCCAGGAGAACTGTGGGTTTCAAAAGGCTCAGAGCCAATGATTTTAAGCATACATAACATACAGACGTTCTTAAATTAACTGGAGTACGAGACAATCAAAGAATATATCTATGTAAAGCAAATTATGTCAAGATATAATATTGAGTTCCAGGCTCTCACTTCCGTGTTGAAGTAATTTATATCTCACGTGTAACATGGATGACACATAACATGAAATACTTGTTATGACTTGAACCATAAAACACCGTTATGCGCTTCTTGTTATAAAACATCTTACTTGACTAATTCATCTTGCACAAATGCTTGAATGAGCAAGAGTTTTTTCGTGATGAGAAAATGTGATAATGGTGAAAAAATTATAATGCTCCCATAAGATGACGCTTATTCATAACATATTTACGTTCTCGCTGGAGATTATGAAGGTTTATATAGTAAAGTTCTTCTGATCGATACGAATCGTCACCTCCATTAAATAATTTGGAGAAAAAGGCTCTAGGAACGAGTTTCTTGTTCGGCTTAAACATTAAAAAAATGATACAAGGATCGAGATCACTTAAATTTTAGTCACCCAAGCTTATTTCACCTCACATGAAGGTTAGGTTTGGTTTGCATAAGGGTGATTAATCGCCAGGTGAAATAAGCTGGGGTACCTAATCTTCATGTGAAATAAGCAGAGAGTATACCTAATCATTTGGTGAAATAAACAGGAAGTACCTAATCTTCAGGTAAGATAAGCAGGGGTATCTAATATTGAGGTGAATTTAACATGGGGTACCTAATCTTGAGGTAAAATAAGCAGAAGGTACCTAATCCTGAAGTGAAATAATCAAGGGGTACCTAATCCTGAAGTGAAATAATCAGGGGGTACCTAATCCTGAGGTGAAATAATCAGGGGGTACCTAATCCTGAAGTGAAATAAGCAGAGGTACCTAAACGTCAGGTGAAATAAGCTGGGGGATACCTAATCCTCGGGTGATCTAAGATAAGCCTGGCAGAGAGTTGGTAGCTCGTTCGGGTGCAATCCAGCGTTAACCCCTACGAGGCCAGTGATCAGCACCAACACCCAGTATGACAAGTTGACGCCTTGAACCTGTGTAAACATTATCATGTGTCGCTCGGCTACATACACACACACGTGACGACACAGTCATTAGTGATCGGGGACGACAATGCTTTCTCGTGAGCCAAGGAATGTGGCCAGGGACAAGTTTAAACAACTGTTACCTGTCTCTTTTAGCTACGTTTGTTTTCCTGTTGTGTATTTAACATCCCTGTCTCTTTGTTTCTACACCCTATCGATTTTCTATCTACAACCTAACCTGACCTGACCTGACCTGACCTGACCTAACCTGAGTTAACCTATTTAATCTATTCTAAGTTAACTAAACTAAATATAACCTAACCTAACGTAACCTAACCGATCCTTACGAAACACAATTTAACCTAATCTAAAAGTAACCAAACCAAACCAAACCTTCCCTGAATTGACCTAATCTAATCTACCCTCATTTGGCCATAAGAGTCTCTCTC
The DNA here is from genome assembly GCA_958450375.1 of Homarus gammarus. Taxonomy (NCBI): domain Eukaryota; kingdom Metazoa; phylum Arthropoda; class Malacostraca; order Decapoda; family Nephropidae; genus Homarus; species Homarus gammarus. The sequence continues at coordinate 2,563,484 of CAUDMG010001597.1, read as the reverse complement.
TCTCTCTCTACTGTTTCTTGTTCCTGTCCCACCGACGATATTCTGTCATTTTAATTACAGGTTTTATCCACCTCTCTACACCATATACAATTCCCTGTCTCAACGGTACACGATCCCTTACCCAACTGGTGTTACTTCTCCTTCATCTGTCTCTCTAGTCTTCCCATTACTTCTCAAATTATATTTTCTTTCCATCTCTGAAACCTTTTTCCACTTTTCTATCCTCCCTTTAATTCTATAACCCCTTTGTTGTTTTAACCCATTGACTTTATTTTCAATTTTATTGATTTATAAAAAAAAAAATATCTCACGTATTATGTCATAAAGTCTCTCTAAGTTTCTGGGTTCAACACATACTGTAATTTCATGACACAAATTAAGAGGACACCATTATTTATACTTGTTTGTCATCTGTTTATACAAGATTGATTGATAATGTACTCTTACATACATACATACTGTATACACATAAGTACGTAGTACGTACGTACGCGCGCACACACATACATACATAATGGTTGCCCCTCGTGTGACGAGGATGGCCGGCCCTAGGGCCACCTAGGCGTGAATTTGTTTAAGGTGTAGAAGCTGTCGCCAACACAACATCTACACCCTAAGTTAACAAGTTGCATGACCCAGTGTCAAGGAATAGTCCGAGTAGACAGGACAACTGCACTGGCTAACCATTACCCCAGAATACGATCCGTAAATCGATTAACATTCAAGTCCCCAATTACTGCTGGGTAGACAGAGGCAAATGGCGTAAAGAAACTTGCCCATAGTTTCACCCAGCGCGGGGATCGAACCAGAGTCTGCTCGCTTGCGAAGCGAGGATGCTGACCAATACACCACACACATACATACATTCATACTTACAAGGACAAATGCAGTGTTGATCTCTCTATTACTCCTTTATATTTAGACTGGAAGTGAAATCACAATTCTTGGCATCATAATGTTATATTGTTGTATATATAAGAGTCGTTACTAGAACAATTATTGTGATTATATACCGGTAATATTAGTCTCTCATGGGCCTCATTACCTGTGCTGTACTAACTACCTGTCATGTATAGCTACATGCTCTCCCTGACCAGACCACACTATCTCTCTTGTCTCCCTGACCTAACCACATTATCTCCCTGTCTCCCTGACCAAACCCCACTATCTTCCTGTCTCCTGATAAAACCACACTATATCCGTCTCCCTGATCTGACCATGTTATCTCCCTGTCTCCCTGACCTGACCACACTATCTCCCTTTCTACCTAACCAGCTTTTTTTCCTGTATGCGTGCATGCGTGCGTGCATAAATGAGCGTGTGTGTGCCCGGTGTGAGTGTGTAGAGCACTCACTAATACACAAACACTTTCACACCTCGTGGGAACCTGCTGACCTGAGCCCTTGAAAGTCTAATTCTCATGAACGTAATTCACCAACTTTAAGCTTTCATGCAACAAAGATACTCTCGTGTACATGATTCATGCACACCAAATGTTACATTATGTGCAGATATTTGTTGCTTGGTGACACACCTTACTTGTTTAATATTCTCATGCTGCTGCTGCTTTTATTACAACTGCTACTACAGCTGCTGCTGCTGTTACTGCTTTCATTACAACTGCTGCTGCTTTTATTACAACTGCTACTACAGCTGCTGCTATTACTGCTTTTATTACAAATGCTGCTGCTACTGCCTGCTATTACTACTTTTATTACAACTGCTGATGCCATTTTATTACCTTAATATTAAATATCCTTATACAAAAGTGGCTACCCTAGCTGAGTTAGTTAAGCCGCTTATCTATGCAGCATTCGGTGAATTGCCTCATTGTCAATATCTGTAACCGTTCTCGGCTTTGGGGCCGAAGATCTCGTTCCCCTGAGGCAAAGCAGTGCAGACATAAGCTGAGAGAAGGGCAGTCAATATCTCAACCAGGATACAATGTAACTTCTCGGCTGCTGCTTCTGTTCGGATAACACCTCTGCGAGTCTGGCATAGAAACCTCTTGCACTTGGTCCCATACTGCCAGAATTGTGAACACCAGTGGATCAACATTTTGAACTCTCTCCCCATACGCCCTCTTGTCACTCTCGTTCCTCTTGTGTGTAGCCTCAAGAAATAGGTTATGGTGACATGCAGCCATGGGGTCGAAAATCCTCATGTCGAAGAAGGCTCACTGTCCCCGTGTCCACAATTCTCTACCATTGACATCCACAGGAGCTTCGTTGGATGTTTGGGGGCCTATAATGGAGATTTTACCGCCCAATGGAAGGAGGGCCGGTTCCACCATGACGTCATGGCAAATTTCCTTCAACATGGTTGCTGTTAGATCCCTTACTTCGCCATGCCTCATGCACACGAAGATCCCTTTCTTGCACACAATAGCGTGCACCATCACCATAATGTTTGCAAGATTAAGGCAGCAACTATGACTTGATGAGTCTTTACGGAAGAGGAGAAATCTCTCCTTGCAAACTTAGTCGGCAAAAACAGTATAATAGAAAGTAAAAAGATAGATGCGGCATCAATAACTGAGAAATCTAATTAGTGGAAGCATATAACTGAGCAGTACAACTCGAGTGCCATTGTTCAAAAAGGAACACCACTCCAACTACGGACTTGCTGGAAAAAAATATGAAGGTCAAAACAAGTGAGCTTTGTAAATGTTAATATAATTTTACCCTTATTTATCTAGTCATATGGATAATGATGGAATTGAGTGGTAATAGCTAAGAAGTTTATTATAATCTTAGCCGTGATTAAACATAAGGGTAATAATTAAAGGGTAAATTTTCTGATTAACACCCAATTCCCTTTGAAGCTTAATATTTTCTTTTTCCTACGGTTTTTAATGTGATTCATTTGATTCTAACATCCATTTGTCGGAAATCACTCGTTTCTGAGTTATGACCCCCTCCTCATGGGGGACCCCTGGGAAAGCAGTGTTTTGGGGTAATATGTTGACAGAAATGGATGTTAGATTCAAATGAATCACATTAAAAACCTTAAGAAAAAGAAAATATTATGCTTCAAAAGTAACCCTACGTAACCTAACCTCTAACCTAACCTGGCATGAATTGGGTGTTAATACAGAAAAGTACCAATTAAAGAACAGACCCACATGTCTGTCACATCTTCACTTATTTCTGTTTCACTTAATTCGTGAATATATTTTAAATGCAGTATATTTCACAAGTAATATGGACCTGTTGACGTAAGTATCATTTCTTCAGTTAATAAATAATAATTACAGTACTAACAAATTCAGATTGTGGTTCTCAGTAATACACCAATATATTTAAATATAACTACGGTTGTACTAAGGAAATAGTATACATGTTCTCACATGACTAAAGATACGAAAAATGTTACAGTAGTAGAATAAAGGCTTACAATGACGAGTAATGCAAAAATACATTGGGAACAGCAAAATATTGACAACTTACTGGTATTTATTAAGACAACTGTACATATATATATATATATATATATATATAATATATATATATATATATATATATATATATATATATATAAACTTTTGCATGCTCTATCTTGCCATAATGTATGCAATCGCCAAGAATGAAGAGTATCGGGGTGGTGAGGTTGCAAGCCTCCCCACAATCTGTTCTATGCCTTTTTTTCATGATTCATTGTTCTTTTGAAAAGTGAGATTTGAAGTGAAAATACCATACACATAGTCTGTCACTTCAATGTGTGCTTCTCCTTGACTATTATCAAAGAGAGATTATCAGAAACACTGATTTCATTATATCCTTAACTAGTCACTTACTTTTTACCTTACCATTTCAAAATTTAAATATTTATGTGTCGTGTCACTTTCGACAGAATTACAAGTACTGATTACTGAAATATTGTATACTGAACATATATACCTGTTCATATACAGTACTGTATGTGAATACACTGTAGACTTGAATACCGTGTGATCAAGTAATTTAGGATTATTTTTTACTTTTGATAATTTCATCATTACTTGCAACTATTACAAAACCTTGTGGGATTTACTAACTTACAAAAGTAAAAACTATCACTGCCAATAATACCATTATGAACAATTAAATACTACTGTATATTGGCATCAGTAAAATATATTGGGTAATTTATAAGTACTGTAGTAGGGAGTAGACAGCTATCAAACAGGGAAGATATTGTACGCATAATGTGGAATAAAATGTCAAATGAACTAGAAAAACTCCTAGCATTTCATGACATATATTGTACAAAATACATGTATAGCAAATAGAATAAATGTAAACTATTAAAGTTACTTAATGGAAATGAATATCAGCAAGATTCATCTACATGCTCCAACAAAATTATAAAAAATTGCTCAAATTTTCATCCCATATAGGGCGATTCTCTGTTGAGTACAGTAAATTGCAGCGTGTATTCCTGTTACAGGTTGAAGGCAAAATCTCGGAATCCTCATTGTTTGTTAGCTACAGCTCTTGAAAGATGTTGAGGTAATGACAGTGAGATTGGAATGAAATATCAGCAGATATTTGTGTAATTTTATGTTCCTGTACGTAACGCTACAGTGTCAAACAGTTTATTACAGTAAATATTCAAAATTTTCTCCCTCTGTATCTTACTGAATAGAGTTGTGTGCATAAAATTACACAAAACCTCACTCTTGTATGTGTCACAACTTCAACAAATCCCGGACACAGCTCCCCTTGTCACGGCCAAGACTGAATAACCTTCCTCGTTCAGCAGTACTCCAACTCCTGGGCCCATTAATCAGACTCACGTTCTGAAATAACGGCTGTGGTTAACAGACCAAGATATGTAGACACTCCTTGCTACCTCTGACTGATAGTTGAAGGTGACATTTAATACAAACACACTGTGAGAAAACATCCAAGAAAAACTATTCTTTATACTGTACAAATAGGGTTAGGCCTTTTACAGGTACTTTAACGGGTAATGTTCGGTGGATTTGACATCCCGTGTACCGCCAGCAAGGCCGTGGGCTCATAACACTCGTCTTGCCCGAGGTGCCCACCTTTTCTCTGTGGCTGTCGGTCGCACTACAGTAGAATAACCAGCTATAGTACATCCTTCTTTCCTCACAGAGCCAAACTGTGGAATGCTCTGCCTTCTGTGTTTCCATACTTTAAAAAGCTGGTTTTCCGGCATCTTCGTGTAGATTAAAGATTTTTTTCTTCTATTTTTTATTTCTTTTTTACTCTTATTTTTCGCCTCCTAGGCCCCGTTGTGGGTCGAAGACCTGTGCCCGGGTGGGCTATTCCCCGTAAGAAAAAATAAATAAATACTATATTCACAATAAATCAAAGATTACAGACAATGACACTGCATGGCCTTGTGGCCCAACTGATTTAATAAATTATCAATCTTAATATCATAAAAAGGCTCTTCCTCCATTCACAGATTTATTACTGAGTATTCACCCTAAATACAGGATAATACAATGGATGAAACAAGATTACAAAGACTTTCCTGGTCTAACATGTAGACCGTGAATTCAACCCTGGGCCTACGGTCTCCCATGTAAACAATACATCTCCATTAGAATATTAACTCAAAACTTCTCTGTATAAGTATTGTACAAATACATAATATTATATATTTACAAAATATTAGAAACTACATTGAACCAATATAAATCACAATTCAAAGGACATACATCCTTTACATCTTTCATAGAAAACCAGACCGCCCTTACAACGGCGACTGATATAACATATGGCACACATCTTAGTATATAAACGGTATGTAAATACATAGCCATATGTGACACTAATGACAATGGTGGCAGATGGTGATAAAAAAGGGTGATACTGATGACCATGCTTGTAGATGGTGATAAAAAAGGGTGATACTGATGATAATCGTGGTAGATGGTGATAAAAAAGGGTGATACTGATGACCATGCTGGTAGATGGTGAAAAAAGAGGGTGATACTGATGACCATGCTGGTAGATGGTGATAAAAAAGGGTGATACTGATGATAATCGTGGTAGATGGTGATAAAAAAGGGTGATACTGATGACGATGCTGGTAGATGGTAATAAAAGAGGGTAATACTGATGACCATGCTGGTAGATGGTGATAAAAGAGGGTGATACTGATGACCATGATGGTAGATGGTGATTAAAGAGGGTGATACTGATGACCATGATGGTAGATGGTGAAAAAAGAGGGTGATACTGATGACCATGCTTGTAGATGGTGATAAAAAAGGGTGATACTGATGATAATCGTGGTAGATGGTGATAAAAAAGGGTGATACTGATGACGATGCTGGTAGATGGTAATAAAAGAGGGTAATACTGATGACCATGCTGGTAGATGGAGATAAAAGAGGGTGATACTGATGACCATGATGGTAGATGGTGATTAAAGAGGGTGATAATGATGACCATGATGGTAGATGGTGATAAAAGAGGGTGATACTGATGACCATGCTGGTAGATGGTGATAAAAGAGGGTGATACTGATGACCATGCTGGTAGATGGTGATAAAAGATGGTGATACTGATGACCATGATGGTAGATGGTGATAAAAGAGGGTGATACTGATGACCATGATGGTAGATGGTGATTAAAGAGGGTGATACTGATGACCATGATGGTAGATGGTGATTAAAGAGGGTGATACTGATGATTATCGTGGTAGATGGTGATAAAAGAGGGTGCTACTGATGACAATAGTGGTATATGGTGATTAAAGAGGGTGATACTGATGACCATGATGGTAGATGGTGATTAAAGAGGGTGATACTGATAACCATGCTGGTAGATGGTGATAAAAGATGGTGATACGGTTGACCATGATGGTAGATGGTGATAAAAGAGGGTGATATTGATGACCATGATGGTAGATGGTGATTAAAGAGGGTGATACGGTTGACCATGCTGGTAGATGGTGATTAAAGAGGGTGATACTGATGACCATGCTGGTAGATGGTGATAAAAGAGGGTGACACTGATGACCATGATGGTAGATGGTGATAAAAGAGGGTGATAGTGATGACCATGCTGGTAGATGGTGATTAAAGAGGGTGATAGTGATGACCATGCTGGTAGATGGTGATTAAAGAGGGTGATACTGATGACCATGCTGGTAGATGGTGATAAAAGAGGGTGATACTAATGACCATGCTGTTAGATGATGATAAAAGAGGGTGATACTGATGACCATGCTGGTAGATGGTGATAAAAGAGGGTGATAGTGATAACCATGCTGGTAGATGGTGATTAAAGATGGTGATACGGTTGACCATGCTGGTAGATGGTGATTAAAGAGGGTGATACTGATGACCATGCTGGTAGATGGTGATAAAAGAGGGTGACACTGATGACCATGATGGTAGATGGTGATAAAAGAGGGTGATAGTGATGACCATGCTGGTAGATGGTGATTAAAGAGGGTGATAGTGATGACCATGCTGGTAGATGGTGATTAAAGAGGGTGATACTGATGACCATGCTGGTAGATGGTGATAAAAGAGGGTGATACTAATGACCATGCTGTTAGATGATGATAAAAGAGGGTGATACTGATGACCATGATGGTAGATGGTGATAAAAGAGGGTGATACTGATGACCATGCTGGTAGATGGTGATAAAAGAGGGTGATACTGATGACCATGATGGTAGATGGTGATAAAAGAGGGTGATACTGATGACCATGATGGTAGATGGTGATTAAAGAGGGTGATACTGATGACCATGATGGTAGATGGTGATTAAAGAGGGTGATACTGATGACCATGATGGTAGATGGTGATTAAAGAGGGTGATACTGATGACCATGATGGTAGATGGTGATAAAAGAGGGTGATACTGATGACCATGCTGGTAGATGGTGATAAAAGAGGGGGATACTGATGACCATGCTGGTAGATGGTGATAAAAGAGGGTGATACTGATGACCATGATGGTAGATGGTGATTAAAGAGGGTGATACTGATGATTATCGTGGTAGATGGTGATAAAAGAGGGTGATACTGATAACCATGATGGTAGATGGTGATTAAAGAGGGTGATACTGATGACCATGATGGTAGATGGTGATAAAAGAGGGTGATACTGATGACCATGATGGTAGATGGTGATTAAAGAGGGTGATACTGATGATTATCGTGGTAGATGGTGATAAAAGAGGGTGATACTGATGATTATCGTGGTAGATGGTGATAAAAGAGGGTGATACTGATAACCATGATGGTAGATGGTGATTAAAGAGGGTGATACTGATGACCATGCTGGTAGATGGTGATAAAAGAGGGTGATACTGATGATTATCGTGATAGATGGTGATAAAAGAGGGTGATACTGATAACCATGCTGTTAGATGATGATAAAAGAGGGTGATACTGATGACCATGATGGTAGATGGTGATAAAAGAGGGTGATACTGATGAGCATGATGGTAGATGGTGATTAAAGAGGGTGATACTGATGACCATGATGGTAGAAGGTGATTAAAGAGGGTGATACTGATAACCATGCTGGTAGATGGTGATAAAAGAGGGTGATACTGATGACCATGATGGTAGATGGTGATTAAAGAGGGTGATACTGATGACCATGATGGTAGAAGGTGATTAAAGAGGGTGATACTGATGACCATGCTGTTAGATGGTGATAAAAGAGGGTGATACTGATGACCATGATGGTAGATGGTGATAAAAGAGGGTGATACTGATGACCATGCTGGTAGATGGTGATAAAAGAGGGTGATACTGATGACCATGCTGGTAGATGGTGATAAAAGAGGGTGATACTGATGACCATGCTGGTAGATGGTGATAAAAGAGGGTGATACTGATGACCATGCTGGTAGATGATGATAAAAGAGGGTGATACTGATGACCATGCTGGTAGATGGTGATAAAAGAGGGTGATACTGATGACCATGATGGTAGATGGTGATTAAAGAGGCTGATACCGATGACCATGCTGGTAGATGGTGATAAAAGAGGGTGATACCGATGACCATGCTGGTAGATGGTGATAAAAGAGGGTGATACTGATGACCATGCTGTTAGATGATGATAAAAGAGGGTGATACTGATGACCATGCTGGTAGATGGTGATTAAAGAGGGGGATACTGATGACCATGCTGGTAGATGATGATAAAAGAGGGTGATACTGATGACCATGCTGGTAGATGGTGATTAAAGAGGGGGATACTGATGACCATGATGGTAGATGGTGATTAAAGAGGGTGATACTGATGACCATGATGGTAGATGGTGATAAAAGAGGGTGATACTGATGACCATGATGGTAGATGGTGATTAAAGAGGGTGATACTGATGACCATGATGGTAGATGGTGATTAAAGAGGGTGATACTGATGACCATGCTGGTAGATGGTGATAAAAGAGGGTGATACTGATGACCATGCTGGTAGATGGTGATAAAAGAGGGTGATACCGATGACCATGCTGGTAGATGGTGATAAAAGAGGGTGATACTGATGACCATGCTGTTAGATGATGATAAAAGAGGGTGATACTGATGACCATGCTGGTAGATGGTGATTAAAGAGGGGGATACTGATGACCATGCTGGTAGATGGTGATTAATGAGGGTGATACTGATGACCATGATGGTAGATGGTGATAAAAGAGGGTGATACTGATGACCATGATGGTAGATGGTGATTAAAGAGGGTGATACTGATGACCATGATGGTAGATGGTGATTAAAGAGGGTGATACTGATGACCATGCTGGTAGATGGTGATAAAAGAGGGTGATACTGATGACCATACTGGTAGATGGTGATTAAAGAGGGGGATACTGATGACCATGATGGTAGATGGTGATTAAAGAGGGTGATACTGATGACCATGATGGTAGATGGTGATAAAAGAGGGTGATACTGATGACCATGATGGTAGATGGTGATTAAAGAGGGTGATACTGATGACCATGATGGTAGATGGTGATTAAAGAGGGTGATACTGATGACCATGCTGGTAGATGGTGATAAAAGAGGGTGATACTGATGACCATGCTGTTAGATGATGATAAAAGAGGGTGATACTGATGACCATGCTGGTAGATGGTGATTAAAGAGGGGGATACTGATGACCATGATGGTAGATGGTGATTAAAGAGGGTGATACTGATGACCATGATGGTAGATGGTGATTAAAGAGGGTGATACTGATGACCATGATGGTAGATGGTGATTAAAGAGGGTGATACTGATGACCATGATGGTAGATGGTGATTAAAGAGGGTGATACTGATGACCATGTTGGTAGATGGTGATTAAAGAGGGTGATACTGATGACCATGCTGGTAGATGGTGATAAAAGAGGGTGATACTGATGACCATGCTGGTAGATGGTGATTAAAGAGGGTGATACTGATGACCATGCTGGTAGATGGTGATTAAAGAGGGTGATACTGATGACCATGATGGTAGATGGTAATTAAAGAGGGTGATAATCTTACAATCTGTTTCAACTCAAAAAGCTGGTTTTCCGGCACCTTTGTAGTGTAGATTAATAGTCTTTTTCTCTTTTATTTTTAATTTCTTTTTATTCTGTACAGGTGCTAAACCGTAATGTACTGTTCAGCAGCTAAACCGAAATGTACTATTCAGCAGCTAAACTGAAATGCACTGTTCAGCAGCCAAACCGAAATGTATGTTCAGCAGCTAAACCGAAATGTACTGTTCAGCAGCCAAACCGAAATGTACTGTTCAGCAGCCAAACCGAAATGTACTGTTCAACAGCCAAACCGAAATGTACTGTTCAGCAGCTAAACTGAAATGTACTGTTCAGCAGCCAAACCGAAATGTACTGTTCAACAGCCAAACCGAAATGTACTGTTCAGCAGCCAAACCGAAATGTACTGTTCAACAGCCAAACCGAAATGTACTGTTCAGCAGCTAAACTGAAATGTACTGTTCAACAGCCAAACCGAAATGTACTGTTCAGCAGCTAAACTGAAATGTACTGTTCAACAGCCAAACCGAAATGTACTGTTCAGCAGCCAAACCGAAATGTACTGTTCAACAGCCAAACCGAAATGTACTGTTCAGCAGCTAAACTGAAATGTACTGTTCAACAGCCAAACCGAAATGTACTGTTCCGCAGCTAAACCGAAATGTACTATTCAGCAGCCAAACCGAAATGTACTATTCAGCAGCCAAACCGAAATGTACTATTCAGCAGCCAAACCGAAATGTACTGCTCAGCAGCTAAACCGTAATGTAGTGTATAGCAGCTAAACAGCAATGTACTACACAGCAGCTAAACCGTAATGTATTGTTCAGGTGCTATACCGTAATGTACTGTACAGCATCTAAGCAGCAAAGTACCGTACTACACAGCAGCTAAACCATAATGTACTGTGCAGCAGCTAAACCGTAATATACTGTACAGGAACTAAACGGAAATTAAAACGCGGGCACGTTTGCAAAGACATTGAAAACATAAGTAGCAACATAAGCCTACAGTATCATACTTTATCAACATATGAGAAAGCCATCGTGTTGCACTGATGGAAATATTGCAATTTGCCTTAATCTTGAGCTGAAAAAGGTATAATACAGTAGTGCTGCAATAAAAGAAATACGTATGTACTTCATCTTCTCCTGTATTGAACTAAAAATATATATATCGGTAAGTACTCATCTTCACATTAAAAAAAATAAATAAAAATACATCCGTGTTACACTAAAATTAATACATGAACCTTACCTTCACCTTGGATAAAATTTGCATACGAGTTAGATAAAAAAAATAATTACATAAATAGGTAATGTTTTCATATGTAAAATATAACAATACATGATGCAATGAAATACACAGCCATGTATTTTATCTAACCAGAAAACCTTTGCATTTGTGTTTTATATGTTACAGTCAAGCCGTGTAATCAGGCACTTCACAGCTGTGTATTTCATCAGTATTGTACAGTACTTAAATACATATATGACCCTTACCTCCATCTGAAAAAGACGCTACAGTGCAGTGCATCTAACATAACAATTTGTGTGTTATTGATACTTGACACTGTCCTAACCTTACCTAACCTAACCTTAAACCTATTAATTATTATTACAAGCCTTGATTAGTCCCAGTACCTGACGTTATCACCGTAAGGTTCCCAGTACTGACGGGCAGCAATGTTAATAAGATACATGCAAAGAAAACAAATGTTTGCTCCCAGACAAATCAAGGCTCAGAAATTACAGCTTTTTATAAAGTAAAATGAATGATACTGGTATATTTAATTATTATATTACGTTATTTTGAATTTCAAATTAAGGACAAATTTTTTTATATCAAAACTGGACCCTAGTATAAAGATGCCTATATCTTCAATCTCTGAAATCGACATGTGCACTTACCTTACAGCCTACAGTCCAGTACTGAACTCTGAACCTGTAAAAGCATAAACCAGTGTTAGATATAAGGAGTTTTGGCGCCCCTTAAATATACTCTAGTAAAAACATAAAACCCGGAGTCTATATGCAGTAATTTAAACTACTGCCATAATAAGAATACTGCACTCTACTAACCTGCCTCATTTGCACACAATTGCAGGGTCTCAATCGTTTCTCTTACTTTGACAACACAACATACAAATATAATTTCTCACAATTGATTGATTTTTTCTATTTTTTTATTTATTCATGGCTCATTATTATTGTTGCTATTATTATTATTATTATTATTATTATTATTATTATTATTATTATATTATATTTTCGACATAAAATGGTCCGTGCTCGTGTGGGCGAATGCCCGTAAAAATCTGTCTCAAGAACTAAACAGCAGCGATATCATAATATATTTGAAACAAAACAGTAGCACGTTGGCTGTGAAGCCCTCAAGTTCGGCCTCACACTCAAATAACCAATTGGCCTAAGCTAAGAAAATTACTACTTCACCTAAAATAGACAAACAATATGCAACATACCGAATAAAGCAGAATAAACATAATCATATTCACTCCAGTATTTATATCATAACCTGAGAGAAAATTAATTCGTCTCTACTGATAGTGAAGTAATAATATCAAATGCACTACTGTACCATAGCAGTAAATGGGTCCCAACTGTAATAACGAAAAGTCGTCACTTGACTGATTTTCTATACAGAAAGACGCATGAAAAGGTAAAAGTTTAATTTCGGTCACCCCTGTAATGTGTTTAGATACCCAAACTGTGATTTCCGACAGATATGAAGGTCCAAATCGTTCAAAACACACCAAAAACTATCGGAATAACATAGTTTGGATATCTAACCTAACCTAATTTAATGTAGTCCTAACCTAACCTAATTCCTAAAATTCCCCGGATGACCGAAACTAAAATATACCCATAAATAACATTAGGGCCAGCAAATCCTATTCATATTTCTATAAATTCGAAAAGAAACTGTGTTCGTTTATAGATATTTAAACGGCAAACAATTCTTAAAAAATTACCAAAACCAATTTCTTATTACAGAAACTGGTAACTGGTGTAACACACTATGACCCAAATTAATATTAATCGTTCATTTTGTTAATTGTTAATATTGACTAAATTCTAAGATTAATTATTAATATATGAAGCTAAATCCATAGATAACTAGCTTAGTCACAAGTAACACACGACCGAGTCTTGCTGAAATAATTTAAACTTTGAAATTATAGTCTTTCATATCATCTGACTATCTATCATATTTTATATTAATTAAATTTTAATTTCCATCACACAGTCTCATGCACTAAATCAATCAAACATTCATTATTTAACACCCGTCGTCTTTACTAAATAGGAATCATATACAACCTGTAAGATTGTGTCGTGAATAATCGAATCTGGGTATAAATATTCATATCTAAAATGATCATTACGTTTAAATATATGGATGGCATAATTATTTAGATTAATGTATAGGACTAACCAGCCGGGCTGCATAGCACCGTTGCAGCCGTATCATGTCACGACCTGAAATGCCTCAAATTTCACCATATCATACTAAGTTTTTTCTGTTTAATATACCGAGGAAGTTAGGTAAGGTTAGGTAGGTTTGTTTGGTTTGGTTGGTTGGTTGGTTAGGTCTGTTCTTCATAACCACAAATGTTAAGTACCGTTTATTTTAAAAATGTCCGTTTTTTAACATAATTCCACAAACTACAACAGTCTCCACTATAATATAACAATGAAAATTCAGCGCTTTTACGATTGCTTTCAATCAATTTCGGCCGCGGGTTAGTCCTATAAAACTACCATTATTTATCATTAAAAATCAATAAAACATAAGTGTGTCCGTGGAATACTTACCGAGGCTGTCGACGTGTTGGTAATTATAGTGGCGACTGACCGACGTGCTGGCAAATTATATTGGCGACTGACCCGCGGCCGATTTCACAAAGAAAACGATTATAAAAACGTTGCAATTTCACTGTCACTTTAAATATGATCACTATTATAATGTGCCGGCAGTATTTTATCATAAAGCACTTCAATAAGTCACAACACTTTGTTTACATCACTGTTGGGTCACATGGACCTACAGAACAACGCTATTTTTTTTCTATTTAAAAAAAATTGTGGTCTTTTCACAGCTAAAATTTCAACCCTGAAGTTTGTTCACTAAATTTTCTAACATAATTTTATAAATATAAGGCCGGGGAAACCCTTATTGTGGATATTTTTTTTAAAAGTTGTCGACCGGTGAGTACGCTGAACACCTCTCAACACTCTGCCATTTAAACTTCACTCGCGTTGCTAGACCAAATATTTTCACCAATCAAAATGTAGACAAAAACAGATAAATTCTCGCTAAATGTGGGTAAAAACTCCACCTTTTCCCTCAAAATACTTATTAATATTTAATATTATTTAAAATTCGTGATATCTAAAAATATTTTCCCCTTATATACGTAACAGTGGAAGAAGAATTGTATAACCTTTTAAATAGTTATTTTCACAATTCGTATATTCATGAACTCATTTTTCTTATCCCCTGAGCTTATGGATTTATTTCTAGAACCTTCAATGGCTTATATGTCATCGTGAATGTTTATAGCACGATTAGTTTTTTAAGTAAATGTCGGATAGCACTTAGTACGAAATTGTAAGGAAATTGTTCTCACGTGTTGATAACAAATGCGGTATGAAATTGTAAATACTTAATTGAAATAACTTTATTATCTTAAGTTTGTATTCTTTATTGAATATAAGAAGAGAATATATAATATAAAACATTTGAAACATTTCCTATTTTTTTGATATGACATTATTATCTTAATCCATATCGTAATCTCCCTATAATATATTTAAAATGTTCTAACAAAGGCCTCGGTCTTCCTTTTGATGATTAAAGTAAGGGCTCCTTTCTAATTGTAATACAGTTTCTTCTAATATAACAATTTATTTCACTCAAAATCTATCGTTACCATATAGAAATAAATGCATAAGCTCAGTGGATAAGAATAGGGAGTTAATGAATATGTGGATGATGAAAATAACAATTTAAAAAGGTTTTGCAATTCATCTTCAAATGTTACGTACTGCACTGTATATAAAGGGCAAAATTATATTAGATATCATATATTTGAAATAATACTAAAATATTTAGAAAGTAAATGGTAGACAAAACAGATTTAGCGAGAGTTTAGCTGTTTTTTTCTTCTATATTTTGGTTGGTGAAAATATTTCGTCTAGCAATGTACACTGTAGGTTTAAATGGCGGAGTGTTGAGAGATGTTCAGCGTTCATGACGGGCAACATTTTTTTATTTTTTTATCCACAATACGGCTTTTCCCGGCCTTTTATTTATGATTATGTTAGAAAATTTAGTGTACAAACTTCAGAAGTGGAATTTTAGCTGTGAAAGGACAATTGTATAAATAGGAAAACAAATAGTGTTCAGTAACTTTCATGTGACCCAACAGTGATGTAAACAAATAACATTGTGACTTATTGAAGAGTTTATTGATAAAATACTGCCGGTACTTTATAATAGATCACACATTTTAAGTGAGTTAAGTGATGTAAAGTGACTTCTGAAGTGAGTTGAGTGTAGAGAGTTAATGAAGTGTTGATGGGTAACACGTCGTCAGTCTCGGTAAGTATTCCACGGAAACTTTCATCCAATTATATGAAACATTCTGGTTACTTATTCGTATCCTGAAAGCGTCCTCTGAGCCGTAATCCATTTTTTAAACCAAACGAGACGTGGTACGAAAATGGCTATTGGAACATTCGGGCGCCTACCCACACTACGCTCAATCGATACAACAATTTTTTCTATGATCATTTTCTTATATTACCTTAGGTTAGGTTAGGGAACACTTTTTCTTATCAGATTATTTGGTTGCTGTAATCTGCAATTTTACCAAATATTTATAAGTCTTAATTACCATTTCCGAATGAAATGTATATATCTTTAAGTGACTGTCATATACACTCGGAAACCATAATCTCTAGCCCACCTGGGTCGGTACTGGAGGTAAGTACAGTGTCCTTTCTGGACGGGGGCCCCCACTAACTATCACGAGACAACACACACAGTCATAGTATGGCTGTATAGATGACATTATGTATAAATATTGTATATGGCATTTTATACTCTGCATTATCTTTATTATATATGAACACAAAGAAAGAATACCATAGGTTGTAGTTACCAAAGTATGAATGGAAATAAACACTTCCAAACCACCTAGTGACTCCACACAACGTGTGTGTGTGTGTGCCAGACCACGATGCTTCCCATCATTCGCATAACTATATGAAAAATCGTGTTTAATTTAACTATATATTTCAAAAACCTTAAATTTCATGTGGATCAGTCACTCCTCATTTGACACACTTATAGTGTAATACTTTGACCATCCCACCTGGGCACATGGAGGCCCACAGTAACTCTCACCAGGCAACATACGCACGAACACATCATGTTATGTTCATTGTGCTCTGTATCTTGGTAACTAGTCATAGTATCAATACATGACAGTGTTATTAGTATAATATTGTAACTTTTACCCAACAGTTATTGTTGTAAATCATGGACAGGAGGGATACATAAATTGTAATATCAAGTGTATGGTTCGCTCAAAGCCACCCCAAGTCAGACAACACGTCACACGAAGTTACACTGTGTGTGTGTGTGTGTGTGTGTGTGTGTGTGTGTTCTGTAACATTAAGCTTCATCCTTAGTAGGTAAGATGTTTCATAAAGAGGTGTCTCCCATTCGTCATTGTGAGCATCGTCCGAGAGCACATTGTTTCCATCAAAACCATGGTTCATCCTTATTTCCCTTCTTCCGTGTAACTATATCCATATGGCTAAGTGCTTGCTTTTCATTTATTCATTTACCAAAATAATGTGGATCAGTTACTCGTTATTTAACACATACATGTACTTAGAGCATCAAGATTGTTTTGTAGGCATTACTATTGGTTAATTGAAACCCCAAAAATATTTTTCACATTTATTATGCATAAACATTGTAAACATATCTATGTGACTATTGTAGTATATAATATATATTTAATGTCTGGACAGATTCCCAAGAGTTATGCATATTAATGCATAGATTTTGTAAGCATATTTATGTGAAGTGACGTAAAACCACATAGTAAAATACCTGGACAAATTCCCGAGAGTTAGGAAACGAAGTCTATGTGGCCCCAACGAGGTTACACCAGAGAGCTAACTCCCCCGCCACCCCCTACAAGGCACCGTCGTGGGCGGAGATTTAATTCTTGACCACAGGATCCCGAGACAAGGCTACTACCACTGAGACACCTCGCGCCCAAAGGTTAATACCGCGTCCAACCTCCATCTGGTGGGCATGGAATCTACCAGATTGCTGCAGATGTTCGGCCTCCTCCTATTCCCTCCCACACATTATGTGCGTGTCTCCTCACTGCTTCACTCGTTTTCTCCTCAACATCCCATTCAACAACCATATGCGCCCATAGATTTTCTATTGGATTACAACCGGCTCCTTTAGGGGGCCAGTCCAATAGAATAATCTACGGGTGCGCCTCAAACCAACGCTTGACTGCCCGACTTGTATGTATTGGACTGCGGTCTTGCACCATACATATAGGCTGTGGGTCTGGGATGGCATATGAGTTGCTGGGAGGATGGTTAGCAGTCCTGTTGAACTGGCAGGTAGACAAAATAGAAAACTCACAGCCAAACTGTAAGAAAACCCATGGACAATGAGACATTAGTAAAATATACTAGGTCATTTTAGCGCGTGCACACATATTATATACAGACCTATTGGTCCTTGCGAGGCTGTTTGGTTATGCTATGCTAACTAGTTTGCTAGGGTGATCTAGGTATATGCTGATAACCACAAGGAAAGAAGAAAACACGAAGTTCCCAAGCGCTTTCGTGTAATTCACATCTTCAGGGGTGAGTACAGACTAAAGAGAAATACAAACCAAGGTGTATATATACAGAGGAGGGTGAGACCAGGTCCACAATGGTCAGGTATTAGGTAATGACCCTACTAATCTTTAAATAGCACACAACGGTTAGTGGTCAGGTCAGATGGTAAGGTGACCCGACCTTCTCACCTGGTTACAAATCTTCTTACTTACAAAATTGTCCAGCTTGTACATGCCATTACTCAAATTCATGTTGAATGCTTCGGTATGTTTAATAAGACTAGATTCTATGATGTTCCTACTATCAATTGAATTACATGGTAATATTGAGGAGGCATTATCCCAGTCAATGCAATGCTTGTTATCCCTCAAATGAACAAACAGAGCATTGGATTCCTGGCCTGTCCTAACACTGTATTTGTGTTGTTTAATTCTAGTTGCAAGATATTTATCTGTCTGGCGTAAGTAAAACATATTACATTCCTTGCAAGGAACTTTATAAATGCAACCAATTCTGTTGTTGGGGGAGTTCTTGATTAACATTTGTTTAACAGTGCATGAGTTTTTAAATGCCACATTGACGTTCCAGGTTTTTAGTTGTGAAGGAATGTGTGAGAAATTTTTGTGAAATGGTAATATTAAGATATTCTTATGGTCATGGGTGGGCTTGGGATCAGTTCTGTAAAAAGTTTTCTAAGTAATGTTTAGGCATTTGTCTATGAAAGATCTAGGGTATTTAAGGTTTGAGCCAATATTATATATATATTTGTATTCCTCATCAATGAATTCCGGACTGCAAATTCTCAAGGCACGTAAAAACATTGTTGAAAATACTGACTGTTTGACTTTATTATGGTGGGCAGAATAATAATGAATGTATGAACACACATTAGTTGGTTTTCTATAAATACTGAACTTAAAAGTGTTACCTATTCTGTGTATCAGACAGTCTAGGCATGGCAATTTACAGTCTTGCTCTAATTCCACAGTGAATTTGATCGAGGGGGCTAAGTTGTTAAGTTGTGGCAGGAAAGCTTTTAGGTCCTCATTACATGGCCAGAGACATAGTACATCATCAACATATCTAAACCAGACTGCTGAAGGTGGTAAAATATTACTTAATAGTTTCTTTTCAAAGAATTCCATACCAAATTTTTGAGCATAATATTCTCCATTGAATTCAAATTTGCAATCCTTAATACATAGTTTGATGAGTTCGATGAAGTCGTCTTTCGAGACGGGCAGTGAAATATCATTCCAAACTGTCCAGAAAGATTCACCAAAGCAATCCAAGCCCTTAAGAAAAATAAGGATCTACATGTCACTAAAGCAGATAAAGCCAACACAGTAGTGATTTTAAACAAAGATGACTATATCTCTAAAATGAATGACCTTTTATGTGACACTACAACATATTCTAAACTCATAAATAATCCTCTCAACACTGTCAACACCCAGTTCAACAAAAAACTGAAGTCCCTATTGAGAGGCAAAGCTACTCTCATTAAACATCTTACTTCAACGTCCTCTCCACTGCCATACATGTACGGTGTAATCAAGACCCACAAGCCCAATAACCCAGCAAGACCCATCATTAGCTCAGTTGGGTCAATCCCTTATAAACTATCTAAATGGTTAGTTTCTTTACTAAATCCCCTAGTTGGCAACATTTCTAACTCCAATATCAAGAATAATATGGATCTGGTTGATAAACTCAATAACTTACACATTAATTATGATTTTAAACTGGTCAGTTTTGATGTAACATCACTCTTTACAAAGGTCCCAGTTGATGATTTACTAGAGTTCCTCATAGATTCCCTGGATGATGTTTCACTGCCCGTTTCGAAAGACGACTTCATCGAACTCATCAAACTATGTATTAAGGATTGCAAATTTGAATTCAATGGAGAATATTATGCTCAAAAATTTGGTATGGCAATGGGTAATCCACTCTCACCTGTATTAAGCAACCTATATATGGAATACTTTGAAAAGAAACTATTAAGTAATATTTTACCACCTTCAGCAGTCTGGTTTAGATATGTTGATGATGTATTATGTCTCTGGCCATGTAATGAGGACCTAAAAGCTTTCCTGCCACAACTTAACAACTTAGCCCCCTCGATCAAATTCACTGTGGAAGTAGAGCAAGACTGTAAATTGCCATTCCTAGACTGTCTGATACACAGAATAGGTAACACTTTTAAGTTCAGCATTTATAGAAAACCAACTAATGTGTGTTCATACATTCATTATTACTCTGCCCACAATAATAAAGTCAAACAGTCAGTATTTTCAACAATGTTTTTACGTGCCTTGAGAATTTGCAGTCCGGAATTCATTGATGAGGAATACAATTATATATATAATATTGGCTCAAACCTTAAATACCCTAGATCTTTCATAGACAAATGCCTAAACATAACTAAGAAAACTTTTTATAGAACTGATCCCAAGCCCACCCATGACCATAAGAATATCTTAATATTACCATTTCACAAAAATTTCTCACACATTCCTTCACAACTAAAAACCTGGAACGTCAATGTGGCATTTAAAAACTCATGCACTGTTAAACAAATGTTAATCAAGAACTCCCCCAACAACACAATTGGTTGCATTTATAAAGTTCCTTGCAAGGAATGTAATATGTTTTACTTAGGCCAGACAGATAAAGATCTTGCAACTAGAATTAAACAACACAAATACAGTGTTAGGACAGGCCAGGAATCCAATGCTCTGTTTGTTCATTTGAGGGATAACAAGCATTGCATTGACTGGGATAATGCCTCCTCAATATTACCATGTAATTCAATTGATAGTAGGAACATCATAGAATCTAGTCTTATTAAACATACCGAAGCATTCAACAGAATTTGAGTAATGGCATGTACAAGCTGGACAATTTTGTAAGTAAGAAGATTTGTAACCAGGTGAGAAGGTCGGGTCACCTTACCATCTGACCTGACCACCAACCGTTGTGTGCTATTTAAAGATTAGTAGGGTCATTACCTAATACCTGACCATTGTGGACCTGGTCTCACCCTCCTCTGTATATATACACCTTGGTTTGTATTTCTCTTTAGTCTGTGCTCACCCCTGAAGATGAGAATTACACGAAAGCGCTTGGGAACTTCGTGTTTTCTTCTTTCCCTGTGGTTATCAGCACATATATATATATATATATATATATATATATATATATATATATATATAATCAACACCTCAACCCGCCAGGATTCGAACCCACGGCCCACAAGCCTATGACTGTGACCGGGGAACGCTAACCGCTGGACCACCAGGATGCTAAAAGCAGTCCTAGACTTTGTTATATTTCACACAAAGCCTGTTCAACGAGCTTATGGCGCCGTGAACCTCTAATGGGGACCACCCGCACCACTTAGGTGGTCAGAGTAACGTTTTACCAAATCCGGCTTCGAAACACGAGGATCCATATATATTTCATTAGCCCAATAAAGCACGCGGACTTCTACATACAATCAACACCTCAACCCGCCAGGATTCGAACCCACGGCCCACAAGCCTATGACTGTGACCGGGGAACGCTAACCGCTGGACCACCAGGATGCTAAAAGCAGTCCTAGACTTTGTTATATTTCACACAAAGCCTGTTCAACGAGCTTATGGCGCCGTGAACCTCTAATGGGGACCACCCGCACCACTTAGGTGGTCAGAGTAACGTTTTACCAAATCCGGCTTCGAAACACGAGGATCCATATATATTTCATTAGCCCAATAAAGCACGCGGACTTCTACATACAATCAACACCTCAACCCGCCAGGATTCGAACCCACGGCCCACAAGCCTATGACTGTGACCGGGGAACGCTAACCGCTGGACCACCAGGATGCTAAAAGCAGTCCTAGACTTTGTTATATTTCACACAAAGCCTGTTCAACGAGCTTATGGCGCCGTGAACCTCTAATGGGGACCACCCGCACCACTTAGGTGGTCAGAGTAACGTTTTACCAAATCCGGCTTCGAAACGCGTGGGTTCGAATCCTGGCGGGTTGAGGTGTTGATTGTATGTAGAAGTCCGCGTGCTTTATTGGGCTAATGAAATATATATGGATCCTCGTGTTTCGAAGCCGGATTTGGTAAAACGTTACTCTGACCACCTAAGTGGTGCGGGTGGTCCCCATTAGAGGTTCACGGCGCCATAAGCTCGTTGAACAGGCTTTGTGTGAAATATAACAAAGTCTAGGACTGCTTTTAGCATCCTGGTGGTCCAGCGGTTAGCGTTCCCCGGTCACAGTCATAGGCTTGTGGGCCGTGGGTTCGAATCCTGGCGGGTTGAGGTGTTGATTGTATGTAGAAGTCCGCGTGCTTTATTGGGCTAATGAAATATATATGGATCCTCGTGTTTCGAAGCCGGATTTGGTAAAACGTTACTCTGACCACCTAAGTGGTGCGGGTGGTCCCCATTAGAGGTTCACGGCGCCATAAGCTCGTTGAACAGGCTTTGTGTGAAATATAACAAAGTCTAGGACTGCTTTTAGCATCCTGGTGGTCCAGCGGTTAGCGTTCCCCGGTCACAGTCATAGGCTTGTGGGCCGTGGGTTCGAATCCTGGCGGGTTGAGGTGTTGATTGTATGTAGAAGTCCGCGTGCTTTATTGGGCTAATGAAATATATATATATATATATACATATATATATATATATATATATTATAACATATATTTAATTCTTCTCAACAAATGCAAGGATGTTGCCCCGTGAGAGTTACCGTGGGCCTCCATGTGCCCAGGTGGGATGGTCAAAGTATTACACTATAAGTGTGTCAAATGAAGAGTGACTGATCTACATGTAATTTAAGGTTTTTGAACTATGTAGTTAAATTAAACACGATTTTTCATATAGTTACGCGAATGATGGGAAATAAAAGATATAGATGTGGTGTGGTGGAATCATCGTGGTCTGGCACACACACACACACACACACACAAGCGCTGTAAACTTGTGTGGATTCACTGGGTGGTTTGGAAGTGTTTATTTCTATTCATACTTTCGTAACTACAGCCTACGGCAATTTTTTCTTCATGTTCATATATAATGAAGATAATGCAGAGTATAAAATGCCATATACAATATTTATACATAATATCATCTATACAGCCGTACTATGACTGTGATGTTCGTGTGTGTGTTGCCTCGTGCTAGTTAGAGTGGCCCCCGTCCAGAAAGGACACTGTACAAACCTCCAGCACCGACCCAGGTGGGCTAGAGAATATGGTTTCCGAGTGTACCTCTGTAATGTTTACTTTCAACTCCGAACATTTTTCGTCTCTCCATCGTTCTTCTCAATTTATCTAGCATTGTATTTCTGCAATCATCCTCGTGTAGTCTCAAGTGTAATAAATAACACACCTTTGTGTAATATACCTGTAGATAAATATAACGCCATTTCTAATTCGCCAAAATTTTTTATAGGAAAGATCCATGATGAGTTAAATGTGCTTGGTTGATTGTAGTGGTAATAGTTTACAGTGAGTGTCACCTGAGACACGCTGATAACTAGCTTGAAAAAAATTCCATGTTATATTTCTCTGTTTGGGTTGTTGTTCTGGTGGTGTTTAGCTACTACCAGTGTTTGTTAGGTTAGGTTAGGTTAAGCTAGATAAAATACGTTTTAGAGGAAAAGTTCAAACCAAACCTATAATCAAGGTTGGAAGAAAGTGTCATTATTGATTAATGATAAGACACTTAAAAATCATGTCTTTAACATCATGCCATATATATTATATATTTATAAGACTACAAATATATAAAATTTAAATACAAATGAGAAACCATAAAAAAATACCAGCCAATAAATATTAAGCATTATTCCAAGTTATTTCCTTATACAGTTCAATGCCGTATATAATGCAGATAAAGACATACCAGTAGAATATACTTGAATTTACTTTAATATGACCAAGCATTACAATTTGATAGGTAGAATTCCATAGTAGTTTTAAACCCGGCCCCACTAAGATAAAATTAAATTGATAGCTGATCATATAGTACAACACTAAACAATAAAAGATGATCTTACAGGAACCTCTACTGTAAATTTGTCTTAATTCAAAATAATTTTGTTTATTTTTCAAATAAAATTAAATACTATAATATAATTAATTATCAATATTTCTGATAATTTTATAAGGCAAGGGGCAGGAATATTTATTACAGTATTTTACTGTAATTTTTTCTTAATTCTTAATACAAATCTAAATTTTGAAAAAGATTTTGTCTTCATATACCGGTAAAATTGTAATTGGTAAATTATGTTTATATATTACAGTTTACTTGCAATGATACATAAAACACATTAGCTACTGTAATTTAATAATTTTAGTGATATAGATTTTTTATAATACTGTACTAATTTGTGACATGTAAAAATACATGCAGGACTACAGTTTTTCAGTTTGCAATGTATTCTTATGTTATGTATGGATACCCCTAATTATTGCTCACAGTTCATATTACTAGTCATTCATTAAATTATTAGAAAAGTTGGAGTTGAAAAATACATTGCAGGAAAATATGCTTTTATGACATTTAAGACGCCCTTTTTGTGTTAGAAATTGTTGATTTAAAACTCGCTTTATATCACGGTTTTAAATCACTTGATTTAAGTCATGCCAACCCTGCTGGTACTGTAGTAGTTAAAATCTACTGGAACTATAATAAAAAAGTGAAATATACATAAATTAATTTACTTAATATGGCTACTGTATACACTGTATATATTTTTTATCAGGCTAGCATTATAACACTCCTGCTGGCACACAATGACAGATAGAGCTGATGCTGTGAGGCCACCAATAATTGCTCTTAGGGAGCAACAAAATATTTTTCTTATCTCTCTGGGGAGTTCATCAGGAGGTATAGGCTGTCCAAGGACTGCATCCAAGAACTTATTGAACGAGTTGAGCCACATATGTTCCGCATGATATAATAATTAATGCTGAAGGTGGTCTGAAGACGAGAAGGCGTGGAATTAATACAGTCGATGGTTCTGATCTGTACAGATGTGTGATGTCTAAGTTGAATTACTGAATGTAAGATATATACAATACATATATATATATATATATATATATATATATATATATATATATATATATATATATATATATATATATATATATATACATATACAGTATATATGTTAGGGTGGTCTTTATTTTTCAACTTTGGAATTTTTTACCACAGACCCTGCTAAAAGTGTCCATTTAGGATAAAAACATTATGTGTAGAGTTATTTGTAAATATATTAATATTTAAAAGGTTGCTCAAAGCTGTCAAAAATTAAGTAATCGATGTAGTCGATTACTTTGTAGCCAATTACGCCCACCACTAGTGCGTCGCATTTGGCACGATTGTGGTGAGTTTTTGCTGGTCGTGATTGATGATTGGGGAAATTAGAAACAGTTCTGCAGAGTATTCTCATTATTAATTTATATTAATAGTTAATTTCTTTATTCCTGGGGTCAAAATGGCTAATGCAGGAGTAAAAACACGAGAAAATGTGTATTTAATAAAGACATTATGTGATGAAATTACAGGGGCTAAGTTACCTTCAAACAGGCAAGTGTTACAGTATTTTTTAAGCCTGCATCGCATACAGAAAAAATCATCAGAGTGACAACTGGGGAAGTCACAGACAAAGTTCTTCAATTTTGGACAAAAGCAAACATTCCCACACACCACAAACCAGATTGTGTGAATCAAGTGCACAAAATGTTTGACAAGTGGAGTAGTTTGAAAAAGAACTCTTCAAGAAAGACAGAAATTGAAAAGCAGAAAGAGAAAGAGTTCACTGATACATTTGAAGATCTCTTTGACATTGCACATGTGAATGCTTTGAATATGATGACAATTCAGGAGGATAAGGATTTCTTAATAGCGCAACGAGAAAAAGGGCGTCGTGGGCAATGTCATCTCTTGACAAAGTATTCCTGAAAAGACAGAAACGACGAGAAAAAACTCTCAAGAAAGCAATGAAAAGGAAGTTGGCTGCAAACAGTGCAGAGGAAGAAGTCAAAAAATGCCAGGCCATCGTTGTCTTGAACAGCAGTAGTACGTCTTCTTCTGAGGAATCCAACCCAGTCCCTGGCCCATCAGCACTTCAAACTCCACCTGCTGTCAAGAAGCGTGGGCGAAAAGAAGTTCTAACTCCAGAACTTTCTGCAGCATTAGATCGGACCAAGTCCTCAGATAGAATGGCCATGCACATTGTCACCTAAACTGCTCGGAGTCTGGGCCACGATGTCAGTGAATTGATTCTGAATCGATCACGCATCAGGAGGAAACGTCAGCATCATCGCAGTAGCAGGGCAGCTGAAATCCTTTCAAACTTCAAACCAGAGTCAGTTTTAATAGTTCACTGGGATGGTAAATTGATGCCTGATTTGACGGGGCATGGGGGCCATGTTGACAGACTCCCAGTTCTTGTCTCAGGCAATGGCACCTCCCAACTTCTTGCTGTTCCAAAACTTCCCTCTGGTACCGGTGATGAACAAGCAAATGCTGTTGTGAAGGCTTTGCAGCAATGGCACATTGCAGACATCGTGCATGGCATGTGTTTTGATACAACAAGCTC
Organism: Homarus gammarus; assembly: GCA_958450375.1. Taxonomy (NCBI): domain Eukaryota; kingdom Metazoa; phylum Arthropoda; class Malacostraca; order Decapoda; family Nephropidae; genus Homarus; species Homarus gammarus. The sequence goes on along the minus strand of CAUDMG010001597.1, from coordinate 2,536,495 downwards.
AAATACTGGTCACCACAAGGGTGCGTGTGTCAAAATTGAGCAGTTGCTGGGTCGTGATTTGCTATATATTGCCTGCCGCCACCATGTACTAGAACAAATTGACAAGCAGAAGTTTGAAGACTCCTCCACCGACGACCTGGCAGAAGAATCGGTCAGAGCTGTTAGGGACGATCTAACCAACTTCATTGAGAAGGCTCTATTGGAGACACAGCTTCGAGATGAGTATCGAGAGCTGCTAGAGCTGGCCTCCATCTTCCTTGGCACATCACCTTCTCGGGGAGTACGATTTTCTGCTCCTGGTACAATGCACCAAGCACGATGGATGGCAAAGACCATTATTCCTTCAAAGTGTGGTTATTCCGTTCTCAGTTTAAGCTTACTCCAAAGGAGAACAGAGGACTAAGTGATTTGTGCATTTTCTTTGCCTGAATATATGTGAAGGCTTGGACAACTGCTCCACTTGCTGCAAAGGCACCAAAAGGAGATCTGATGTTGCTTAAAGCTCTACAAGACTACAGTACCATCAGCGATGCCATATCAAAGGCAACTTTCTACAAAATGATGAGACACCTCTGGTACTTGTCAGAAGAGTTGGTTGCATTAGCCTTCTTTGATGACGATATTCTCCCAGCTGTGAAGGACCGTATGTTGGAAGCTATGAACACCGTTATTGGAGAAGAAAGCATGTCAAACGGGTTACAATCAATCCAGACACACTTCAAGTGAAGAACCTATATGATTTCACGACAAAGAACACAAAGTCATTTTTCAAAAAGCTCAACTTGAATACAGATTTCCTGTCTGGCATTTCTAACTGCTTCAATTACTCTATTTCTGATACTTCGTTAAGCATCACCGAAGGTTATGGGTCTTTTTGCAAATTTCCTTTGGAGTTTGTGTTTTTCCTTTATCAATATCTTATTTTCGCTTGTTTTATAGGGTTTGGAAATGGATGCAGTTTTCACTAACTTAGTCTTGAGTGGGAAGCATTTATGAAAGCAAGTATTGAAGATGCAAGAGAAGTTGCAGCTGTTCACGTTAGGGTTGTCGGAGGCATAGACAGGATCCCAGTTAGTATTCATTAGGTTGTTTTAAAAAAGGAGCATGTTGTCGGTGCAGTGGTCTCTGTATTGTATTGAGACTCTACTAGACCTTTCAGGTCTTGTGGCTGTTTTATACATGGCAAAAACTGGGAAGTGATCTGAGATATTGTTATAAATAATTCCACTTGTACGATTGTTAGGAGTGTTGTTAGTCCAGATATGATCTATCACAGTGGCAGAGGTGGCAGTTACTCTAGTAGGTGTGGTTATAGTGTTGAAGAAGTGTTTAGAATAACAGGTAGCAAGAAGGTCTAATACTGAGGTGTCGGTTTCTGATTTTATTAGATCAAGGTTGAAATCTCCTGTAATGTAACAACGTTTCCTCTCTGAACTTATGATAGTGATAAACTCCGAAAATTTTTCAAGAAAATTCCTTACATTAGTGTGGGGTCTTCTGTAGATTACTCCTACTAGGATATTTCGTGTGCCGTTACGTAATTCAGTGAAAACTCTCTCCATGTACTCCTCATGAACCTCTAAATCATCTCTTACAGAAGTGTTATACTTGATATCAACATATAGGGCGACACCACTACTGTGTCGTGACGTGTTGACGCAGTGTCTATTATAATTTGGAATGTTATACAAATGTTTAATATCTTTAATGAGTTTGGTCTCTCAAAACCCAAGTACATCAAATTTGTGGGCAATAGAAGATAAACTCTGATCTAAAAAAGGTATCTAGATGAAGGGGAATACTGCTGATGTTATGGCTAATCAAGGAGAAGAAATGAGGTAGTAGGAGACTAGAACTAAACTCGGGGGAGTCAGGAAAGTAATAGTTACAGTTTGGGTTGGTGTAACCCAGTGAGTTTTGTAGAAAGGCTCAATATGAGGGAGTATTGTGTCGACACCATGGGTAAATGGGGTGTAACACATATGATCTAGCACATCTAAGGGAATGACACTAGCATCATCATTGTGGGAACATTGATACTGATTAAGGAACAGTAAAAACTCAAGGTCACTGAGGTGTGAAAAAGGAAGATCTAAGAATTATAATAGTGGGGGGGGGGGGGGGGGGTTACCTACTCACAAGTGCTACAACCAACAGAATTAGGATGACTGTTGAGGGTGATGCCCAGATGGAGTGGGAGGTGCTCCTGTCACTCGGTTTTGAGGGTTGCTGGTTTCCACCACAGAGGGTAGACGTGTAGTACTCGAGTTGGCCGGCAGGGGGGGGGGGGGGGGGAACACCTCAGGTGATAGCGACAGTGGCTGGTTCCCCCTCAGTGGGGAGGGGGTTCTCGAGGGGCTTGCGGGGGTTGGCACAGCGGGTGGGTGAGTGGGCGGGTGTCCACTTGCCCAATCCCTCACAACAAGGGTTTTATGACTGACCGTCACGTGTTTCCCTTGTTTCCTGGCTTCTTTAAACTGGTCCATTTGCTGTAGACGTGCTTTAGTCATACCTGGGCAGAGATCTTCGTTGACGAAGCTAGTGGTGCCTCTCAGTTTACTGCGTAAATAAAACACTTTGTCACGGTCAGAGGGGGATGAGAATTTTGTTATGATGTCTCGGGGGCGGGAAGAGTTGGGTTTCCCGACGCGTTGAACACGGTCAAACTTTACTTCAGGAAGTTTAAAATGGTCATTCAGCAGGCGTGAAATTTTGCGCTGGGATGACACCCAGTTCTCGTGGATGTCTTCGGCGACTCCGGCAAACCTGAGGTTGTTTCGCCGCCCTATGTCATCCACATAATCCACCCGGTCTGCTGTTGTCGTCAGTTCCGTTTTGAGCTTGGAATTCTCCTCACTCAGCTGTTGAACTTGGGTCTTGAGTGGTCGGTTCTCGTTAGCTTCAACGTTCACCTTTGCTTGTAAGTCACTTATTTCCCCTTGCGAGAATTCCAAGCTTCTTTTAATCTCACATAACTGGTCAGTGAGACGCCGGTCAGCTTCTTCTAGCTTCTTGATGGTCTCCTTATTCATTTGTTGTATGATGTCCTGTATGAGAGTCCGTTGGACTCCCATTATCACATCAGTCAGCTGTTGTTTCGTGAAATATGAATTTTTGACACAAGCAGCCAACTTAGACATATGGGAGCAAGTAAGGGCTGAGTAGCTGGCAGTAGGGAGACGGTATTGTACTGTAGCTATTATACTATATAAAACTTTATCATTCTAACAGTGCATTGCAATATTTTATTTGAAATAGTAATTCTATCTATATTTTAAAGGCTTGAAAGTATTGAACCAGTATTCAAGTCTTGCATAAGAGAACTATAATTAAAAGTTTATTATTTTATTTCCTCTAAGTAAGAAAATTTAGTAAGCCCAAAAATATTTCACTACAGTATACAGTTTATGAAATAATAGCCATCATAGCCACTTAGCTTGAAATTGTCAATAATATCAATTATCTTTATTGAAAAGTTCTAGAAGCATTGAAATTACATTTAAAGTACGAAAAATATTTTAATTAAAAGAATATGATTCAAATTTCCCCATTAAGTGGGGCTGTGAGAGTACAGTGTACAATAGCTAAATGAAAAGTATCACAGTATTACAGTAGGGTGTGTCATACGGAGGCGAATTTTTTTTTTTGAGTTTGAAAAATCGGCCCATGGTATTAATGATGTAGATCTATGTGCAGAATCATGTGATATCTTCAGATTTGAAACGTTTTCATTTTTTGCTAGGTAAATTTTAACTTGAAATCTTATGAAAATTCAGTATTCCCACCCTTTTACCAACACCATTAAATAGCATATTTAAAGTAAAGTAAATGTATCAGGTTGATTTATTAGGATGAAAATGATCCAGAATAGTGAAACGAATGATCTTGACACATTTATTAAATTTAATATTCCTTTAGAAAACAAAATCATCAAATACAAAAACCGGTTTTACTACTACGACCCGGTGTTGCTGCACACCATAGAGAACATGTCTTTCTTGCTTCTGTTTCTACTCATCACCTCCCTGCTGACCACCTGGCTGTACACGTGACTGCTGGCCTCGCTCACTTGCTGTACACAACGCTCTATACTCTGGGTGTGCGAGGGCCAGGCAGGGACATAAGAACATAAGAACATAAGAATGGAGGAAACTGCAGCGGGCCTATTGGCCCATACTGGGGTTGTCCAGGAAAGCTCTGACTTGAACATTGGTGAGGCTGCAGGTAAGAGGGGGCTCACTGCCAGCCTGGATGTTATCCAGATCTATGAGATCAGTGAGGGTCTTGGCACCTAGATTGACTTCAGGAGTCTTCCTGACCCTGAAGGAATCGTCACCAACTGATTCGTCATGCCTAGATCCTCTCATAAGTCTCATATCCAAGATCTTTTTGACTGCCACTCTTCTCTCCTCCTCATCCTTACTGCAGAGCATTGTCTGCAGAACTGCCTCGGGATGAGCATACCAGGAAGATCTCCTCACAGTCTGCTCCACAATCTGAACAACCTTCCTTGGCTGACTCCTCAGGAGCTCAAGCTGGAAGAGAACATGCCTCGGACCTTCGGAGAACGATGACTTGACCTTGGTGTTGAACCAATTTGGCAAGTAGACACTCACGTTGAATTGGACAATAAGTCTCAGGTTGTGAAGCTGGTTCCCTTTCAGTTTATGATGAGTGACCCAAATTCTGCAGAACCTGAGAGCCGTTGTGAGCCACCTAGAATGTGAGACTGGACCTATCTGCAGGTAAGCAAGTCTATCAGGCATGACCCCAGTTTTGATGGCACTGCAAATCATGTAACCATAGTACTGGTCAGTACTCAGGTCGTCAATGACAGTATGTGCAAGCTCAACGAGTGGAGGGCCAACTGTGATTTTTTCAAAGCTCGGATTTATTTCTAACTCAGTGGCAGAGTCCAGCATCTTGCCAAGAGGACCAGACCATCTGTTGTTTGAAAGAGTCTTGCCATCCAGCTCTGGATCAGATGTCTGAGTGGCATCTCGTTGGTGTGGAGGTCACAAACAATCCAGACCAGCTTCCTCCCAATCTTCCGCTCTATCCACTGTATGACCCCCCCTTGCCACCCTGTGTTCGTGTTGGTGCTGTCCCCTCCAATGGCCTGCAGGGTCTGGTCTACGTTCCTCTTTCTGAGCCAGTTCACAATGCTATCTGCCACTATCTCAGCTGGTTTCCTGATGTCATCTTTCTCTGGAGTGAAATGCCACAAATACTTCCCTCCTGGTTCACTGCAGCAGGAGTAGTGTTCCTCCTTCACCATGGCAGGGAACAACTTGTCAGAATCTCCAACTTTCATGAACACTTTAGTGTCATCCCTTCTCCCATCAAAGAACAAACAATTGATTCCATTTTCTCTTATCCCCTTATCAAACTCCTCTTCTAGGTTACTGACAAGTTTCTCCTGAGCTCTCCTTACTTTGTTATGATCTATCACCAGGTGAACATCATCAGGTGTTATCAAACCACCGTCAATCCAGGCAGCTGTTGCTATCTCTGCAGTTTCTCTGAGACCAGTGTGGTGTCGCATGCTGGCCAGAGCTATGCTCGGGATATCTTTCCTATTTCGAATGTTATGCCTGGAAGGTTTGGGATCATTATTTTCTGGGTTAGGGACAAAGTCACCATTCTCCTGGTCAGCACTTGGATCAGCCATGGGGAAGTCATTAAACTCTGAATCAGCTTGACTCCAATCATCGGCCTTTTTTACCTCACCCTGGGCCTTCTCAAGTCTCTTTTCCTCGGCAACTCTTCTCCTCTTCTGTCTCTCTGTGGCAGCCTCCTGTCTCTTGGACTCCGGAATATCTTGGCTAGAAATCATGAGAGCCCCTATACTGCCAGTCTTCTCTCTCTGTGCTTTGACAAATGCCAGTTCGATCACAGGAATCTTCAGTTCACGCTTGCAAATACAGGAGATGTGGGCCTCGGATTTACAGTCACGATCGCATCCAAACTCAGGACAGAGAACAATTGGGCACTTGCAAGTAATTATGTCAAATAACTGGTCCAGTTGCTTGGCAAAGCTGTCCTTAACTGCAAGTTTTCCTCTCCCAAGAGAGATATCTCTTGCCTTTTCCCAACTGGCTAGCAGTCTCTCACTAATCTTCTTCTGACTTGTTATGACTGGAGGCTTGAACTGAGCGTTAGCCAGAGTGTACTGTGCCAAGACAGCTTTGGTCATATCACTGGCAATGTCTTTGTTTGTGTAAGTTCTTTGGTTCTTTTCACTGATTTGCCTGATTAAAACACCGTATCTCAAAGCATCTCTCAATGTAGGCAACTCCGACTTCAGGAGCTCTCTCCCAGACCCAAGATAGTGACTGAGATGGCTGGATTTTTGGTTCCTCGTCCTGACACAAGCAGCCATCGCAAATATTATCAACTTATAAATGCATCAGAATCTGAAACAGAAAAAAATATTGTTAGTTGGGTTGTTAAAGAATGAAGTCAGAAAGCAATGTTCACTATTTAATTGTAATGCACTAATGCAGCTGTACGTTAGATTTTCGATAAATTTCACGCTAAAATTTACCTACCAAAAGGTTGCAAAATATTGAAACTGAAATTATTTTCTGTTTATATACACTAAAATCTACCAAACAAGTGATGGGCCATTAGTTTTAGCTGATCTTCCCTCCTATGACACACCCTAGTATTACAGTATACTGTATATGAAATTATTCCACACAATATATTGAAATCCAATTTTATTTACAAGAACTGAAGGAGCATTTAAAGCATAAAAATTAGAAAAAATAAAAAATTATGATTTTATATTCTTCATTAAAGGGAAAAAGCAGTACAGTATATTTTTGTGGTCCTTCATCATGTCCTTATTGTTCTCTTTGTGATCAAGCTACTAAATAGTAACCCAAATGAACAGGCTGCTATTGAAGTTTGACGAATTTATTAGCCGGGTTACTAAAAACCAACCCGATGTTCGGATTGCTCTTTGGACTTACTGACCCGAATGTTTAAAAAAGAATGGCCGAATTTATGTCTTATTGATTTTTAATAATAAATAAGTGTCTTCTGGATATTTAATCATAATAATTTTAGAGATGCATATTTATACCCAAATGTGATTATTTACTGCACAAACTTCTTGTTATATGACTCTATTCAGTAAAGGCGATGGATGTTAAATAATGAGACCTTCTAATAAAAATAAAAATAAATTATCATTATAAAAGAATATGGATAATCAGATGATATAATAGATACAGGTACGGCAGCCGAAATCAGCAGAAATAGCTCTGTGTAATTAATGTAAATGCTAACTTTAAATATCTATAAACGAACAAATAGTTTCATTTCGACTTTTTTTATTTATTTATTTATGTATTTATTTATTTAATTATATATATTTTTACGGGGAATAGCCCAACCGGGCACAAGTCACTGACCCATATCTGGGCCTGGGGGCCAAAAAAGGACTACTACTACTACTACTACTACTTTTTTTTTTTTTTTTTTTTTTTATACGTGGCCTTCAGCCTCCCCCAATAGCCACACCTTCGCCGCCATTTTATTACCTTGATATTAAATATCCTATTACATAAGTAGCTATCCTATCGGTGTTGAATTAGTTGAGCCGCAGATCTATGCGGCATTCAGTGACTGTAGCCTCATAGTCAACATCTGCAGCAGTTGTCGGCATTGGGGCAGAAGCTCTCGTTCCCCTGAGACAGAGCAAAGCCGACCGAAGGAGAGAGAAAGACAGTCGGCATCTCATCCAGGCTGTAACATAACTTCTGGGCTGCTGCTTCTGTTCGGAGATCACCTCTGCGAGTCTGGCGTAGAAACATCTTGCACTTGGTCCCATCCCACCAGAGGTTATGAACACTAGAGGAGTGAAGCTGCCTTGATCAACGTTTTGAATTCTCTCCCCATATGCCCTTCTCCTGTCGTTCTCGGTCCTCCTATGTGCAGCATCGAGAGCTAGGTTACGGTGACATGCGGCCATGGGATCAAAAATCCTGATGTCAAAGAAAGCTCGCTGTCCACGTGTACAGAATCCTCGAGCACTGACGTCAACACGGGATTCGTTAGATGTGTTTGAAGTCCTATGTTGGAAGATCTCACCATCCAATGGAAGGAGGGTCGGTTCTACCATGACATCCCCGCAGATTTCCTTCAACATATTTGCTGTGAGGTCCCTTACTTCGTCATGCTTGGCAAACCTTCTACTGGCCGACCGTACCTTAGAGCAATGGCATCTGTAAATTCTTGTTTATTAAGACTGACACCATTACCCTTATCGCTAACGTAGTTAACCAGTTCGAGGCGCCCACCTCCTGCGCTATAGCTACTTTTTTTTCAAATTTTCTGGTACCTGCAGCAACAGTTGCTGCAACTTATCATTTTGGCAGTGCTGCCGATTTGTCGTAATGGACCTACGAATCGTGTTTACTTCACTGGTATCCACCTCCCCTGTTGCGTTCTGAGCTATTATGTGGTCCGCAAGAGCTGCCGTAAGCTTAAGTGAATTTTGATGTTCGGTGGCTGCAATCTCCTCTGGATTGGTTAGTCCCATCCCTCCCAGTCTTGATGGAAGTGCAAGAAGTGCTCTTTCTGCTGGGGTTAAGTAAGGGTGTTTCACTAATTTGGGAATGAAATTGACACTGATAGCTTCTTACCAGAGGGTGAAGGAGGGGTCCGATATGAGGGATAGTACGCATCAGGTAGTTCCAACGATGGGTGAATGCAGCAAAAGCGGCATGTGGCTCTGTGTTAGCAATCTCAGACAGAACTTGGATTTCACTAACCCACTCATTCACCTTTCCCGCTACGTACTCGGTCTTGAAGTCCGTAGTGCCAATTACTGCATCTAGATGTCTTTGGCCGTCCTTAGTTATTTTGACCTCACTTCTGCCAAACACCTCCATTGCCTGTTCATAATGTTCTGGCTTCACGATGAGGAAGGACTTGCTGGCGTTTGGGTGGTACCCTATTTGTGGACCTTGCGATGTTACCAAGTCCCACCACTTTTTGATGCCCTCCACTTTTCCTGCTCCTGTAAGGTCATCTGCATACGCCACTTGTTTGACCCCAGTTGTTTCAAATTTTATTTCTTGTTGGAGCACTGATAGGCCTATTGCATACATTGCCATTGCAACAGGGTCCCCCTGTGTTGTTCCCTCTGTTGACTGTATGATGGTATCCCCTCTTAGAGCCTTGTTGCTTACTATATAAAGGTCTGATGGATTCCTACAGGAGTTTTCAACATATATTGCAAAGCTTGGACACTTGATCTTGATGTTGTGCAGTGCGGCCTTGCGGTTAAGTATGTTAAATGCGTTTGAGGCATCGACCAGGAGATCGGCCTCACAATCGCGTTGCTCAAATATCGTTCTCATGGCGTGAATGGCAACTTCCCCTCCAGCACAAACTTGCAGGTTCCCTGCTGCTGCCCTGACATCATCCTTTACCAACTCCATTATGCATTTTCCGATGATCCGCCTCAGCACTTCCTCCACCCCTATAGGCCTACATCCTGTATTCTTATCCAAGGGAATGAGGCGGCAGGCCGTCAGAGCATGGAGGTGTTGGCAGCGCGAGGTTGCTAACTTTCTTGCAAGGACGGCAATGGCCGTGCAGAGATCACTTGCTACGGGGCCAAACTTGTTAGTGCTGAGGATGACTCTCCAACCGTTTGCATCCAGACCTGAAGGGCCGGCACCTCCCTGAGTCTTCAGTGCCTTTTTCCACACCATCCCTCCTGTTATTTTCTCGAACAGGGCAACGTTTGGTGGGATATAGTCACCCTGGAACCTGATGCCTTCATCGTCACTTGCAGAGGGATGTTTTTCTTTCAGTTGTTTTAATGTCTCTCTGTTTATTGGCAGGACCCCACCGGCGAATTCCTCTGTGAGAGATCTTACCGCCAAAGACACTTTTCCTACACGCATTTTGTTTCCAAACTTTCTTGCAGCATCATCGGTGTTTTGCTTTCCGTCTCCTGCAGATTTTAGTCTCTCCTGCAGTGTTCTTGCTTCACACATGAGATCATCAAGGGCCCCCTTCTGCCACAGTGTTAATCTTCTCTTCATTGCTGCCGCATTTTCTTTGTGCTTAGTCTTTGTGTGTGTCCTCTGACAGAATAGATGTGGTATTATTGCCAGTATATGAAGAGCTAATGGGGCAAGGAAGCGGTCTTGAGTACACTCAGTTATGAGACTAATCATCTCCCGAATCATTTCTTTGGTGGCCACACACTTGGGTGGTTCGAACAGGTTTGCTGGCGACCACCTAACAATTTCTGAGTAAGTTTTTTTTAACCCATATGTCCGCATTTTCCATCGACATGCCATTCCACTGTGGTGGCTGTCTCTCATTCACCTCGTGGACATCTGCTGCTATTGGTTCAGCGTTAATTCGTACTACAATTTCAGGTTGAGCAGACTCACTGCTATCATTTAGGATATCATCGGCAGCTGGGTCCCGGCGATATCCACTGTGGCCTGCTGTGTCGGCTCCCTGCCATGAGGGTTACAAGGGTTGCGGCAATTGTTTCCCTTTCTGCAAGCCATACATGGTCGGTTGTTTCTCACACAAACACAGCTCGTGCAATTTTGGTACTGGCTAGCACAGACACAACATTTTCTGTCACCCGGCATAATGTTCTGCACCTTGGGCGACAGTTACGTCCGCCTCCGAACATCTGCTTTGGTCCCAGGCACAAGATTATACTGGTTCTTATGAGGGAAGGGCGGAGAGGTGACAGGCTGGACTGCTGTGTCCAGGTAGTAGGGGCATACGTGCGCGCTTAGGTGTGTAGGCTACCCCCCCTAAGGGCGACCATCCATACATCAGAATGATACACTAGGAACAAGAATTTGTCACACCAAACACTTGTTTATATATCCTTGGCACAAATTACCACTATTTATATGGTCTCACTGGTGTAATATCAGTTATATATACTCACTTGGTTTGTCAAGACCCTACATGAAGTGTCCGTTACTATCGTGGGGAGGCGACTGCATGGGCAGCACTCTCGGCCCCATAGGGGCGAGAGTCTCGAAATCACCCCTGCCAAAGTAGGCCTATCGACACTGGCACTGAGCCGCTGCATTATTCGACCCACCTAGTACCCCCAGCTCACTACTCGTTTGGTGATCGCCGGTGAACACACGGAATATTTACAATTAATGCCGTAAGGGATAAGAAGAAACCTTGGGTGACAATGCTTAGGGTGACATCAGATATTCACAGACACATTGTTAAATTCCCGCTCCCACACAGCGAGTATGTCCCCACCAATAACACTTTAGATCGGGGAGGACGCTCCACGATACCCACGCCACGCACACCCACTACCACCTACTACTGCTACTTTTTTTTTTTTTTTTTTTTTTTTTTTATAGTGGCCTCCAGCCTCCCCCAATAGCCACACCTTCGCCACCATTTATTTACCTTAATATTAAATATCCTAATACATAAGAAGCTATCCTATCTGTGTTAAATTAGTTGAGCCGCAGATCCATGCGGCATTCAGTGCCTACTACTACTACTACTACTAATAATAATAATAATAATAATAATAATAATAATATAGAACCATAAAGAAAAACAAAGATGAAAAAAAGATCAAAAGTGAGGAACAATATATGTATGTTGTGTTGTCAATAGTAAGAGAAACAATTGAGACCCTGCATTTGTGTGTAAATGTGGCAGAAAGTAAGATCAGCAACCTGGTCACAATTTTCGTGATGCCATATGGCAGCATGGTCTACCATTAGACAACACATAATGATTCCAATATCAAATGTGAATAGGATTTGCTGGCCCATAGGTTTTTCATGTGTCCCTGTTTCGTAAATTAGTCCGTCACATGACGCAGTTTCGCTATTACAGTTGGGAGTGTTACGAGTGTCCGCCATAAGTTTCTGCTCTTGGTATGAAATACGTTGGTTCGGATGGTGTGTGGTTGGCTCGAGCAGTTTCGCTCATTACTGACCGAGTCGTCATTTATGTATTAAATTTGTTTTATTACATTGTGTATTTATTGTATTATATTTAATTGTATTAGGTTTGTATACAAGGTTACATAAGTGGAACTGATGTCAATAGGTTATTTAGATCAAGTTTACGTTTTGGCCAATCAGGATATGATATGTCAGTATTTGGCGGTAGAGCGGTGACGTAGGTGACCGGCTGGTAGTCACTAGTCGGTAGTCAGTCTTGGCACAGCTGTCTTAAGTTAAGTCGCATACTCTCTCTCTGGTGTTTTGGGAGTTGATATTTGACTGTTGTGATTTGTTTTGCTTGACATTGATTTGGTGTGATCTTGTTGTACCTTCAGTCCTTACTCAGCCACTTCCCAACATCTTATCGTATTTTTATTGTTATTTATTTTATTTTATTTACATATGTGGTGGTGGGAATAAGTTAATAAATGTTCATATATTTATTGACTTGTTTAGGTTTTGACCTGTTAACTTGACCTTTGTTGGGAGAACTTGGGATTAAGAATATAATAATGATACTGATATATTTGAAAGACTTAAGTGATTTGTGTTTATGTAACGATGTACCCTAGGGTCGTAACAGGGACCCATTTACTGCTATGGTACAGTAGTGCATTTGATATTATAACTTCACTATCAGTAGAGACGAATTAATTTTCTCTCAGGTTATGATATAAATACTGGAGTGAATATGATTATGTTTATTCTGCTTTATTCGGTATGTTGCATATTGTTTGTCTATTTTAGGTGAAGTAGAAATTTTCTTAGCTTAGGCCAATTGGTTATTTCAGTGTGATTTCTGACAAATACTGTGTATTTGAATATGAAGAGTAAAGTTCTTGTTAATTTTTAAGAGGTATAATTTTTTTTTATTCATTTCTGTTAAGTGAATTTGAGTGATTTATTTGTGTGGAAAGTGAAGTATACTTTAGGTTATGTTAGGCCAGGGTTGGTTAGGCTAGGTTAGCGAGTGCGCTCATGATGTAATCGACCCATTGGTAGAACCACATTAATTTAGTGTAAATTATAGATTAGGTTAGGTTAGGTGCTGATGAACTTGTTACTTAGCCATGTTTGTTTCCATAAATTTACTCCCAGAGCTCTCTTAATTATGCCCTTAAAAGTCCTCGGTAGGACTCCTAAATTGTATCCACTCTGAGAATACTTTTAAGGTCTAAAAGTCATTATGATTTACTCACAGAACACACACTAACATTAGGAGTATATTTAAACTCTGAGAAGTAACTTTACTGTTGCTCTTAGAGGTTTTATAAATACCGGGCGAGGCTCAACAGCTGATCAGGAATAAGACTTTAGTAGCCGGAATATTATTAATGGAAAAATTACTTTAACCCTTTATGATTAATTATTATTATGGCAGCAACTTAAATTACTGTATATAGACTCTTGGTTTAATGTTATTACTAGAGTATATTTAAGGGGCGCCAAAACTCCTTATATCTAACACTGGTTTATGCTTTTACAGGTTCAGAGTTCAGTACTGGAATGTAGGCTGTAAGGTAAGTGCACATGTCGATTTCAGAGATTGAAGATAAAGGCATCATTAAACAAGGGTCCAGTTTTGATATATAAAATTTGTCCTTAATTTGAAATTCAAAATAACGTAATATAATAATTAAATATACCAGTATCATTCATTATTTTACTTTATAAAAAGCTGTAATTTCTGAGCCTTGATTTGTCTGGGAGCAAACATTTGTTTTCTTTGCATGTATCTTATTAACATTGCTGCCCGTCAGTACTGGGAACCTTACGGTGATAACGTCAGGTACTGGGACTAATCAAGGCTTGTAATAATAATTAATAGGTTTAAGGTTAGGTTAGGTAAGGTTAGGACATAGTGTCAAGTATCAATAACACACAAATTGTCATGTTAGATGCACTGCACTGTAGCGTCTTTTTCAGATGGAGGTAAGGGTCAAATATTTAAGTACTGTACAATACATAGCTGTGTATTTGTTTCTGTTCACCACAGATGGAAAGTTAATTTTAGATGAAGTTAGGTTATGTCTTTTATTCCGTATACTGTATATGTTACAGTTAAACCGTGTAATGAGGAATTTCACGAAATGACTAATTTTTTATTAAAACAGCGAAATGAATATTTCAATTAGGTTAGGTTAGGTCTTAACCGAACCTAATCCAACCTAACTAATATTGTGTTCCGTTACGTTACAATAGTTAGGTTAGGACTAGAGCTAACTTAACCCGAGTGAAACATTCATTTCGCTGTTTTCATAAAAAAATCAGTCATTTTGTTAAGCGGTTTAACTGTAACATATACAACACAAATGCAAAGTTTTTTCCTGGTTAGATAAAATACATGGCTGTGTATTTCATTACAACATGCATTGGTTTATTTTTCAGATGAAGATGATATTTAATTATGAAATTATTTTTATTTAACTCCTATGCAAAGTTTATCTTCGGTGAAGGTAAGGTTCATGTGAGTGTAACACGGATGTAAAGTTTTTTAATGGTTAAGATGAGTACTTCCCGATATATGTTTTAATGTTCAGTACAGGAGAAGATAAAGTACAGTCAGCCAAAGATGCACCGACCCCACCCTGGGTCTCGTGCTCGCAATTTTACATGTCAATACTTGGTAAAGGAAGGCTGTGTGTAAAGGTGATTGTGATTGGTGGATCTGTTTTCGACTGTATCACTGTCAGGATAACTATTAAACAAAATAAAGGTAGAATTTTTATAATAATAAACTGTTCATTGTTATTTAAGGTCACAATCACCTTTACACACAGCCTTCCTTTACCAAGTATTGCCAGGTAAAATTGCGAGCACGAGACTCGCGGTGGGCACGGTGCATCTTTGGCTGACTGTACGTACATATTTCTTTTATTGCGGCATTATTATTCCCTTTTCAGTTCAAGATTAAGGCAAATTGCATATAATTCTATCAGTGCAACACGATGACTTTCTCTCGTGTTGATGAAGTACTGTAGGCATATGTTGCAACTTAAGTTTTCAATGTCGTTGCAAAAATGTCTGTTTTAATTTCAGTTTGGTTCCTCTACAATGCATTTTGGTTTAGCTGCTGTACAGTACAATACGGTTTAGCTCCTGCAAAATGCATTACGGTTTAGCTGCTGTACAGTACATTACGGTTTTGCTCCTGCACAATGCATTACGGTTTAGCTGTTGTACAGAACATTACGGTTTAGCTCCTGCACAGTGCATTACGGTTTAGCTATTGCACAGTACATTAGGGGTTAGCTCCTGCACAGTACATTACGGTTTAGCTGTTGTACAGTACATACGGTTTAGCCCCTGCACAGTGCATTACGGTTTAGCTGTTGTACAGTACATTACGGTTTAGCTCCTGCACAGTGCATTGCGGTTTAGCTGTTGTACAGTACAGTGCGGTTTTAAACATGTGAGTGGCTGCCCTTTGTAAGCTTATTCGGCAGACACGTACAGACTGAGGAAAAGTTACTATTATCTTTATCTGGCAGACAGTTATGGTGTTAATTGTCTGTCATCAACGTTACTTGGTAGCTAATTAGGTTTTAGTATGTTTGCCATCGACCTTCTTTGGCAGACAGTTATTTTTAATGTGTGTACCATCGACCCTCCCTGGCAGATATGTAATTAGGTTCTCTAGTGTCTGTCATCGACCTTCCCTGGCAGACATTTAAACTCTTGAATGTCTGCCATCAACTGTACTGGTTCTGAGAGCTATAACTGTCTTATGTCTTCCATGAGCCTTCCTTGACAGACAGTTAGACTTTTGAGTTTCTGCCATCAACCATCCGTGGCAGATATTTACATAGGTTTTTCAGTCTTCCATAAACCTCTAATGGCAGACATATAGATTCTTCAGTCTACCATCAACCTTCCTTGGCAGACACCTTGTCATGGTTTTGGGTGTCTCGGTGGTATATGAGTGGATTATATTATATAAAGATAATAATATGTCGTATTTCTTATATCTTACCGTCGAGTTCGATACCTTCACACTGATTACTTACAGGAGATTATGGTGTATCTACGTAGAAGTTCACTCCACCACTCGACATTCCATGATTTATACTTGATAAATGATGATTTAATGAATTCCATTAATTTCCAACATCTATCTCAGTTATTGGTTATACTTTGTCATAACCAATCAGTCACCTTTAGTAATAATAAGATAGGATCACAGATACGGGCAGATAATTGCACTTACATTTATTTGTCAAGCTTCCATACAATGATTTACAATTTGCATGGATATATGAGTCACTCGCGTTCACGCTGTAATAAAATTAATCTTCTAAAAGAGGGAATTATCAAATTGGGAACACATGTGTTTACTCTACTGTAGGTATGACTTAACAGAGCCTTAATTCTTCAAGTGATACATTTACTGTCAGCCTGGATTGCGTTTGTTACAACCAGGCTTTATCACAAGAACTTCTTTCCACGACCATAGCAACAAAAAGTACTCTTGGGTTACCACACAAAGTCTCGCGTCACTGACAGTCACTGTAGACGGTTATCGCAGCAAGGAGAACTGGTAAGCGTGACTTGAATTAACCATTTAGGTGCAAAAGACCAGCCTGGATTGCTTTTGTCGCAACCTGCTTCGACACGTGATATTTCCACGGGGATAACAACCTAGGTTAGCACGCTTAGTCTCGTGTCGATCACGGTCACTGTAGACAGGTGTCGTGCAGGAGAACTCTGTAAGCGTGAATTAGTTAACCATTTACTGTAGGTTTGATAGGCCAGCCTGGATTGCTCTTGTCGCAACCAGGCATCCACACGTGATATTCCCACGGGGATAACAACCAAGGTTAACACGCTTAGTCTCGTGTCGACGACAGTTCACAGGACGAAGTGCTCTTGGGTGCACGTGTACCATAGTAGGGTGTGTCGTAGGAGGGAAGATCAGCTAAAACTAATGGCCCATCACTTTTTTGGTAGATTTTAGTGTATATAAACAGAAAATAATTTCAGTTTCAATATTTTGCAACCTTTTGCTAGGTAAATTTTAGCGTGAAATTTATCGAAAATCTAACGTACAGCTGCATTAGTGCATTACAATTAAATAGTGAACATTGCTTTCTGACTTCATTCTTTAACAACCCAACTAACAATATTTTTTTCTGTTTCAGATTCTGATGCATTTATAAGTTGATAATATTTGCGATGGCTGCTTGTGTCAGGACGAGGAACCAAAAATCCACCCATCTCAGTCACTATCTTGGGTCTGGGAGAGAGCTCCTGAAGTCGGAGTTGCCTACATTGAGAGATGCTTTGAGATACGGTGTTTTAATCAGGCAAATCAGTGAAAAGAACCAAAGAACTTACACAAACAAAGACATTGCCAGTGATATGACCAAAGCTGTCTTGGCACAGTACACTCTGGCTAACGCTCAGTTCAAGCCTCCAGTCATAACAAGTCAGAAGATTAGTGAGAGACTGCTAGCCAGTTGGGAAAAGGCAAGAGATATCTCTCTTGGAAGAGGAAAACTTGCAGTTAAGGACTGCTTTGCCAAGCAACTGGACCAGTTATTTGACATAATTACTTGCAAGTGCCCAATTGTTCTCTGTCCTGAGTTTGGATGCGATCGTGACTGTAAATCCGAGGCCCACATCTCCTGTATTTGCAAGCGTGAACTGAAGATTCCTGTGATCGAACTGGCATTTGTCAAAGCACAGAGAGAGAAGACTGGCAGTATAGGGGCTCTCAGGGTCAGCGTAGATGGTGTTAAATCTGAGTGGGGCCGTGTAACCAGTGGGGTTCCCCAGGGGTCAGTACTAGGCAAGTTTGCGGATGACACCAAAATAGGGCGGCAAATTAATTCAGGGCAGGATGCAAATGCACTACAGGAGGATTTATCCCTCCTCCTAGTCACAGGCCTGGCATTTGACATTATTAGGGACCTGCCACACTTTGCCATAAACAGATAAAATGTACCGGGAACTTTCCCCCCACACACTCATCATTCTCTCACTTTATATAACTTGACAGGACCTATGACCCTTCAGGCTTTTACGCCCTTAATGTACGAGTCATAAAGGCAAGTATGAACTTTTCATACTTCCCTGTTGGGCGCTGTAAACGCTTCTGCGCTTCACCTTGCACAGGATGTAAGGGGGTGCCCAATAAACTAGCCCCCTCGGGGGCAAATCTGAAATCTACAGGAGGATCTAAATAAACTGCAGGGGTGGTCTGAAAAATGGCAAATGAAATTCAACACCAGCAAGTGCAGCGTACTTAATATTGGAAGAACAAATACTGTCAATGTATACAGCCTTAACAACATCAACCTAGAGAAGTCGACTTGTGAAAGAGACCCAGGGGTACTTGTAAGCCCGGACCTACGGCCTAGAAAACAGTGCGTTAATGTTCGAAATAAGGCAAACAGAGTATTGGGTTTTATATCTAGAAGCATAAGTAACAAGAGTGCAGAGGTCTTATTGCAACTATATCTTGCGCTAGTCAGGCCGCACCTCGATTATGCGGTTCAGTTCTGGTGCCCCTATTATAGAATGGATATACATTCACTAGAGTCGGTGCAGCGAAGAATGACAAAAATGATTCCAGGACTTGGAAACCTTCCATATCAGGATAGGTTAAAGAAACTTAACTTGCATTCCCTAGAAAGACGAAGAGTGCGGGGAGATATAAGCTACTGTGCCGAGTAGCAACCCTGTATATAAGCTACTGTGCCGAGTAGCAACCCTGTATATAAGCTACTGTGCCGAGTAGCAACCCTGTATATAAGCTACTGTGCCGAGTAGCATTTATATATATCATCACGTGGCACACTGCACGTTATGTGGCAACATTGCCCCGAGGCTGCCATATGGCAAGGCAGCCTCAGTCTGACTGTGTGAGCATGGCACACGCGAGTCACCACTTGTATTTCTCTCATCCATAATAAACGGACTTCAGTGTTACACAGTGTTTCCCTACCTATCACTGCATTCTTTGGGGAACTTGTAACCACCAAATAGATGTATTGTCTGTTTAATTTTAGGGAAGAATTTAATTTATAAACTTTTGAGAATCTGGATACAGGAGTTTTGTCTTTGCGTGTGTGTGTGTGTGTGTGTGGTGATGATGATGACGGATACTTTCCTCTGCAGTGAAAAAAATATCTTGACATTGCAAAGTTTAACTGTAAGCCGAAGGAACGTTTGTAATGTAACTTATTATGTGAAATTGTAACTTGAAATTCTTTGTGAAAAAATATTTCCCGATACAGTTTGGCAGTAAATGAAGTATTACATCAAGGTGTAACTTGTGGTTCCTTGTGGAGTAGTTACCTATGTGGACGATACAGCTACTCCAGGGTGTAAGACCTAGAGTAGAAAGTCTTAAGACCTTACCTGAGGTTGAAAGACTCTTATAGTGGAACGTCTTAGGTATTGAAACTTTAATTACAGTAAATAAAATATAATCTACCTAAATATGCCTTCACCTGGCGACAACTTATGATACAGGTGGTGTAAAAGCTCTTTAAAATTCCTCCGTTTGATATAATAATGACCACACATGAACTTATAATGTGCAATATCTTGATAACACATTAGCTGCAACATTACACATAGTCCAGTGTATGTGTAGTGAGGAACATCTACCTAAATGAGTTACAGAATGTGGAGTTGAGGCAAAAAATGTTGGGACATGTTTGAGATCATCAGTTGAGCCAAACGTTTATACTCAATATTGTTTTAATGGTATTTTAGAGCGACCGAAAAATTTAAACAAAATGGCCGGATAGGCTCGGGGGATCCACGAGTCCTCTTATAAAGGATCGACAATAAATGAAAACAAATCAGATTAATTTAAACACATTTCCAAGAGTATTAGATCCTGTAAAGAGAGAAAATTAATACTTGATATTTGTAGAAGCTTTTTTTTCGTCCGTTTTTGTCTTGGTTAAAACAATTGTGGTGGTGTTACCTGTTCCAAACGGAAGACATCAAGGAAATGGATCAAGACCTTAATACTCAAAGGTACACATGATGATTTGTTCCCAAGTCCGAGGATTTACTTCACAAAACAGATTAACTTTAGGTCACAATGATGGCGAACAAAATAACATCAACATTGCGTACAGTACATATCTTGCTTTGACTCTTAACTCTTGTAATTTTTCGTAATGTTAGTGAATGAATTTGAGATTCTGGGCATATTTTCTTGTTTTTCTTTCTAATCAAGTGTAAAGGAAGATGTACTGTTTATTGATGGATTTGGTGATGTCTTAATAGTGTATTAGTATGTAAATATTACACAGGTTTGGTATAGTGGTGACGGTAATGTAGTGTAGTCAGATTTTAACACATGGAGGTGAATTTGCCTTTTATGTTGAGGATTTGTTAAAGGGAAGATCTGATGGACGGGGATAATTGTCTGGTTGTGATGGACACGGCTCACCTAACCTAACCCAATCTAACCTAACCCAACCCAACCTAACCCAACCTAACCCAACCCAACCTAACCTAACCCCTATATATGTGTGAGATAAGGTTCTGATTCAAGAACAAGATGCACAAGTTCAAATCCAAATTGAGCTGTAGGGTATGTTGACTAATTCGGGGCTTCACATTCATAAAACTCTCAAATGGGATACGACTAAACCCGAAGCCCCATCTTCCGTCGGTCGGTCGTCGGTGTCAGGTCAAAGTTCAGTTTGTAGTTCACCTCCTGTGATATGTGTCATTTATCGAAACGAAACATGAGGTTAACGTGAAAACAAAACCTCGAAGCAACACGTATAAACAGGGTCGAGTTTTCATCGGATTTTACGTCATGAAATTTCCATCTTGAGAGAGAGAGAGAGAGAGAGAGAGAGAGATTGATTGATTGATTCCGATGCTGAAATTAACACTAAAATTTTATACTGAAATCGAGATAAATGCAGGTAAGGTTGGCGTATGGAATTATTGAAGAACGATCACAGAAATGTTTTACCTGTTTCCTGTGATGTAAGTCCAAAATGGTGTTAATTGTCATGGGTTTATACGTCCAAAATGTTCTTCATATCGTAGGGTCTTACATCCAAATATGCCAGCCAAGTCCATATGTCCATTCATCCAGTTAGCTGTTTATCCATCCACCGATTCACCCACCTACCCATTTCTCCTCCCATTTAGTCATCCATTTACCCATCTCTCCTCCCATTCAGTCCCCCATCTACCCATCTATCCTCCCATTCAGTCTCCCATCCATCCATCCATCCATCCATCACACGAGGAATAGAATGACCCACTTATAATTTTCTCTTTCCTGCTGCACTAAGGATCAACCACCCAGAGTGGTATGGCTACCCTGAGTAGGTACACTCTGTATTCCTCCTTTACTCTATTGTGGTGTAGGTGGTGGGTAGTGTGTGTTTGTGGGTGTAGAGCGTGGATAGTAGGTTTGTTTGTGGGTGTAGGGCGTGGATAGTAGGTTTGTTTGTGGGTGTGGGGCGTGGATAGTAGGTTTGTTTGTGGGTGTAGGGCGTGGATAGTAGGTTTGTTTGTGGGTGTAGGGCGTGGATAGTAGGTTTGTTTGTGGGTGTAGGGCGTGGATAGTAGGTTTGTTTGTGGGTGTGGGGCGTGGATAGTAGGTTTGTTTGTGGGTGTGGGGCGTGGATAGTAGGTTTGTTTGTGGGTGTAGGGCGTGGATAGTAGGTATGTTTGTGGGTGTAGGGCGTGGATAGTAGGTTTGTTTGTGGGTGTGGGGCGTGGATAGTGTAGGTTATGTATATAAGCTACTGTGCCAAGTAGCAACCCTGTACATAAGCTACTGTGCCGAGTAGCATTTATATATATTATCACGTGGCAACACTGCACGTGTTATGTGGCACCATTGCCCCGAGGCTGCCATATGGCAAGGCAGCCTCAGTCTGACGGTGTGAGCCGCGCATGGCTCACGCTGGTCACCACTTGTACCTCCCTCCTCCACCACACCAGCGTCCTCCAGGTACTCTTGTTACCCCAACAGCTCCCAAGGCATCTGTTCAACCCCCACCCGCCCTCTCACCAGACGTCACGTTTCAGCTTTTTCGTGAGTGGAGGCGGCGTTGGACAGATTACTCCACGATGGTGGACCTTGACAGCATGCCTCCAAACAAACAGCTCATCCAACTGCGGATGTGTTTGTCGCTGGAGACCCAGAGAATTTTGGAGCACACGTTGCGAGTGCCTCCCGATTCTACCTCTTCAGTGACGGATGTGCTCGACCTTTTACAGGAGCATGTTAAGGGTCGGAACAACGAGGCTTTGCGTCGCCGTGCCTTTACCAGCTGCAAGCAGGCGGAGAACGAATCCTTTGACGACTTTTTTGTACGTTTGAAGAGTTTGTCAGAGGAGATCGACGTCTGCAAGGCGCACAGCCGGGAATGTGAGGAAGCCTGGATCAAGCACGGGATCTTGACAGGTGTCAGGCACGAAGAGTTGATGCAGCGACTCATCCCCCTGGACGCTTCCTCCACACTCCAGGTGGTAGTGACTGAATGTCGGTCATACGAGGCCACCAAGTCCGCCACCTCTGCCTTACGGGCCCCACCTGCTGTGAGAGCTATCTCACAATACAAGAAGGCTAAGAAGGCGGCCAACAACGCGAAGGCTGCCACACGTTCTTCCACGCCTCCGCCTAGTGCTTCCTGTGGCAGCTGTGGAAAGCAGCACAGCCCCAAGACTTGCCCGGCCGCCGATGCACTGTGTCGTGGATGTGACCGTAAGGGCCACTGGTCTAACACAGACAGGTGCCCTGCACGAGGCCACAAGTGTCAGGCCTGCGGTCGCTATGGACACTACGACAAGTGCTGCCGCCAACCCAAGCCCAAAAGCCCGAGACGAGGAGGACAGCAGCGCACTTCCCTCGGGGTGGTTCGCACACAGCCCCCTCCAGATGGCCCACGCAGCCCCAAGCAGTAGCGGAGTCACATCAGGAGGGTGGAATCGACCACACGCCCCAGGGCTACCCCTTCCCCTACTATCCGCGTCGCCGTCACACACGGTGATGTGTCGGGTCACATCGAGGTGATACCGGACACCGGCGCCGATACTACGGTGATTGGGTTGAAGCACCTCCAGAAACTGGGCCTCACCAAACGCAGCCTGGGACCACCGCCGCAGCTGCAGTACTACAATGCGGACGGTTCCCAGATGCCGGACGCTGTGGGCTCCTTTCAAGCAGAGATCACCTACGGCGACAGGTCGTGTCACGGATGGATCGACGTGCAGCCTACTCTCGCTACACCCTTGTTGTCGTGGGAGCACTGCAAGGAGTTAGGCGTGGTGCCCAGAGACTTTCCCGAGCAGATCCCAGCTGCTCGTTACACCGCCAGCAGGGTGCGTGAGTCGACGAGCGACGCGCCTGGCGCTGCCACACAGAGCTGTCCAGAACCTGCGTCCACTCCCTCCCCGCCTCCACCCAAGTCACGGCTGCTTCCTCTTCACAGCGAGACGTCTCCTTCAGCCGCAAGGGCCTACTTCCTGAAGGAGTACTCGGATGTGCTGGTGACGAAGGAGGCCCTACGGACCGCGCCACTGAAGGCTATGGCGGGTCCGCCTATGAGGATACACCTGCGGGAAGATGCACTGCCGTTTGCCATACACACTCCTCGGTTGATTCCTCTCGCCTTCAGGGATTCAGTCAAGAAGGAACTGGATTCCATGGTGGCCCAGGGTGTCATCGTACCTGTTGGTGACGACCCATCCCCTTGGTGCCACCCTCTAGTCGCTGTGGCTAAGATTAACGGTGGAGTGCGGATTACTACCGACTTGTCTAAGCTTAACAGCCAGGTGTCCCGTCCTGCCCACCCTTCACCCACACCTTTTGCAGCTATACGGAGTGTGGATCCGAAGGTACGGCACTTCTCGACGATGGACGCCCTCTGTGGTTACTGGCAGATCCCACTGAAGAAGGAGGATCAGCCACTGACCACTTTCATCACGCCTTACGGACGCTTTCGCTGCTGCCGTGGCCCTATGGGATTCGCTGCTACGGGGGACGCCTTCTGTCTCCGTGGTGACATGGCACTTCAAGGCGTGACCAACTGCGTGAAGGTAGTGGATGACGTCCTCCTTTACGATGAGGACTACCTGACGCATCTTCGCCGCATCGACGAAGTACTGACAAGGTGTAGGACGCACGGCATCACTCTGAATGCCGAGAAGTTCGTCTTGGCCGCACCTGCAGTGTCTTTCTGCGGCTACCGACTCTCAAGGGATGGCATTGCTGCGGACCCGGAGAAAGTTCGCGCCATAGCGGACTTTGCGAAACCTGCCAACCTTACGGATCTCAGGTCTTTCATGGGCCTGGTGAACCAGCTGGCAGAATTTTCCCCTGACGTCTCCGCCGCTGCCGGGCCTCTCCGCCCCCTGATGAGCCCCAAGAGGACGTTCACGTGGACCCCTGACCACGACCTCGCCTTTCATAAGGTGAAGGAGGCCCTGTCAAGTCCACCTATCCTCGCTACTTTCGACCCAGCGCTCCCCACGGTCCTCCAGACAGACGCCTCGCGCCTGTACGGGGTTGGTTACGCCCTTCTCCAGGATCACGGTGGAGGAAAGTACCGGCTCGTACAGTGTGGCTCTCGCTTCCTCACCGATGCTGAATCTCGCTACGCTACCATCGAGCTGGAGCTGCTGGCAGTGGTATGGGCCTTATCGAAGTGCAAGTTCTACTTGATTGGCCTACAGCACTTCGACCTCATCACAGACCACAGGCCCTTGGTCCCCATTCTTAACCACTATTCGCTGGACGCCATCGAGAATCCCCGCCTCCAGCGCCTGAAGGAGAAGATTTTGGCCTTCGTCTTCACCGCGGCTTGGCGCGCAGGTAAGGAGTTGTGCATCCCGGATGCCCTCTCCCGCTCCCCAGTCAGCCGCCCTACACCTGAAGACGAGATGCTCAGCACCGAAGCCGGTTTCTCCGTCAGCAACATCGTCACCTTGCAGGCCGTACAGACCCTCGTCAGCACCCAGGCCTCAGTGTCGCCACCCGACAGCGATCTGGCCCTTGAGGAACTACGGACCGCGGCACGCGATGACCCCTCCTACACTCAGCTCTTGGAGAGTGTGAGGACTGGGTTCTCTAACGACCGTTTTGACCTCCCCAACGCCCTACGCCCGTATTGGAAGATACTTGAGGACCTCTACGCAGATGGGGACCTCGTCCTGTACGGTGCCCGTGTGGTCGTCCCTGCAGCTCTCCGTCGTCGCGTTCTGACCCGCTTACACGAAAGACATCGTGGAGCAGAGGCCACCAAGCGCTGCGCAAGGCAGGCTGTGTACTGGCCCGGCATTGATGCGGATATCGTCAATACGGTCCGTGCCTGTGAGCCGTGCCAGATCATGCAGCCCAGTCAACAGCAAGAGCCCCTCTTGTGCGACGACGAACCCACCAGGCCCTTCGAGTCCGTGTCGGCTGATTTCTTCAGCACAGCTGGGAAACATTTCCTAGTTGTCGCCGACCGACTCTCTGGCTGGCCTGTGGTGGTAATCTGTGGCTCGGACACGACGTCCGCGGCCACCATTCGCCACTTCCGGCACCTCTTTCGTGACCTGGGCGTCCCCGTACGTCTGCGGACGGACGGTGGGCCACAGTTCACCAGCCGGGACTTCACAGGATTCCTGGAGCGTTGGGGAGTCCGCCACATCTTGTCAACACCCCATTACCCACAGTCAAACGGCCATGCTGAGGCTGCGGTCAAGACAGTCAAGCACCTCATCCTCAAGGTGGCCCCTTCAGGCAACATAGACTGTGAGGCGTTTGACAAAGGACTCCTGGAGTTACGTAGTACTCCCACCCACACAGGACGCTCCCCTGCCCAGATCCTGTATGGTCACCCTCTCCGCTCTTGCGTTCCTGCACACGCCAAGGCCTTTGCGAAGGAGTGGCAGACCAGAGCCGAGAGCTACGACCACCGCGCCGCTTCACGTGCCCAGGACGCCAAGGCTCGGTATGACGACCGTGCCCGCCCTCTTCAGCCGCTGGAGATTGGTGCCCTTGCCCGCGTCCAGGACCCGACGACGACACGTTGGGACAAGGTGGGCATAGTGATGGGCGTCGGCCGGTCGCGGGACTACAAGGTCAGGATGCCGAGTGGCCGTGTCTGGTGGAGGAACCGCCGCTTCCTCCGGCCAGTCCCACCCCCTGCTGCTGGCCCCCTGACCGAAGACGAGTCACCTACACCTCACGAGGATCCGCCCCACAGTGCACCTCGACGCTCGGAGCGACTTAGGACTAAGAAGTCCGCTCAAGACAAAGACTATGAGCGTGAGGGGGGAGGGAAATGTAGGTTATGTATATAAGCTACTGTGCCAAGTAGCAACCCTGTACATAAGCTACTGTGCCGAGTAGCATTTATATATATTATCACGTGGCAACACTGCACGTGTTATGTGGCAACATTGCCCCGAGGCTGCCATATGGCAAGGCAGCCTCAGTCTGACGGTGTGAGCCGCGCATGGCTCACGCTGGTCACCACTTGTATTTCTCTCATCCACAATAAACGAACTCAGTGTTACACAGTGTTTCCCTAGCCATCACTGCACTCTTCAGGGCACACTAGTAACTTTCAGATAGTAGGTTTGTTTGTGGGTGTAGGGCGTGGATAGTAGGTTTGTTTGTGGGTGTAGGACGTGGATAGTAGGTTTGTTTGTGGGTGTGGGGCGTGGATAGTAGGTTTGTTTGTGGGTGTAGATACATATATAGTTAAGAGGAATAAATCAAAATGGGAAGAAGATTAAGATAAATAAACTGATGATTAATGGTACAGGTGAGTAAATAAAATAGATATAAATAGATAAATACAGTAGATAGATAGATAGATAGATAGATAAGAACATAAGAACATAAGAAAATAAGGAGTCTGCAATAGGCCGGTTGGCCTGTGCATGGCAGCTCCTGTCGAGAGCTACTACCACTCTCTATCATCCATGAATCTATCTAGCCTCCTTTTGAAACTTTCCAGAGTTCCCGCACTTACTACAAAGTTGCTAAGCTTGTTCCACTCGTCCACCACCCTATTTGTGAACCAGTTTCTTCCTATCTCCCTCCTAAACCTAAACTTATCCAACTTGAATCCGTTGCTCCGAGTCCTATCCTGCTCGGATATTATAAGAACTTTATCTATATCCCCGTTATTGATTCCTTTCACCCACTTAAATACTTCTATCATATCTCCCCGCACTCTTCGTCTTTCTAGGGAATGCAAGTTAAGTTTCTTTAACCTATCCTGATATGGAAGGTTTCCAAGTCCTGGAATCATTTTTGTCATTCTTCGCTGCACCGACTCTAGTGAATGTATATCCATTCTATAATAGGGGCACCAGAACTGAACCGCATAATCGAGGTGCGGCCTGACTAGCGCAAGATATAGTTGCAATAAGACCTCTGCACTCTTGTTACTTATGCTTCTAGATATAAAACCCAATACTCTGTTTGCCTTATTTCGAACATTAACGCACTGTTTTCTAGGCCGTAGGTCCGGGCTTACAAGTACCCCTGGGTCTCTTTCACAAGTCGACTTCTCTAGGTTGATGTTGTTAAGGCTGTATACATTGACAGTATTTGTTCTTCCAATATTAAGTACGCTGCACTTGCTGGTGTTGAATTTCATTTGCCATTTTTCAGACCACCCCTGCAGTTTATTTAGATCCTCCTGTAGATTTCAGATTTGCCCCCGAGGGGGCTAGTTTATTGGGCACCCCCTTACATCCTGTGCAAGGTGAAGCGCAGAAGCGTTTACAGCGCCCAACAGGGAAGTATGAAAAGTTCATACTTGCCTTTATGACTCGTACATTAAGGGCGTAAAAGCCTGAAGGGTCATAGGTCCTGTCAAGTTATATAAAGTGAGAGAATGATGAGTGTGTGGGGGGAAAGTTCCCGGTACATTTTATCTGTTTATGGCAAAGTGTGGCAGGTCCCTAATAATGTCAAATGCCAGGCCTGTGACTAGGAGGAGGGATAAATCCTCCTGTAGTGCATTTGCATCCTGCCCTGAATTAATTTGCCGCCCTATTTTGGTGTCATCCGCAAACTTGCTTATGTCACTGCTGATCCCAGTATCTAAATTGTTTATGTAGATTATGAACAAGAGTGGGCCTAGTACTGACCCCTGGGGAACCCCACTGGTTACACGGCCCCACTCAGATTTAACACCATCTACGCTGACCCTGAGAGCCCCTATACTGCCAGTCTTCTCTCTCTATGCTTTGACAAATGCCAGTTCGATCACAGGAATCTTCAGTTCACGCTTGCAAATACAGGAGATGTGGGCCTCGGATTTACAGTCACGATCGCATCCAAACTCAGGACAGAGAACAATTGGGCACTTGCAAGTAATTATGTCAAATAACTGGTCCAGTTGCTTGGCAAAGCTGTCCTTAACTGCAAGTTTTCCTCTCCCAAGAGAGATATCTCTTGCCTTTTCCCAACTGGCTAGCAGTCTCTCACTAATCTTCTTCTGACTTGTTATGACTGGAGGCTTGAACTGAGCGTTAGCCAGAGTGTACTGTGCCAAGACAGCTTTGGTCATATCACTGGCAATGTCTTTGTTTGTGTAAGTTCTTTGGTTCTTTTCACTGATTTGCCTGATTAAAACACCGTATCTCAAAGCATCTCTCAATGTAGGCAACTCCGACTTCAGGAGCTCTCTCCCAGACCCAAGATAGTGACTGAGATGGGTGGATTTTTGGTTCCTCGTCCTGACACAAGCAGCCATCGCAAATATTATCAACTTATAAATGCATCAGAATCTGAAACAGAAAAAAATATTGTTAGTTGGGTTGTTAAAGAATGAAGTCAGAAAGCAATGATCACTATTTAATTGTAATGCACTAATGCAGCTGTACGTTAGATTTTCGATAAATTTCACGCTAAAATTTACCTAGCAAAAGGTTGCAAAATATTGAAACTGAAATTATTTTCTGTTTATATACACTAAAATCTACCAAAAAAGTGATGGGCCATTAGTTTTAGCTGATCTTCCCTCCTATGACACACCCTACTGAGGTATATCTCTTGCCAGGTGGATGACACTAGCCATAACGGCCTATGCCCAGGCAGCTGAATGGGGCTTTTAAAGGGCCCTTAACGCTAAGGCTCTGCTACCAGGACACAATTATAGGAAATAATCACAGTAATAATAATGATTAATATTATTATTAAGCCAATAATTAATAGTCCATTGTTTAGTAAAATGGTGGACTTAAAGGTGTGTATATCTGTACAGTCTGCACCTCCCCCCCCCCATGGTCTGTACAGTCTGCACCTCCCCCCCCCATGGTCTGTACAGTCTGCACCTCCCCCCCCATGGTCTGTACAGTCTGCACCTCCCTCCCCCCCTTGGTCTGTACAGTCTGCACCTCCCCCCCCCATGGCTTGTACAGTCTGCACCTCCCCCCCCATGGTCTGTACAGTCTGCACCTCCCTCCCCCCCATGGTCTGTACAGTCTGCACCTCCCTCCCCCCCATGGTCTGTACAGTCTGCACCTCCCCCCCATGGTCTGTACAGTCTGCACCTCCCCCCCCATGGTCTGTACAGTCTGCACCTCCCCCCCCCATGGTCTGTACAGTCTGCACCTCCCCCCCCCCATGGTCTGTACAGTCTGCACCTCCCCTCCCATGGTCTGTACAGTCTGCACCTCCCCCCCCCCATGGTCTGTACAGTCTGCACCTCCCTCCCCCCATGGTCTGTACAGTCTGCACCTCCCCCCCCCCATGGTCTGTACAGTCTGCATCTCCCCCCCCATGGTCTGTACAGTCTGCACCTCCCCCCCCCCCCATGAACAGCAACAACCAGGGGGCTACAGCGGTGCCGAGAAGTCTGTTGACGTGTGATTACTACGGGGGTGAAGACGGAGGTTGGTACAACGTTTAGGACGGTACAACGTGCTGTAAAGAATGATGGCTGTTGTTGGTATTGTCCTGGATGTATAGTGAAAGAGGCAATTGCAAGCCATTGGGGAACGAGTTTCCTTGGGACGAAAATAGATGAAGCTGGAGCCTTGCTGGTTGACAAACTAGAGCAAGTTGGGAAAGAGATCCTTGATAAGACTGAGGAAGTAGCTGACAGAATGGAGGTGGTTGCTGAGAGGAGTTATGCTGAGGCATTAGCAGAGCCACGGGAGGTGTGTCAAAGAAATGACAATTAACGGACCTACTGTTAGGGGAGAGGAGGAACAACGGAAACATTTCCAGCGCAGGAACAATGTAATAGTTTTATGGAGTCCCCGAGAGCCAGGCGGAGGGAACTGAGAGTAAGGTAACACACGATAAGATGCAGTTTAAGAATATTTGTACAGAGGTTCTGAAGATGCCATCAACCTCTCAGGACGTGAGGAGGCTGGGACAAAAACAGGGGGACAAGCCTCGCCCCCCTCAGGATCACACTAGTGAGTGAGGAGGAGAAATGGGAGGTTATTTTTTATGGGCATTAACCCACCCGGGCACAGGTCACTGACCCGCATTGGGGCCTGGGGGGCAAAAATGTAATAATAATAATTCACTAAATAAAATTTATAATAAAAATACAAAATTAGAAATAAAGTACTGTAATAATGATAACAATAATAACAACAATAAAAATAATCATAATAATAATAATAATAAAAATAATAAAGAATCATAAAGAAATGAAAAAATGAAAAAAATCAATAGTGAGAAACAATATATGTATGTTGTGTCATGTTGTGTCGTGTCGTGTTGTGTTGTGTCGTGTTGTGTCGTGTTGTGTCGTGTTGTGTCGTGTTGTCAGGGAATAAATTGAGGCCCTGTGTGTAAATGAGGCAGAAGGTCAGATCATCAACCAGGGACTTGGTCACATATGGCAGCAGCAGAGTCAACCATTAGACAACACATTATGCTTCCAATATCTTCCCAGTGCCTCCCTGTTTGGTACCTGCCTACTACCTACTAGTGCAAGTATTCGGCAGGCAAAAAGCTTAGCAAGGAGCGAGGCTTCTCAGAGTGTATTCATTCACCCAGATCGCACAGTAATACAGAGGGATCAGCACAAGAAGCTCCTGCAGGACTTGAAGCAGAGGAGGGAAGAGTCAAGGAGGAACAGGGACGGGTGTACATGGGTTATACTCAGGGGGAGGGCAGTGGAAGCAAGTGTGCTGACACAGGGCCAGGGGGCAGCAGTGCACCCTTCATCCGCTCTACCCCCCACCCGGGAGGCGGCACCAGCTCCGCCTATCAGCCAGGTGGAGGCGAGTGCCTTGTAAACACTGACATTTCTAACCACACCCTGCAAAATACAGTGTACTTAGTAAATGCTGCAGCTTCTGAGAATGGGAGGGGGGGGGGGGGGGGGAAGGTTACTACTAAGAGCAGAGACGTTACCGAGAACAAATTCTGGCTTGAATGTCATGTACACTAATACTGACACGTTCCTTGATAAGAGGAGAAGAGTTTGAAACGCTACTGAAGGAACACCAACCAGATATTGTGGGAGTTGTTGAACTGTTGTACAAGAACAGGAGAATTGACCCAGAGGAATGAGTTCAGTATACCTAGACAGTGTAGGTATACAAACAATATACCTAGACAGTGTAGGTATACAGTATACCTAAACAACAGTATCAAACATCAACTCACCTCAGGTAAAGTTTTGGTCAGGTCAATAGCCAGTTCCCAGAGAGACAGTCTCACAGCCCTGTAGGTGAGGTACCTTAAGGCTGTCTCCACCACACCTCTGATCTGGGCTGAGTCAGTCTCACACAGGTAGGAGGAGGCGTCAGAGTGTGACCCCAGTAACCTGCCTACTGCCACCGCTATCTCCAGTTCATGTCCTCGGAGTAACATTGACAGAGCTCCCTGTATGTAAGATGGGGTTACGTTAGGTTAGGGTTAGGTTAGGATTAGGTTAGGTTAGTATTAGGGTAATATTTTATTCATCAGGTAAAATAAACTAGGGTGTCTAATCATCAGGTAAAATAAACTAGGGTGTCTAATCATCAGGTAAAATAAACTAGGGTGTCTAATCTTCAGGTAAAATAAACTAGGGTGTCTAATCTTCAGATGTAATAAACTAGGGTGTCTAATCATCAGGTAAAATAAACTAGGGTGTCTAATCTTCAGATGTAATAAACTAGGGTGTCTAATCTTCAGGTAAAATAAACTAGGGTGTCTAATCTTCAGATGTAATAAACTAGGGTGTCTAATCTTCAGGTAAAATAAACTAGGGTGTCTAATCTTCAGATGTAATAAACTAGGGTGTCTAATCTTCAGGTAAAATAAACTAGGGTGTCTAATCTTCAGATGTAATAAACTAGGGTGTCTAATCTTCAGGTAAAATAAACTAGGGTGTCTAATCTTCAGATGTAATAAACTAGGGTGTCTAATCATCAGGTAAAATAAACTAGGGTGTCTAATCTTCAGATGTAATAAACTAGGGTGTCTAATCTTCAGATGTAATAAACTAGGGTGTCTAATCATCAGGTAAAATAAACTAGGGTGTCTAATCTTCAGGTAAAATAAACTAGGGTGTCTAATCTTCAGGTAAAATACATTACCTTAATGTCATCAACAGCCAATAGGGCACAGGCAGCAACTATAGGTGACCCTCTCATTAAGTGCCATTCTGCTACAAGTCTGGCACACTCAAGCATTCTATCCTGTATATGGGCAGTGCCATTGACCTCTGCAGCTGGCACTCGAGGCGGCACTTCAGGAGGTGGACCTTTACTGCTCTTCCTCGAGATCTTACTCAAAGCAACACACTGTGAGAATGCTTTATCAAGGTAACCTGTAAAAGTCCATTAATATTTAATTTCCGTAACACCAAAATCAACACAAATTTGACCGTAACACTTTCACAAATTTGATACTAATACGAAAATCAAAACAAAATTGATCCTAACACAAAAATCAACACAAATTTGACCGTAACACCAAAATCAACACAAATTTGACCGTAACACCAAAATCAACACAAATTTGACCCTAACACCAACACGAATTTGACCGTAACACAAAAAATCAACACAAATTGAATTCCTAAAATAATTACAAACAAACACACACACTGACTCAATTAGGGGAGTAATCCATAATACGCTAAGAGGTGTTAAGGAGGAAGTTAATGAGGAGTTAAAGGGGTAATTAACAGAGGGGTAATTAACAAGGTACAGTTAACATCACCAGTCTAAGTTAATTAAAAAATCACAGTTAACAACACTCAGATATCATGCACAGATCATGTTGTACAAGGCATGATATAGTGTCAGGCAGTAGTGTATATGGAGCCCATGGTAGGGTTATCATGCAGCCCATGGCAGACTATAATGCGACCTGACGCATGGCAGTCTATCATGTGGCCCATGGCAGTCTATCGCGCGACCCATGGCAGTCTATCGTGCGACCCAAGGCAGTCTATAATGTGACCCATGGTAGGGTTAACATGCGGCCCATGGCAATCTATCATGCGGCCCATGGCAATCTATCATGCAACCCATGGCAATACATTATGACCCACAATAGTCTATTTTGCACCACAAAATTGTATTATGACCCATGACAGTGTATTATGACCCATGACAGTGTATTATGACCCATGACCCAATTACCTGTTAGTCTGGCCGCCCCTGAACTAATGTGTCGCATGTGTACACCTACAAGTGCTCTCTACCTTACACACCTGTTCACCACACCTGTTGTACCACCTGAACAATAAAGTCAAGCAGGTGTTTATATAATTTACAGGTGCTAGTATAATGAACAAAACATCACCTGAAGAATAGACACCCCAATGCTACCTGGGTTTAGGTTAATCTGGGGTGTCTACTGTTCAGGTGACACATTACTTAACTTATTATCACACACACTACAGTACGCACAGTCTAGTAATAATAATAATAATAATAATAATAATAATAAAAATGATAATAACAATAATAATAATAATAATAATAATAATAATAATAATAATAATAACAACAATAACAATAATAATAATAATAAAAATAATAACAATAATACAGTATAGTACAAGTCCAAAAATCCGGACTCCTTGGGGATTGGGTCGGTCCGGATTTTCGGATTTTCCGGATTCTCGGGCAGTATTTTGAAAATTCCAATTTAAGGAGGAATAAAGAAGAGATGAACAGGTACATTTTGATAGTTTATTCACTAGTAAATATAGCATGCTTCATTTATCAAAACGAGCAGTTTTAAGGAAAAAGCCGTGAATTATAGACTTTTATTCTTTGCCTTTTTTATATCATAAATTGTAGACTTTCCAATGTCGTATGTTTCCATTAGAACAGTATTGCTCACACCACGTTCTAGTGTCTTAATTATTTCAAGTTTGTCACTCAATTTCAATGTGTTCTTCTTTCTCTTCACACAACCAAGTTTATCTACTTTAGGAGCCATTATTATGGGCTTGTACAGTACTCTGTAAATGGAAAGAGTAGGACTCAAAATTACCTACGTTGTCACAGTTTGATTGCTCGTTTTAAAGTGGCGACCACGTGGTCGTTTGTTGTCGCTGTGGCGCTCACGCATGCACACATACACACAAAAGCCCGCTAAATTAAAAATAAAAAATAAATAAATAAATAAAAAAGTTTGAGTTTTCGAAAAGTCCGGATTTCTGGCATCCAGATTTTTGGACTTTTACTGTAACAATAATAATAATAATAATAATAATAATAATAATAATAATAATAATAATAATAATAATAATAATAATAATAATAATAATAATAATAATAATAATAATAATAATAATAATAATAACAATAATAATAATAATAATAATAATAATAATAATAATAATAATAATAATAATAATAATAATAATAATAATAATAATAATAGTGTTAATAATAATCACTAGCCAACAACAGTATAAAATGGTGAGACATTACTGGATTACTTCTTAATAACAACAACAACAAACAATGCAGATAGACAAATCACTAGTCAGCAGCATTAGACTAATCAAGCCATTAGCAGCATCATTACCGAGCTAGTTTACCTGCGCTGTGTTAAACTGTGTCACTGTAGCATCAGTCTCAGTGCAGTGATTTACAAGACACAAGGAGCATCAATTTACTCTACCTCGACCAATGTGAAAACTGATGATCTTATCAGCATCGCGTGTTGCCATGAGATAAGGGACACACGCTTCGTTATCATCGCTCAAAAGCTGGTCTGCATGCCTTAGGAATCATCGAGGTTAACGATGGTTAGGTTAGGATGATACATACAGGGTGTAGCAAAAGAAGTCAAACACACACACGTGACTGTATGTGTGTCGATCCTCCATCACCCTGTACACTCGGGTTAAATATACATAAGGAGAGCTGGTCACACATAAAGCTTTTACATATATGAAGAATCGAAGACAAAAAATATATCAAACTAAA
Organism: Homarus gammarus; assembly: GCA_958450375.1. Classification (NCBI taxonomy): domain Eukaryota; kingdom Metazoa; phylum Arthropoda; class Malacostraca; order Decapoda; family Nephropidae; genus Homarus; species Homarus gammarus. The sequence goes on along the minus strand of CAUDMG010001597.1, from coordinate 2,501,153 downwards.
CTACAATATTGAAAAAAAATGTATAATAATACTTCAATAATGCAGAATATCTACTAGGAATTTGTTGAAGGATACATACAGGGAAATATATCCTTACGTTTTGTTAAATAAATCTATGAAAAAAAGGAATTTGTAATACATATTTTTACCACAACTTTAGCCAAAAATAGAGGAGGGAGGAGGGGAGGGAGTGGTTAATAAGAGCTGGTCACATTAACCTCTTGACCCACACTAGGAACTGTAACCTGGTGTTAATATTAGGTTAAGTTAAGGTTAGTAGGTTAAATTAGTGGTAAGTTAGACCAAGTTAAGGTTCCAAGTGTGGTGTAAGTGTTAAGTAAGGCTGATTTAAAGTCCAGAGGGTAGAAAGCAGTTCATTCAGGAAGCAGGGGTCACTTATGAGACTTTTAAGTGGCCAATATAACTTCAGGGGTCACTTATGAGACTTTTAAGTGGCCAATATAACTTCAGGGGTCATTTATGAGAGGTGCAGACTGTACAGACCATGGGGGGGGGGGGGAGGTGCAGACTGTACAGACCATGGGGGGGGGAGGTGCAGACTGTACAGACCATGGGGGGGGGAGGTGCAGACTGTACAGACCATGGGGGGGAGGGAGGTGCAGACTGTACAGACCATGGGGGGGAGGGAGGTGCAGACTGTACAGACCATGGGGGGGGAGGTGCAGACTGTACAGACCATGGGGGGGAGGGAGGTGCAGACTGTACAGACCATGGGGGGGGAGGTGCAGACTGTACAGACCATGGGGGGGGAGGTGCAGACTGTACAGACCATGGGGGGGGGGAGGTGCAGACTGTACAGATATACACACCTTTAAGTCCACCATTTTACTAAACAATGGACTTTTAATTATTGGCTTAATAATAATATTAATCATTATTATTACTGTGATTATTTCCTATAATTGTGTCCTGGTAGCAGAGCCTTAGCGTTAAGGGCCCTTTAAAAGCCCCATTCAGCTGCCTGGGTATAGGCCGTTATGGCTAGTGTCATCCACCTGGCAAGAGATATACCTCAGTAGGGTGTGTCATAGGAGGGAAGATCAGCTAAAACTAATGGCCCATCACTTTTTTGGTAGATTTTAGTGTATATAAACAGAAAATAATTTCAGTTTCAATATTTTGCAACCTTTTGCTAGGTAAATTTTAGCGTGAAATTTATCGAAAATCTAACGTACAGCTGCATTAGTGCATTACAATTAAATAGTGATCATTGCTTTCTGACTTCATTCTTTAACAACCCAACTAACAATATTTTTTTCTGTTTCAGATTCTGATGCATTTATAAGTTGATAATATTTGCGATGGCTGCTTGTGTCAGGACGAGGAACCAAAAATCCAGCCATCTCAGTCACTATCTTGGGTCTGGGAGAGAGCTCCTGAAGTCGGAGTTGCCTACATTGAGAGATGCTTTGAGATACGGTGTTTTAATCAGGCAAATCAGTGAAAAGAACCAAAGAACTTACACAAACAAAGACATTGCCAGTGATATGACCAAAGCTGTCTTGGCACAGTACACTCTGGCTAACGCTCAGTTCAAGCCTCCAGTCATAACAAGTCAGAAGAAGATTAGTGAGAGACTGCTAGCCAGTTGGGAAAAGGCAAGAGATATCTCTCTTGGGAGAGGAAAACTTGCAGTTAAGGACAGCTTGACCAAGCAACTGGACCAGTTATTTGACATAATTACTTGCAAGTGCCCAATTGTTCTCTGTCCTGAGTTTGGATGCGATCGTGACTGTTAATCCGAGGCCCACATCTCCTGTATTTGCAAGCGTGAACTGAAGATTCCTGTGATCGAACTGGCATTTGTCAAAGCACAGAGAGAGAAGACTGGCAGTATAGGGGCTCTCATGATTTCTAACCAAGATATTCCGGAGTCCAAGAGACAGGAGGCTACCACAGAGAGACAGAAGAGGAGAAGAGTTGCGAGGAAAAGAGACTTGAGAAGGCCCAGGGTGAGGTAAAAAAGGCCGATGATTGGAGTCAAGCTGATTCAGAGTTTAATGACTTCCCCATGGCTGATCCGAGTGCTGACCAGGAGAATGGTGACTTTGTCCCTAACCCAGAAAATAATGATCCCAAACCTTCCAGGCATAAGATTCGAAATAGGAAAGATATCCCGAGCATAGCTCTGGCCAGCATGCGACACCACACTGGTCTCAGAGAAACTGCAGAGATAGCAACAGCTGCCTGGATTGACGGTGGTTTGATAACACCTGATGATGTTCACCTGGTGATAGATCATAACAAAGTAAGGAGAGCTCAGGAGAAACTTGTCAGTAACCTAGAAGAGGAGTTTGATAAGGGGATAAGAGAAAATGGAATCAATTGTTTGTTCTTTGATGGGAGAGGGGATGACACTAAAGTGTTCATGAAAGTTGGAGATTCTGACAAGTTGTTCCCTGCCATGGTGAAGGAGGAACACTACTCCTGCTGCAGTGAACCAGGAGGGAAGTATTTGTGGCATTTCACTCCAGAGAACGATGACATCAGGAAACCAGCTGAGATAGTGGCAGATAACATTGTGAACTGGCTCAGAGAGAGGAACATAGACCAGACCCTGCAGGCCATTGGAGGGGACAGCACCAACACGAACACAGGGTGGCAAGGGGGGTCATACAGTGGATAGAGGGGAAGATTGGGAGGAAGCTGGTCTGGATTGTTTGTGACCTCCACACCAACAAGTTGCCACTCAGACATCTGATCCAGGAGCTGGATGGCAAGACGCTTTCAAACAACAGATGGTCTGGTCCTCTTGGCAAGATGCTGGACTCTGCCACTGAGTTAGAAATAAATCCGAGCTTTGAAAAAATCACAGTTGGCCCTCCACTCGTTGAGCTTGCACATACTGTCATTGACGACCTGAGTACTGACCAGTACTATGGTTACATGATTTGCAGTGTCATCAAAACTGGGGTCATGCCTGATAGACTTGCTTACCTGCGGATAGGTCCAGTCTCACATTCTAGGTGGCTCACAACGGCTCTCAGGTTCTGCAGAATTTGGGTCGCTCATCATAAACTGAAAGGGAACCAGCTTCACAACCTGAGACTTATTGTCCAATTCATCGTGAGTGTCTACTTGCCAAATTGGTTCAACACCAAGGTCAAGTCATCGTTCTCCGAAGGTCCGAGGCATGTTCTCTTCCAGGTTGAGCTCCTGAGGAGTCAGCCAAGGAAGGTTGTTCAGATTGTGGAGCAGACTGTGAGGAGATCTTCCTGGTATGCTCATCCCGAGGCAGTCCTGTAGACAATGCTCTGCAGTAAGGATGAGGAGGAGAGAAGAGTGGCAGTCAAAAAGATCTTGGATATGAGACTTATGAGAGGATCTGGGCATGACGAATCAGTTGGTGACGATTCCTTCAGGGTCAGGAAGACTCCTGAAGTCAATCTAGGTGCCAAGACCCTCACTGATCTCATAGATCTGGATAACATCCAGGCTGGCAGTGAGCCCCCTCTTACCTGCAGCCTCACCAATGTTCAAGTCAGAGCTTTCCTGGACAACCCCATGCATGTCCCTGCCTGGCCCTCGCACACCCAGAGTATAGAGCGTTGTGTACAGCAAGTGAGCGAGGCCAGCAGTCACGTGTACAGCCAGGAGAGGAGGGAAGGCTACATCCGAGCTCAGGTGGTCAGCAGGGAGGTGATGAGTAGAAACAGAAGCAAGAAAGACATATTCTCTATGGTGTGCAGCAACACCGGGTCGTAGTAGTAAAACCGGTTTTTGTATTTGATGATTTTGTTTTCTAAAGGAATATTAAATTTAATAAATGTGTCAAGATCATTCGTTTCACTATTCTGGATCATTTTCATCCTAATAAATTAACCTGATACATTTACTTTACTTTAAATAAGCTATTTAGTGGTGTTGGTAAAAGGGTGGGAATATTGAATTTTCATAAGATTTCAAGTTAAAATTTACCTAGCAAAAAATGAAAAATTTTCAAATCTGAAGATATCACATGATTCTGCTCACAGAACTACATCATTAATACCATGGGCCGATTTTTCAAACTCAAAAAAAATAAAAATTCGCCTCCGTATGACACACCCTAATACCTCAGTGGGATGACTTCATTTATAACCACATCTACTAATTGATGTCTTTAGTGAGATGATCGTGTCTTTATGGCAGTTTACTGTTATTTAAAAAGACGAAAAAACAGATATATAAAACCTTACTGTTTTAATCTCCTGTTGGTGTTTTAACCTGGGCACTGTGTGTGTTGTCCAGTGTTGCAATATGTGTTGTCTTCTGTTTTTCTTCTCCTTGTTCAGTTCACCTCGGCAATGTGTCAGTATCTATTTTATCTATGTACAATGAAAGACAAAAGTTGTGTCGTGAAATTTGGTGAAAACATATTCCGACGGGCTAGAGTTTTGGGGCGCTCTGCCCTGTGGTAGGGCTCTAGTAATGTTTCACGAGTTATATTTAATCTTCGAACAAAGCCGCGACGTGACCTTTGTCTTTGATTGTACGCTGCATTTTGCTGTGAATGATGGATTATGCTCCCACTCAGTCCTTTAGAAACACAGAGGAAATACTTCTTTGGGGCGGTAATGGAATACCTTTCAGGATAGCCGAACTTGTTGATTATTTTAACTTTTATTTTCCTTTTCTTTCTTTTCCTGTGATTGGTGTATTGTTAGAAAATATATTTCTTTACTATAATAATCCAGAAGATAGTCATTACTGAAGGTGTGTGTTACAGCCAAGACTGGTATTTTCCACGACCATTGAGCTGTGGGGTATTAGTGGTCTCATATCACTGACCTGATAGAATGTCAGGTCACCTCTCATGGCCAGGGTATTAGTGGTCTCATATTACTGACCTGATAGAATGTCAGGTCACCTCTCTTGGCCAGGGGATTAGTGGGTCTCATATCACTGACCTGATAGAATGTCAGGTCACCTCTCTTGACCAGGGTATTAGTGGTCTCATATTACTGACCTGATAGAATGTCAGGTCACCTCTCTTGGCCAGGGGATTAGTGGGTCTCATATCACTGACCTCATAGAATGTCAGGTCACCTCTCTTGGCCAGGGTATTAGTGGTCTCATATCACTGACCTGATAGAATGTCAGGTCACCTCTCTTGACCAGGGTATTAGTGGTCTCATATTACTGACCTGATAGAATGTCAGGTCACCTCTCTTGGCCAGGGTATTAGTGGTCTCATATCACTGACCTGATAGAATGTCAGGTCACCTCTCTTGGCCAGGGTATTAGTGGTCTCATGTTACTGACCTGATAGAATGTCAGGTCACCTCTCTTGACCAGGGTATTAGTGGTCTCATATTACTGACCTGATAGAATGTCAGGTCACCTCTCTTGGCCAGGGTATTAGTGGTCTCATATCACTGACCTGATAGAATGTCAGGTCACCTCTCTTGGCCAGGGTATTAGTGGTCTCATGTTACTGACCTGATAGAATGTCAGGTCACCTCTCATGGCCAGGGTATTAGTGGTCTCATATTACTGACCTGATAGAATGTCAGGTCACCTCTCTTGGCCAGGGTATTAGTGGTCTCATGTTACTGACCTGATAGAATGTCAGGTCACCTCTCTTGACCAGGGTATTAGTGGTCTCATGTTACTGACCTGATAGAATGTCAGGTCACCTCTCTTGACCAGGGTATTAGTGGTCTCATGTTACTGACCTGATAGAATGTCAGGTCACCTCTCTTGGCCAGGGTATTAGTGGTCTCATGTTACTGACCTGATAGAATGTCAGGTCACCTCTCTTGACCAGGGTATTAGTGGTCTCATGTTACTGACCTGATAGAATGTCAGGTCACCTCTCTTGACCAGGGTATTAGTGGTCTCATATTACTGACCTGATAGAATGTCAGGTCACCTCTCTTGGCCAGGGTATTAGTGGTCTCATATCACTGACCTGATAGAATGTCAGGTCACCTCTCTTGGCCAGGGTATTAGTGGTCTCATGTTACTGACCTGATAGAATGTCAGGTCACCTCTCATGGCCAGGGTATTAGTGGTCTCATATTACTGACCTGATAGAATGTCAGGTCACCTCTCTTGGCCAGGGTATTAGTGGTCTCATATTACTGACCTGATAGAATGTCAGGTCACCTCTCTTGGCCAGGGTATTAGTGGTCTCATATCACTGACCTGATAGAATGTCAGGTCACCTCTCTTGGCCAGGGTATTAGTGGTCTCATGTTACTGACCTGATAGAATGTCAGGTCACCTCTCTTGACCAGGGTATTAGTGGTCTCATATTACTGACCTGATAGAATGTCAGGTCACCTCTCTTGGCCAGGGTATTAGTGGTCTCATATCACTGACCTGATAGAATGTCAGGTCACCTCTCTTGGCCAGGGTATTAGTGGTCTCATGTTACTGACCTGATAGAATGTCAGGTCACCTCTCATGGCCAGGGTATTAGTGGTCTCATATTACTGACCTGATAGAATGTCAGGTCACCTCTCTTGGCCAGGGTATTAGTGGTCTCATATTACTGACCTGATAGAATGTCAGGTCACCTCTCTTGGCCAGGGTATTAGTGGTCTCATATCACTGACCTGATAGAATGTCAGGTCACCTCTCTTGGCCAGGGTATTAGTGGTCTCATGTTACTGACCTGATAGAATGTCAGGTCACCTCTCTTGACCAGGGTATTAGTGGTCTCATATTACTGACCTGATAGAATGTCAGGTCACCTCTCTTGAACAGGGTATTAGTGGTCTCATATTACTGACCTGATAGAATGTCAGGTCACCTCTCTTGGCCAGGGTATTAGTGGTCTCATATTACTGACCTGATAGAATGTCAGGTCACCTCTCATGGCCAGGGTATTAGTGGTCTCATATTACTGACCTGATAGAATGTCAGGTCACCTCTCTTGGCCAGGGTATTAGTGGTCTCATGTTACTGACCTGATAGAATGTCAGGTCACCTCTCTTGACCAGGGTATTAGTGGTCTCATATTACTGACCTGATAGAATGTCAGGTCACCTCTCTTGGCCAGGGTATTAGTGGTCTCATATTACTGACCTGATAGAATGTCAGGTCACCTCTCATGGCCAGGGTATTAGTGGTCTCATATTACTGACCTGATAGAATGTCAGGTCACCTCTCTTGACCAGGGTATTAGTGGTCTCATGTTACTGACCTGATAGAATGTCAGGTCACCTCTCTTGACCAGGGTATTAGTGGTCTCATGTTACTGACCTGATAGAATGTCAGGTCACCTCTCTTGGCCAGGGTATTAGTGGTCTCATGTTACTGACCTGATAGAATGTCAGGTCACCTCTCTTGACCAGGGTATTAGTGGTCTCATGTTACTGACCTGATAGAATGTCAGGTCACCTCTCTTGACCAGGGTATTAGTGGTCTCATGTTACTGACCTGATAGAATGTCAGGTCACCTCTCTTGACCAGGGTATTAGTGGTCTCATGTTACTGACCTGATAGAATGTCAGGTCACCTCTCTTGGCCAGGGTATTAGTGGTCTCATGTTACTGACCTGATAGAATGTCAGGTCACCTCTCTTGGCCAGGGTATTAGTGGTCTCATATTACTGACCTGATAGAATGTCAGGTCACCTCTCTTGGCCAGGGTATTAGTGGTCTCATGTTACTGACCTGATAGAATGTCAGGTCACCTCTCTTGGCCAGGGTATTAGTGGTCTCATGTTACTGACCTGATAGAATGTCAGGTCACCTCTCTTGACCAGGGTATTAGTGGGTCTCATGACCTGAAGATGTCTTGAATAAACCCAAAGGCTTAAGTATTTTTAGAGAGATTGTGAGAAGTATAAGTATAAATGATGAGAGAGATAGAGTGAGAAAGGTATGGGTGATGAGAGAGATAGAGTGAGAAAGGTGTGGGTGATGAGAGAGATAGAGTGAGAAAGGTGTGGGTGATGAGAGAGATAGAGTGAGAAAGATGTGGGTGATGAGAGAGATAGAGTGAGAAAGGTGTGGGTGATGAGAGAGATAGAGTGAGAAAGGTGTGTTGCCAAGTGCTCCTCAACAGGTAATATATAGAGTGAGAAAGGTGTGTTGCCAAGTGCTCCTCAACAGGTAATATTTGACTCATTACCACACAGTCACACACAGATGTACCATACAGTAACACCCTCACTCCTTATGTGTGTGTGTGTGTGTGTGTGTGTGTGTGTGTGTGTGTGTGTGTGGCAGTCAAACCTTTATGTGGGTGAAGGTAGTATGGTCGTTAGGTCAGTTTCCCCTCCTCTCCTCTCTCCTCACTCAAACATGGCTAATTATGATAGAGAGATGAATTTGATACCATAATGACCCTTAATAAATTCTCCACCACACAGGGAACAGATCGACTTATACTACAAGCTGAAGTATTATTGTCGTTCACCGGCCGAGCTGACGAGAGAGAGAGCCTATACGCCTATGCTGGCTTCCCTTCCTCGGCCGAGTGCTCCCAGAAGGCTGTCGGCCCCGTCCTAGACCAAGTGCTTTACCTTCTCTTGTCAGCTCAGCCCCACAAGGGTCTGACTATGGGGCTAGAGTTCCTACAAGGTTTGAATTATGTTCTTTTTTTTAGACCCTTTTGGTAGACCTTTTAGAGAGAATATATTTCATAACCTAACCTAACCATGAAATAAGCTTAGTACCAGATAAAATAAGCTTTCAAACCTTAATCTAAACCTCAAATAAGCTTAAAAACCTAAACTAACCCTCAAATAAGCTTAAAAACCTAACCTAACCCTCAAACAAGCTTAAAAACCTAACCTAACCCTCAAATAAGCTTTCAAACCTTAATCTAACCCTCAAATAAGCTTTCAAACCTTAACCTAACCCTCAAATAAGCTTTCAAACCTTAACCCTCAAATAAACTTTCAAACCTTAACCCTCAAATAAGCTTAACTACCCCACAGAACAAATCATCGGTGAGAATCTGGACCAATCAAGCGTCTTGTACGTGCTGCGTCTGGTTCAGGCAGTCCCGCTGACACAAACCGACGGGAAATGGGTGATCCGCGGCGACCAACGAGGCGGCTTGTTAGCACTGTCAGCTTACCTCGGAGCAGTGAGGGCGGCTGTGCTTAACTACACCTCTGTCGTACCGCACCTCTTGAGTCATGCAAGGTGTGGTGTAGAGTCAGTTATTGAGTCATGTGTGGAGTCAATTATTGAGTCATGTGTTGAGTCAGTTATTGAACCATGTGTAGAGTTTAGTGTGGTGTAGAGTCAGTTATTGAATCATGTGTAGAGTTTAGTGTGGTGTAGAGTCAGTTATTGAGTCATGTGTAGAGTCCGTTATTAAATCATGTGTAGAGTCAGTTATTGAATCATGTGTAGAGTCAGTTATTGAATCATAGGTACAGTCAGTTAGGTTAGGTCAGGTTACATAGACAGTCTAATCATCAATAAATACAGAAGAATCCCAATTATCCAACTAACCGGTAACTGGTAGACCCATCAGCTAAAATCCTAAGGTTGAATACAGGTCATTACAGGGTTAAGTTGCCATATTTATTGCTATTATAAACAATATAATCAACACATAATTCCTTCCACTCTCACACCATTATCTGGGTTACCACAACACAGGTCAGACAGTCAACCAGCTGCTCTGTACTGCGTGTGTGTTGTCACGTCACGTCGGGGGGAAGCGTGGCCACACTGTTATGACCGGTGTTGCCAGGTAATGCATTTTTGGGGGGCTAATTTGGTTGGTTTTGAGGAATTGGCAGGAAAATATGGGGGGGGGGGGGGTTGTTTACTGAAGCTGGCGTTGATTTAGTCTATTTTCGACAGTTCACGATGTATTATTACCTTACCTTATAGACGTATAGGTCAGGTGACAGACGTTTTAACACATGACTGATGGCAGAGAGGAGCTGTGGCCCGGCCGGTGGACAGTTGACCTGATAGTCATGTGGCCTGATAGTCATGTGGCCTGATTGAAACTTCCACCTCAACCGTCGTCAGTGGAGGGGATACAATATGTGGGTGTGTGACCTCTTGTATACTTGTGCCGTAGTGGCGTGGACAAATGGTCTAAGTATGGCAAAATGAATAAGAAACAAGATGTACCGAGTAATGAGATTATTGAAGCGTACCAGTTCTGCTAAACAACACTCACAGACCATCATTGATCTAGTAAATCACAGTTCAACAGATAAAACACACTAAATCTAGCTCTATTTTCAACTACGGGGACATTTGATTTAACTCTGGCATATCGTAAGTAAATGCCAATAAATCTGTGGAAATTTCTCAAGTCAAATTAGCAGCTCACATAAAACCTATCGACCATCTGCCTAAGCTTGTGAAAGATATCTCTACAGAGGACAAAATGAACGACACTTATCAACAAACCACTACGACTCCTTAAACTAAATGAACCATGCACTGATATTGGTCTTTAATAATTGATGAAGGTACAGACGTTACTATGAGAAAAAACCGTGTATTATTGTTCAGTATCCCAGCTGTGAGAAGAAAGAATTATCACATCGTTCTTGGCCTTGATAGAACTGGACAAAGCCACTGTCTAATTGGTCACAACGGCCTTACTTGACTTCTTAAAAACATATCTCAAACTGGACGTCCAAAAATCTACTAGCTTGGCAACTGATGGATGCAACACCATGTCAGGGGGCAAATAATTAGCGAGTAATATGTACGATGTGAATATTTCCCACTTTTGTTATGCCTCTGTCTGTCCTCTTGTACGTAATACATAATATAATGCTGGTTGGGGGCGAGTTTTGGGGAAGGAGGTGACCATGTTGGGGTGTGATGAGGCGAGAATGCAGTCCACGACCTGGCAACCCTGCTTATGACACACACACACACACACACACACACACACACCCACACACACACACACACACTTTATAGTTATGTATTATATATTTTCTATAAATATAAGCCACATCATTTATAGACTTTAATAAGTGTTAAATAAGTCTGTTTTCTGAGATATTTTCTAGTAAATGGATAAACAGTTTATTCGGCACCTCTCAGTACCCATAGGTGCCGGATAACATGGATACTACTGTGGATAAATAGACAAATAGATAGACTTATGTGAATATATTATTGTTATTGTAGTAATATCTCCGTTACCCAGAATCCCTCAAACCCGGAACTCTCTGACGGCCGGAAATTAAATTTTCTCGGAGAATCGTTCCCAGAGACGGAATTGTTCGGAAAATTCTGGCTCTGGGAACGATTTTCCGAGGGCCACATTTTCCGGAAAATTCCGAAAAAATTTCCCCAATACCCGGGGATGGGGGAGTTTTTTCCGGGTTTGAGAGATTCGTCTGGTTACCTGGAAATGTCTCAGTCGGAAGAGTTCTGTACCAATTGTTGTGTCTAACGGGGATATTATTATTATTTTTGTTTTTGTTATTATTATTAGTAGTAGTAGTATTACAATATTATTATTATTATTATTATTATTATTATTATTATTGTCATTGTTATTATTGTTGTTATTGTTATTATTGTTATTGTTGTTATTGTTGTTATCATTACATATTACAGTTACATCTTGGAGAAACACAGACCAACAGGTTACGACTTCTTGGGTGATCAACACATACCAAAAGCTAAGGCCAGGTGAGTGTATGGCTGACAGCTGTTATGTATGGCTGACAGCTGTTATGTACAGTCATGTCTGCTATAACGTGATAGTTGTGTTCTTGTAAATCATCATGTTATAGAATATCGCGTAATAGAAATAACAGGGCTTATGGAGAAAATAGGGTTAGGTGCAGATTACTACTCGAAATCGAAAAAAATTTGGTAGTTAGCCTAACACAAAGGATAGCACAGTCTAAATAAATGTTACATTCATATCTAATAATGAAATCATACAGTAAATGTAACACTTTACCTTGAAAAAATATGAATATAGCTTGATGGGGGAGAAGGGTGATTTTGAGGTTGATAACATCGAGCTTCTCTTCAAGTGTTATAGCCTTTCTTTTACGATCATCACCGGTAACGCGATCACCAGAACGCTTCTTGGAGATATTCTTCTTTACCATATTCACAGTTAATACCACAAAATTGGAGAAATAGTAAGCAAAAATCTCGTTACAGCAAACAAGCGTTCGCGTTATACAACTATCGTTCCTCTATTCATAAATCGCCTTAGAGCCAATTCGCTTTGTCAAAACACGCGTTATAGCAGAACTCACTGTATGGCTGACAGTTATTATGTATGGCTGACAACAGTTGTTATGTATGGCTGGTTGTGTTAGACAGGTGTACAGTCAACCCTCGCTTTACGCTGTCCCACTTTACGCGTTTATGCTGTACCCTGCTGAACACTGAATGCTCACTTTCCGCAGTGTGTGTACCCTTTTACGCGGAGAGCGAAGCGAGCAGGGTGTACACAAGGTCGCCCAGTCATCAAAACATTACCGAGTTCTTCACCCGCCACCCACCACAGCCGGCCCAAGTCAGTGATAGTGATAATGATAGTGAGGATATGGACTTATATGGACTTTGAGGGGTTTGACAAAGAGGCCCTGCAAGCCTCTGTGGTGGATAGTGATACAATTGATACAAGTGATACAGGTGAGGGACAATAATCTGCCCTCTGCCTCGGAACCAACCCCCCATCCCTGTGTGCCCAGCCATCTCTTCTACTAACGTAAGTGTTAAAAAACCTAATATTATTGATATTTCTCTTAATTATTAATTGTGTGTGCATACCATCATAAAATTAAGAAGTTATTTTTACTACAACGTACGTATTGTGTCGGAAAAAGTGGAGTTTGGGGGTCGGCCCAGTCTCTATTTCAATTAATCCCATATGTTATGTTGTTCACTTTAGGTGTTTCTCACTTTACGCGGGCCGCCGTGGGTTCAATTGACCGCGTAAAGTGAGGGTTCACTGTATAATACATAATTTCTGAGAAACTTAACTGGAGAAACCACATACAAACCATTCACAGTAAAGTCAATAAACAGTGCGCAATCATGTATCACACTCGACAGTCACTCACTCTCACAGCAATGAAAGAAATCTATCATGATCTTGTTTACCAACACCTGATACACTGTCACACACTATGGGGGGCCTCTGGCTCTTCAAAAACACAATCTCTGTTTACTGCACGAAAGAGAGTTGTACGGACAATGACCTACTTGAAAAAAAACAGTTCACACAAACGAGAAATTTGAAAGATTTAAGATGTTAAAATTCGAGGATATTAACACCTACTGCTGTGCCCTCTTTGTTTACAAATCTGTGACTCACTTGCTTGACAATAATTATTCCCAGTTCCGTAATAATCAGAGATACAACTTAAGGCCCCCAGAGCTACTAAGACCACCCCCCATGTGCTCCTTTCAGTCCCAGACCTCCATAAAATATCCCAGTGTGAAGGTGTGGAACAACTGACCCATCCCAGCAAAGACTCCGCTCCCTTCCTTTAAATCATCTCTTAAAAAATAAATAAGTAATTACCATTGCAATGCACATAATTGCCAACTAGACATAGTCCTGACAGCTCTGTCCTCTTGTTCCACCTTATTACTGTACAACCCAGGTTGTACTGCTCCCCCATTATACTTATGTTTTCAATTCCACTGTAATTTATATGTGTATGTGTGTGTGTATATGTATCTATATGTATGTATATATGTATGTGTATATGTACGTATATATATAAAAAATAATAATAAATAAATAAATAAAAATTAAAATAGATATATAATGAAGTGATAACCGTGGTAACATGTTGCTATTACCACCATACTATTGTACTACTGATACTAAATGTTACATAATACTTCCTTGAGATAAATGTATAGTATATATCAGGTGCAGCTTAGGTTCTCAACTGGCTCAGCCATGCTAATATTATCCACTCTGTATCTGTGTTTTTCTGGCTAAATAAACTGTTTCAATTCAATTCAACTGTCAACAGGTGGGAGGAAGGTGTTCATGACTGGGGTGTGAGCCAGGAGCCACCAGTGCTGTGGGCCGATTTGGTGTAACCTGTGTCATTGGCTCTCATTTGCCTCGACATTCTGACTCACAGATATGTTGCATCACTAACCACATGATTAAGGTGAGTTGTGTGGTATGTGGGGTGTAATTTTGCCACACAGCAGCTAGTTTATTGTGTTCCCCATACTTATCCGATGAGCACAAAAGGTATTACAGAATCAGGGATGGAACCAGACGTTGAAATATTATATTAAGGAGGTGGTTTATCAGGCAGTGGGGGGGGGGGGGGGAGAGGGAGTATAGTGATCCCATATAGCTGGGGGGGTGCTGTAAGACCCTACTCCACCCCCCACACACACACAGGCAAATATTTTCAAATTGTTGCACCTTTATCGACTGGACGTTAGGACAAACTCCATGGTTGGGGATGCAAAGTTTGTCCCCATGTTTTGTGTGATGATCTGGTGCTAAATAAGTCGATTTGAGATTCATTCTTTCTCTCAATATGTACACAATACGAGGGGATCCCTACACATGAACCACTCGGCAGTCGACGAAGTTAAGAAGAAAACCCAGAAATTCAAGATATGGGTTGGGTCAAACGATGAGCAGGACAGGAGGATGTATGCAAGAGCCAGAAACCAAGCAAAGATAGAATGTAGGAGGGCTGAAAAGGAGTTCCAGAGGCTGGTTTGTAAGCGAGGTCAAGTCAAACCCAAAGGCGTTTTACCGCTATGCAAAGTCGAAATTAAAAACGCAAGTAGGAGTATCAGACCCGGGGCTGGTGGATGGTAGTTACGCAGATTCTGACCAGGAAAAAGCTGAGGCATTGAACAGCTTCTTTTCCTCGGTGTTCACAAGAGAGGATGCAACTAACCTTCCTGCGTTTGAGGACAGACAGTTCAACACAGCACTGACCCACAGTGTTCACAGAAGAGGGTATTAGAAATAAACTGTCAAAGCTAAAGCTCCATAAGAGTCCCGGCCATGTAACGAGCTTGGCGAGTCACTGAAGATCCTGTTGTGTAAATGCCTGGGTGAACAAAAGGTCCCAGTGATTGGAAAGTGGCTTATGTGAGTCCTATCTTCAAGAAGGGTGATCGTCACCCCACGGACAACTATAGACCGGTGAGCCTGACCAGCATAATATGTAAAGTACTTGAGAGTATTATCAGAGATGCCACAATGGAACATCTACAGGTTGTACCTCTCTAGTCCGGCATTCTGTGGTCCAGAACGATTTTAGTTTGCCAATGGAAAAAATTAATTTGAGTCTGGTACTTTCGATGTTTGGCTAAATTTTGCCTTATTTACCATACTTTTTTGGCGAATTACTACCTGTAATAAAGCAACATCCTAATAAACCAACGAAAATAACACAGATTAAGTTAAATAAAAACACAGAAAAGTTCTTATGTTCTACAGCTTCAGCTAGAGTTGATCCTGATGACTTGGCAACTTCGTCATCCAAGTAAAAACACACACAACAACATTGGCTGTCCTTATGTTTTCAACTTTACCACCACTGGAGGGTAGAATTTATGTTTTAAATTCAGAAACATTAATTAAAATATATATTGTTACGAACCCCTCCATCGATTGTCATGATCTACCTACCCAGCACTACGAACCACTCCATCTATTGTCTTGATCTACCTACCCAGCACCACGAGCAACGCCATCTAGGGACGAGACACGAGTATGACTCGTCTTAGTTACCACTCCGGGGTTTCCCTTCTCCATATCCTGGTTGTTGCGTCACTTCCTCCAAGTCTTCTTTGTGAGCTTGAGTTCGAGGAGACAGCACTACACTCTGGGAAGTGACCACAGGATCATCTATCCTCTAAACCTACGGCACAGTGACTACCTACCGTCTTCTACAATACTCAGCCTTGCTCGTCAGCCATCTCAGCTCCTCACTTAAGTATTTGTAATCTTGTATTGCCTCTCCCACCTCCACATTGCTTCACGATTGTTTTATGTTGTATTTATATGTATATACTGTTAATGTTTAGGTTAAGTATGGTTAAGGGTAATTTATAGGAAGCTGATTATTTTGTTAAGGAATTCATGGTACTTTATTATACGCAACGAAAGCTCTCATCCTTTGTCTACCCTTTTATAGTCCGATTGTCTCTGTTTTTTTTGTTGTTGTTACCTGTTGGGATCTGGGTAGACGTATAACTATATTCTAAATCCCCAACTCGTAACAAATGGCGACCGTGACAGGACCCGAACTTAAGTACCATATTCCTTCCTCCCTTGTTACTCAGTGTTAATTATTCCTCCCAGTCACTTCTGTTCACAATTGCTTTACGGTGGTATAAAGTTTCCTTCATATGTGTGTGCATATATTGGTATTATCGTACAGTAAGAGTGACAGACGTGGGATATTAGGTTCCAAGTGTCATAAGGCTTACCTGTTATTACACGTGGCAGTCGTGTAGTAAGTCTTATCGAGTGTAGGGAAGAATCCGGATCTGTTTTATGCCGTACCCTCACTCCAGAGTAGGCTGTTCCATAGTCACTAGTTTAGGGTGAAGTGATATCTTGGGACATCCCGCTCTACCAGGACCCCATAATTATGAAGCCTCAAGTATTGTTCTTCTCATTATCTCATTCAGGGTCAATCACACCAAACTTCAGGGTTGTTAATCCGGATCTTTATATAAATGCCGTAATACGCCCTTCCTCTTTCAAGTATCTCAGGGTTGTTAATCCGGATCTTTATATAAGATGCCGTAATACGCCCTTCCTCTTTAAAGTATCTCAGGGTTGTTAATCCGGATCTTTATATTAATGCCGTAATACGCCCTTCCTCTTTCAAGTATCTCAGGGTTGTTAATCCGGATCTTTATATAAAATGCCGTAATACGCCCTTCTTCTTTCAAGTATCTCAGGGTTGTTAATCCGGATCTTTATATTAATGCCGTAATACACCCTTCCTCTTTCAAGTCTCTTATCCTTATCTAAGGATCTTATCAGAAGCACAATAATCAGAAGTGTAATTTCCCTAGGTATAACTTGGTAGTCCTGGAGGAGTGGAAGAGCAAGATACCATTTCACATCATGAAGCATGTGGAGGAGCGTGGAGAGGTTAATTTAGGACATGCTGCTGAGCTGGCTGATGAGTTCGCCTTGCTGGTGGAGTCACTGTGCCGTAGGGAACGTGGTACTTTCCGACATGTTAGGTCCTCCTCTGATGATAACCTTGGAGACGTGAGTGGTAGGTCGAAAGGTCCCACACCTACTCCCCCAGATGCAACCAAGCTTACTTGTTCTTACTGTAAAAACCCAGGCCATACGATCCAGACTTGTAAACACCCAAAGTGTCGAATTGCTAAAAGTAGTTCCCTGGATCCCAAATCCAAACCAATAGCAAACACCAATGTGGAAAGGCCCCATCAGGATCTCTTCTCTTCATTCACCTATGAGGGAAAAATTTCAATCATGGAGGGGTCTCGTTCTTTCCCTATTTGTACACTACGTGATACGGGCGCAGCACAATCTATCCTCCTGTTTAACGTCATTCCTGATATATCTACCGCATTTACTAATGAGTGTTCTAATTTCAGATCTCTCATCCCGTTCTTCCTATCCTTTAGCTAAAGTGCACCTCCAATGTCCCTTGATTACTGGGGAAGTGCAAATAGCCATTAGGAAAGACCCAATGCCTGTGTGTGGCATTCATTTATTATTGGGTAATGACTTGGTAGGAGATCTAGTGGTTTTTAACATAAAGACAGTCGACTCTCCCTTACCTGTCAACTCCACCACTGACCTTAAAGAAACTATTCCTCATCTTTTCCTATCTTGTGCTGTCACCAGGTCACAGAGTGTGCGAAATGGGCCCTCTTCATCAAAAACCACCTCCAATATCTTCCTATCCACAGAAGATCTGTACAATAAGACCATTATTAAGGACGAGCTCATTAAAGCCCAACAATCTGATCCATCTTTGTTCAAACAGGTGATGAAAGACCTCTGTGTGGACCATTGTACATCTTCCGCTTACCACCCACCGTCCCAAGGTTGCTTGGAACGGTTCCATGAAAACTTTCAAATCAATGCTAATAAACTATCTCCTCTCAACTATATAGTCCATACTCCTGATCGCCGAAAAGATTCACATCTTGTTCACATTAATCTCATGAAACTTTACCATTCCAGGCAGTCAAAGGAAGACATCCCAGAGGCTATAAGCCAACCTGTATTGCATACGGTTTTGTCAGGGCCGGAGCCGGAGACAGATGACATGGACCTATTGGAGAATTTAGACTTCCCTCTACCTAAAGAAAACCCTGCTAACAGTCACATACTCAACAACTTGGATGAGTATTTTTCTGTTCTGAATCCATCTCAAGAAAGAGATCTCACTAAGTTATTATCAACATTTCCTGAAGTCACGTCAGACCTCCCAGGGTTTTGCAATATACTTAAACATGATATTAAGCTAATCTCAGATGATGTACAACCCATTAGGCAATCAGCATATCGACTAAATCCACAAAAAAAAGAGATTATGAAAAAGGAGGTAGATTTATTGTTAAAACATAACATAGCTGAGCCTAGTACCTCCCCCTGGGCTTCACCTTGCCTTCTCATTCCAAAAGCCGATGGCACCTTTCGGTTCTGTACCGATTATCGTAAAGTGAACCAGGTCACTGTCTCAGACTCCTACCCTTTACCTTTGATTGAAGATATAATAGACAGCATAGGCTGTGCAAAATTTATCAGTACCGTGGACCTGTTGAAAGGATATTATCAAGTGGGACTCACGGATAGGGCAAAATTAATCTCTGCATTTATAACTCCATTTGGTCTTTTTCAATATTTGGTTATGGCGTTTGGCTTTTCTAATGCTCCGGCCACATTCCAGAGGGCCATCAACTTCCGAATTCAGGACCTAGGTGGGACGTTCGCCTACCTGGATGACCTGGTGGTGGTGTGGGACAGCTGGGACGAACATCTGGTGCGTTTGGAGATACTGTTTGCACGACTGCAAGAGACTGGATTCACCATAAACCTGGCTAAATCTGCTTTTGGCCGGGCCTCAGTGACTTATCTGGGACATATCGTTGGGGATGGTATGGTGAGACCCAAGGACGCAAACGTTAAGGCCATCTTGTCCTTCCCTACTCCAAGGACGAGGAAGGAACTCAAGCGCTTCCTGGGGATGTGCGGCTACTACCGTCGGTTCTGCAGTAACTTCTCCAGCGTGGCCGGACCCCTCACAGATCTTACCAGTTCTGCGGTCCCTTACATCTGGAACCAGAGGTGCGACCAGTCTTTCCACCGCCTCAAAGCCTTCCTTGCCTCCAAGCCTGTAGTCCACCCCCCTGACTACACCTTGCTCTTCCATCTGCAAATCGACGCTAGCGGTGTCGGAGTGGGGGCTGTGCTCCTACAACCCGACCCAACCACTGATGTCCTTCACCCTGTGGCATATTACTCCGCCAAGTTGAAAAAACATCAGACCAACTACTCGACCATAGAGAAGGAGGCCCTGGCTCTGGTGTTGGCAATAAAGAAGTTTGAATGTTACCTCCAGTCTTGCCCACAAACAACCCTCGTCTTCACTGACCATAACCCACTCACGTTCATCCAAACCAACAAGACCTCCAACCAGCGAATCATCCGCTGGGCTCTCCTCACCCAGCCCTATAATCTACAAGTCCAGCACATAAAGGGGGTGGACAACCTGATTGGAGACTCCTTATCCCGAGCTCCAGTGGAAATGCAGCAGCTACTCTCCAGACGCACCAGGTGATCACCTCCTTCGCGCCCGCGCTACGGAGGTCTTTGGAGGGGGGGTGTGTTACGAACCCCTCCACCGATTGTCATGATCTACCTACCCAGCACTACGAACCACGCCATCTATTGTCTTGATCTACCTACCCAGCACCACGAGCAACGCCATCTAGGGACGAGACACGAGTATGACTCGTCTTAGTTACCACTCCGGGGTTTCCCTTCTCCATATCCTGGTTGTAGCGTCACTTCCTCCAAGTCTTCTTTGTGAGCTTGAGTTCGAGGAGAGAGCACTACACTCTGGGAAGTGACCACAGGATCATCTATCCTCTAAACCTACGGCACAGTGACTACCTACCGTCTTCTACAATACTCAGCCTTGCTCGTCAGCCATCTCAGCTCCTCACTTAAGTATTTGTAATCTTGTATTGCCTCTCCCACCTCCACATTGCTTCACGATTGTTTTATGTTGTATTTATATGTATATACTGTTAATGTTTAGGTTAAGCATGGTTAAGGGTAATTTATAGGAAGCTGATTATTTTGTTAAGGAATTCATGGTACTTTATTATGCGCAACGAAAGCTCTCATCCTTTGTCTACCCTTTTATAGTCCGATCTGGGTAGACGTATAACTATATTCTAAATCCCCAACTCGTAACAATATGAACAGTAAATAAGTGTTGCTTTAATATTCTTATGTAGAGTAATGACGATATGTTTCACATGTGCGCACTTACATACGCGCAGTCTCACTTTTTTTCTTTACCATTATCGTCAGCTACTTCTATTGTTCCATTTATTAACATTAAATAACATTACTTAAAACAACCATATTAATTTTACTACAGCTACAACCAGGGTCATATTTTCTTCAGTTTGATATGTAGAACCAGTCAGTCATTGGTTTTGTAATCAACGAAAACAATGCCGTCTCGTCTCCTCGTGTGTTTTAATATTCTACGTATTATTAATGAATTGTATTGCTCATTTTGCACACACAAACATTAATTCAATCAAAAAGACATTCAGTAATAAACAATAATGAATGTTTTGTACATCGAGAAATGACGCTGTTTACGCAATTGTGCATGAATTAAAAATTCCCAAAATTTGCGAAGCTACTGTACAACATTTAACCCTTCAATATGTCTTCAAAGAGACCACGAAGCAGTGAAAGTGGTACTAGTGCTTCCAAGCATAAGCACAAGTCACTATCTATCGCTACTGTACAACATTTAACCCTTCAATATGTCTTCAAAGAGACCATGAAGCAGTGAAAGTGGTACTAGTGCTTCCAGGCATAAGCACAAGTCACTATCTATCCAGGAAAAGGGCGAATTTCCATGGTCCGGCACCGGTCATGTCCCGAGGTTGCCGGACTAGAGAGGTACAACCTGTACTAATACGAAACAACCTCGTAAAGAATTGCCAACACGGTTTTATGCTGTGGCGCTCCTGCTTAACACAATTGCTCAAGGTATTGGATATTTGGACCCATATTCTGGAACAGGCTGGTAATAAAGACAATATGTACCTAGATTTTGCCAAGGCTTTCGACAGTGTACCCCACGAAAGGCTGAAAATCAAACTGGAAGGGTACAGAATTCGGGGAAATGTCCTAGCATGGATAGAAGACTTTCTACATGACCCCAAGCAGTGTATTGGGCCCGCTGTTGTTTGTTTCATAAATGACATGCCTGACGTTGTACACTCCTCCATAAACAATTAAAATTCTCCAATAAGTATGAGTGTACAAAACACAGTATCACACAACTGTATATTGTACCTGACATTACAGCACAAAATAAGTTGAAAGAATCTATTTGTTTTCACAAGAAAAGAAAAGAAAAAAAATCATAAATGTTTGAATATGAAAAAATATTTCATTTTCTCCATTTAGTGCAAAAAAATAGTTAACAGAGAAGGTGAGAGAGAAGCGTTCTTTAAGTTACATAAATTGGCTTTTAAATTCATTTTTTATTGTTCAAAATATATCTTTTAGATTTTATTTGCATTAAGAAATTAAAAATACTCTATTTTATGATATTTTAAACCTTTTCTATTTGTGGATCACCTGAAGAGTCTCCACCAACACGTGTGGAATGCTCTCATTATTCCTCACTACACCACAGTCATCAGTGTACTCACACGTGTGGAATGCTCTCATTATTCCTCACTACACCACAGTCATCAGTGTACTCACACGTGTGGAATGCTCTCATTATTCCTCACTACACCACAGTCATCATTGTACTCTAATTGGAATTTGTTTTTTCAAGTAAAACAATTTAAATAATATTCGTGTGAATAAATCAAATAAATCAGTCTTGTTCCATAAAATGTAATGAAGAACAAAGAAAACAATTAAACAACAAAAAATTTTATTAATGTTTTACAAATTATTATATTTGGGTTGACGCGACTCATCAGCAGTCGTATCAATAATGGTCGTGGAACCGGGGTGCCTGACGACTGTGGCATCGCAGCTCTGAGCAGCCGTGACAGAGGCCATGGAATCGCGGCTCTTCGCGGAACCGCCGCTCTTCATAGAACCGCTCGTCACGGCGCCTGTGGAACTGTTGCTCCTCGTGGCGCCTGTGGAGCTGTTGCTCCTCGTGGCGCCTGTGGAGCTGTTGCTCCTCGTGGCGCCTGTGGAACTGTTGCTCCTCGTGGCGCCTGTGGAGCTGTTGCTCCTCGTGGCGCCTGTGGAACTGTTGCTCCTCGTGGCGCCTGTAGAGCTGTTGCTCCTCGTGGCGCCTGTGGAACTGTTGCTCCTCGTGGCGCCTGTGGAGCTGTTGCTCCTCGTGGCGCCTGTGGAACTGTTGCTCCTCGTGGCGCCTGTGGAACTGTTGCTCCTCGTGGCGCCTGTGGAGCTGTTGCTCCTCGTGGCGCCTGTGGAACTGTTGCTCCTCGTGGCGCCTGTGGAGCTGTTGCTCCTCGTGGCGCCTGTGGAGCTGTTGCTCCTCGTGGCGCCTGTGGAACTGTTGCTCCTCGTGGCGCCTGTGGAACTGTTGCTCCTCGTGGCGCCTGTGGAACTGTTGCTCCTCGTGGAACCGTTGCTCCTCGTGGCGCGTGTGGGGTTCCCGGCAGGGTGTAGCTGGTGGTGACATGTGGGTTATGGTCTGTGGTCTGGAGGACACCATCTCCAAATTAACGGAGGTGATGAACTGATCAGGGACCCAGATCACAGCCTTAGGGGGGTACTCCTCAGCGTCCATGGTGGGGTCGTATTCAAGAATCACCCTGGGATTAAGCCACTCCAGGTGATTATTGGATATGAACACCAATAAGGCATCTTGGCCCTTACCTTCAACGACAGCAAAGCGCATGGTGGTGATGGTTGGTTTCTTTGTAATGTCTGGTGAGGTCAATATCAAAATTCTGGACTTGGATCAGTTTTAATCTAACATGGTTGGAATTTTACAATATTTGAATTGATATTGAGGACATGAAGTACTAGTGTAGTGAAGATGTACTAGTGTAGTGAAGATGTACTAGTGTAGTGAAGATGTACTAGTGTAGTGAAGATGTACTAGTGTAGTGAAGATGTACTAGTGTAGTGAAGATGTACTAGTGTAGTGAAGATGTACTAGTGTAGTGAAGATGTACTAGTGTAGTGAAGATGTACTAGTGTAGTGAAGATGTACTAGTGTAGTGAAGATGTACTAGTGTAGTGAAGATGTACTAGTGTAGTGAAGATGTACTAGTGTAGTGAAGATGTACTAGTGTAGTGAAGATGTACTAGTGTAGTGAAGATGTACTAGTGTAGTGAAGATGTACTAGTGTAGTGAAGATGTACTAGTGTAGTGAAGATGTACTAGTGTAGTGAAGATGTACTAGTGTAGTGAAGATGTACTAGTGTAGTGAAGATGTACTAGTGTAGTGAAGATGTACTAGTGTAGTGAAGATGTACTAGTGTAGTGAAGATGTACTAGTGTAGTGAAGATGTACTAGTGTAGTGAAGATGTACTAGTGTAGTGAAGATGTACTAGTGTAGTGAAGATGTACTAGTGTAGTGAAGATGTACTAGTGTAGTGAAGATGTACTAGTGTAGTGAAGATGTACTAGTGTAGTGAAGATGTACTGGTGTAGTGAAGATGTACTAGTGTAGTGAAGATGTACTAGTGTAGTGAAGATGTACTAGTGTAGTGAAGATGTACTGGTGTAGTGAAGATGTACTAGTGTAGTGAAGATGTACTAGTGTAGTGAAGATGTACTAGTGTAGTGAAGATGTACTAGTGTAGTGAAGATGTACTAGTGTAGTGAAGATGTACTAGTGTAGTGAAGATGTACTAGTGTAGTGAAGATGTACTAGTGTAGTGAAGATGTACTAGTGTAGTGAAGATGTACTAGTGTAGTGAAGATGTACTAGTGTAGTGAAGATGTACTAGTGTAGTGAAGATGTACTAGTGTAGTGAAGATGTACTAGTGTAGTGAAGATGTACTAGTGTAGTGAAGCTGTACTAGTGTAGTGAAGGTGTACTAGTGTAGTGAAGATGTACTAGTGTAGTGAAGATGTACTGGTGTAGTGAAGATGTACTTGTGTAGTGAAGATGTACTAGTGTAGTGAAGCTGTACTAGTGTAGTGAAGGTGTACTAGTGTAGTGAAGATGTACTAGTGTAGTGAAGATGTACACATGCACCCAAGAGCACTTCGGTACACATGCACCCAAGAGCACTCTAGTGCACATGCACCCAAGAGCACTTCAGTACACATGCACGCAAGAGCACTTCGGTACACATGCATCCAAGAGCATTTCAGTACACATGCACCCAAGACCATTTCAGTACACATGCACCCAATAGCACTTCAGTATATGTGCACCCAAGAGCACTTCGGTACACATGCACCCAAGAAAACTGCAGTACACGTGCACCCAAGAGCACTTCAGTACACATGCACCCAAGAGCACTTCGGTACACGTGCACCCATGAGCACTTCGGTACACGTGCACCCAAGAGCACTTCGGTACACGTTCACCCAAGAGCACTTCGGTACACGTGCATCCAAGAGCACTTCGGTACACGTGCATCCAAGAGCACTTCGGTACACGTGCACCCAAAAGCACTTCGGTACACATGCACCCAAGAGCATTTCGGTACACATGCACCCAAGACCACCTCGGAACATGTGCACCCAATGCACTGTGGTACACATGCACCCAAGTGCACTTCCGTACACATGCACCCAAAGGCATTTCGGTACACCTGCACCCAAGAGCACTTTCGTACACATACACCCAAGAGCATTTCGGTACACATGCACCCAAGAGCACTTCGGTACACATGCACCCAAGAGCACTTCGGTACAGGCGCACCCAAGAGCACCTCGGTACACGTGCACCCATTCGCTCTGGTACACGTGCACCCAAAAGCACTTCGGTACACATGCGCCCAAGAGCAATTTGGTACACATGCACCCAAGAGCACTTCGGTATACATGCACCCAAGAGCAATTCGGTACACATGCACCCAAGAGCACTTCGGTACCAATGCACCCATGAGCACTTCGGTACAAGTGCTCCCAAGAGCACCTCGGTACATGTGCACCCAATGCACTCTGGTAAACATGCACCCAAGTGCACTTCGGTACACATGCACCCAAAGGCAATTCGGTACACCTGCACCCAAGAGCACTTTGGTACAAATGCACCCAAGAGCATTTCGGTACACATGCACACAAGAGCACTTCGGTACACATGCCACCCAAGAGCATTTCGGTACACTTGCACCCATGAGCACTTCGGTACACATGCACTCAAGAGCAATTCGGTACCCGGGCACCCAAGAGCACTTCGGTACATATGCACCCAAGAGCACTTCCGTACACCTGCACCCAAGAGCAATTCGGTACACTTGCACCCAAGAAGAATTCGGTACACATGCACCCAAGAGCACTTTGGTACACATGCACCCAAGAGCTCTTCGGTACACATGCACCAAATACCACTTCGGTACACATGCACCCAAGAGCACTCTGGCACACGTGCACCCAAGAGCACTCATGGCACCCGTGCACCCAAGAGCACTTCGGTACACATGCACCCAAGAGCACTCTGGTACACGTGCACCCAAGAGCACTTCGGTACACATGCACCCAAGAGCACTTCGGTACAGGTGCACCAAGAGCACCTCGGTACACGTGCACCCATTCACTCTGGTACACATGCACCGAAGAGCACTTCGGTACACATGCACCCAAGTCCAATTTGGTACACGTGCTCCCAAGAGCACGTTGATACATATGCACCCAACATCACTTCGGTACACATGCACCCAAGAGGACTTCGGTACACATGCACCCAAGTGCACTTCGGTACACGTGCACCCAAGAGCACTTCGGTACACGTGCACCCAAGAGCACTTCGGTACACATGCACACAAGAGCACTGTCGGTACGCATGCACCCAAGAGCACTTCGGTACACATGCACACAAGAGCACTTCGGTACAAGTGCTCCCAAGAGCACCTCGGTACATGTGCACCCAATGCACTCTGGTAAACATGCACCCAAGTGCACTTTGGTACACATTCACCCAAGAGCATTTCGGTACGCATGCACACAAGAGCACTTCGGTACACATGCACCCAAGAGCATTTCGGTATCACTTGCACCCATGAGCACTTCGGTACACATGCACCCAAGAGCACTTCAGTACACATGCACCCAAGAGCAATTCGGTACACCTGCACCCAAGAGCACTTTGGTACACATTCACCCTAGAGCATTTCGGCACACATGCACACAAGAGCACTTCGGTACACATGCACCCAAGAGCATTTCGGTACACTTGCACCCATGAGCACTTCGGTACACATGCACCCAAGAGCACTTCAGTACACATGCACCCAAGAGCAATTCGGTACCTGGGCACCTAAGAGCACTTCGGTACATATGCACCCAAGAGCACTTCGGTACACCTGCACCCAAGAGCAATTCGGAACCCGTGCACCCAATAGCGCTTCGGTACACAAGCACCCAAGAGCACTTCGGTACACATGCACCCAAGAGCACTTCGGTACACTTGCACCCAAGAAGAATTCGGTACACATGCACCCAAGAGCACTTCGGTACACATGCTCCCAAGAGCTCTTCGGTACACATGCACCAAATAGCACTTCGGTACACATGCACCCAAGTGCACTTTAGTACACATGCACCCAAGAGCACTCTGGCACACGTGCACCCAAGAGCACTTCGGTACACATGCACCCAAGAGCACTCTGGCACACGTGCACCCAAGAGCACTTCGGTACACGTGCAACCAAGAGCACTCTGGTACACGTGCACCCAAGAGCACTTCGGTACACATGCACCTAAGAGCACTATGGCACACATGCACCCAAGAGCACTTCGGTACACGTGCACCCAAGAGCACCTCGGTACACGTGCACCCATTCACTCTGGTACACATGCACCCAAGAGCACTTCGGTACACATGCACCCAAGAGCACTTCGGTACACATGCACCCAAGAGCACTTCGGTACAGGTGCACCCAAGAGCACCTCGGTACACGTGCACCCATTCACTCTGGTACACATGCACCGAAGAGCACTTCGGTACACATGCACCCAAGTCCAATTTGGTACACATACACCCAAGAGCACTTCGGTACACGTGCACCCAAGAGCGCTTCGGTACACGTGCTCCCAAGAGCACTTCGGTACATATGCACCCAACAGCACTTCGGTACACATGCACCCAAGAGGACATCGGTACACATGCACGCAAGAGGACTTCGGTACACATGCACCCGAGAGCAATTCGGTACACATGCACCCAAGAGCACTTCGGTACACGTGCACCCAAAAGCACTTCGGTACACGTGCACCCAAGAGCACTTCGGTACACATGCACACAAGAGCACTGTCGGTACACATGCACCCAAGAGCACTTCGGTACACATGCACCCTAGAGCACTTCGGTACAAGTGCTCCCAAGAGCACCTCGGTACATGTGCACCCAATGCACTCTGGTAAACATGCACCCAAGTGCACTTCGGTACACATGCACCCAAAGGCAATTCGGTACACCCGCACCCAGGAGAACTTTGGTACACATGCACCCAAGAGCATTTCGGTACACATGCACCCAAGACTACTTTGGTACACATACACCGACGAGCACTTCGGTACACATGCACCCAAGAGAACTTCGGTACACATGCACCCAATAGCACTTCTTACACGTGCACCCAAGAGCACTTCGGTACACGTGCACCCAAGAGCACTTCAGTACACATGCACCCAAGAGCACTTCGGTACACATGCACCCAAGAGCAGTCTGGTACACGTGCACCCAAGAGCACTTCGGTACACATGCACCCAAGAGCACTCTATTACACGTGCACCCAAGAGCACTCTATTACACGTGCACCGAAGAGCACTCTAGTACACATGCACCCAAGAGCACTTCAGTACACATGCACCCAAGAGCATTTCGGTACACATGCACCCAATAGCACTTCGATACACATGCACGCAAAGGCATTTCGGTACACCTGCACCCAAGAGCACTTCGGTACAAGTGCACCCTAGAGCACCTCGGTACACATGCACCCAATGCACTCTCGTACACATGCACCCTAGAGCACTTCGGTACACAGGCACCCAAGAGCAATTCGGTACACCTGCACCCAAGAACACTTTGGTACACATGCACCCAAGAGCATTTCGGTACACATGCATCCAATAGCACTTCGGTACACATGCACCCAAGAGCACTTCGGTACACATGCACCCAAGAGCACTCTGGTACACTTGCACCCAAGAGCACTTCGGTACACATGCACCCAAGAGCATTCTGGTACACGTGCACGAAAGAGCACTTCGGTACACATGCACCCAAGAGCACTTCTCTACAAGTGCTCCCAAGAGCACCTCGGTACATGTGCACCCAATGCACTCTGGTACACATGCACCCAAGAGCACTTCGGTACACATGCACCCAAAGGCATTTCGGTACACCTGCACCCAAGAGCACTTTCGTACACATGCACCCAACAGCATTTCGGTACACATACACCCAAGAGCACTTCGGTATACATGCACCCAAGAGCAATTCGGTACACATGCACCCAAGAGCACTTCGGTACCAATGCACCCATGAGCACTTCGGTACAAGTGCTCCCAAGAGCACCTCGGTACATGTGCACCCAATGCACTCTGGTAAACATGCACCCAAGTGCACTTCGGTACACATGCACCCAAAGGCAATTCGGTGCACCTGCACCCAAGAGCACTTTGGCACACATGCACCCAAGGGCATTTCGTTACACATGCACACAGGAGCACTTCGGTACATATGCCCCCAAGAGCACTTCGGTACACCTGCACACAAGAGCAATTCGGTACACTTGCACCCAAGATGAATTCGGTACACATGCACCCAAGAGCACTTTGGTACACATGCACCCAAGAGCTCTTCGGTACACATGCACCAAATAGCACTTCGGTACATATGCACGCAAGAGCACTCTGGCACACGTGCACCCAAGAGCACTCTGGCACGTGTGCACCCAAGAGCACTTCGGTACACATGCACCCAAGAGCACTCTGGTACACGTGCACCCAAGAGCACTTCGGTACACATGCACCCAAGAGCACTCTGGTACACGTGCACCCAAGAGCACTTCGGTACACATGCACCCAAGAGAACTTCGGTACACATGCACCCAATAGCACTTCTTACACATGCACCCAAGAGCACTTCGGTACACGTGCACCCAAGAGCACTTCAGTACACATGCACCCAAGAGCACTTCGGAACACATGCACCCAAGATCACATTGGTATACGTGCAACAAAGAGCACTTCGGTACACATGCACCCAAGAGCACCTCGGTTCACGTGCACCCAATCACTCTGGTACACATGCACCCAAGAGCGATTCGGTACATATGCACCCAAGAGCACTTCGGTACACATGCACCCAAGAGCACTTCGGTACACATGCACCCAAGAGCACTTCGGTACACATGCACCCAAGAGCACTTTGGTACACGTGCACCCAAGAGCACTTCGGTGCACAAGCACCCAAGAGCACTTCGGTACAAGTGCACCCAAGAGCATTTCGGCACACATGCACCCAAGAGCACTTCGGTACACATGCACCCAACAGCACTTCGGTACACATGCACCCAAGAGCACTTCGGTACAAGTGCACCCTAGAGCACCTCGGTACACATGCACCCAAGAGCATTTCGGTACACATGCACCCAAGACTACTTTGGTACACATACACCGACGAGCACTTCGGTACACATGCACCCAAGAGAACTTCGGTACACATGCACCCAATAGCACTTCTTACACATGCACCCAAGAGCACTTCGGTACACGTGCACCCAAGAGCACTTCAGTACACATGCACCCAAGAGCACTTCGGTACACATGCACCTAAGAGCAGTCTGGTACACGTGCACCCAAGAGCACTTCTGTACACATGCACCCAAGAGCACTCTGGTACACGTGCACCCAAGAGCACTCGGGTGCACATGCACCCAAGAGCACTCTGGTACAAATGCACCCAAGAGCACTTCGGTACACATGCACCCAAGAGCACTCTGGTACTCATGCACCCAAGAGCACTTCGGTACACATGCACTCAAGAGCACTCTGGTCTACGTGCACCAAAGACCACTTCGGTACATAATGCTCCCAAGAGCACTTTGGTACACGTGCACCCAAGAGCACTTCGGTACACATGCACCCAAGAGCACTCTATTACACGTGCACCCAAGAGCACTCTATTACACGTGCACCGAAGAGCACTCTAGTACACATGCACCCAAGAGCACTTCAGTACACATGCACCAAAGAGCATTTCGGTACACATGCACCCAATAGCACTTCGATACACATGCACGCAAAGGCATTTCGGTACACCTGCACCCAAGAGCACTTCGGTACAAGTGCACCCTAGAGCACCTCGGTACACATGCACCCAATGCACTCTCGTACACATGCACCCTAGAGCACTTCGGTACACAGGCACCCAAGAGCAATTCGGTACACCTGCACCCAAGAACACTTTGGTACACATGCACCCAAGAGCATTTCGGTACACATGCATCCAATAGCACTTCGGTACACATGCACCCAAGAGCACTTCGGTACACATGCACCCAAGAGCACTCTGGTACACTTGCACCCAAGAGCACTTCGGTACACATGCACCCAAGAGCATTCTGGTACACGTGCACGAAAGAGCACTTCGGTACACATGCACCCAAGAGCACTTCTCTACAAGTGCTCCCAAGAGCACCTCGGTACATGTGCACCCAATGCACTCTGGTACACATGCACCCAAGAGCACTTCGGTACACATGCACCCAAAGGCATTTCGGTACACCTGCACCCAAGAGCACTTTCGTACACATGCACCCAACAGCATTTCGGTACACATACACCCAAGAGCACTTCGGTATACATGCACCCAAGAGCAATTCGGTACACATGCACCCAAGAGCACTTCGGTACCAATGCACCCATGAGCACTTCGGTACAAGTGCTCCCAAGAGCACCTCGGTACATGTGCACCCAATGCACTCTGGTAAACATGCACCCAAGTGCACTTCGGTACACATGCACCCAAAGGCAATTCGGTGCACCTGCACCCAAGAGCACTTTGGCACACATGCACCCAAGGGCATTTCGTTACACATGCACACAGGAGCACTTCGGTACATATGCCCCCAAGAGCACTTCGGTACACCTGCACACAAGAGCAATTCGGTACACTTGCACCCAAGATGAATTCGGTACACATGCACCCAAGAGCACTTTGGTACACATGCACCCAAGAGCTCTTCGGTACACATGCACCAAATAGCACTTCGGTACATATGCACGCAAGAGCACTCTGGCACACGTGCACCCAAGAGCACTCTGGCACGTGTGCACCCAAGAGCACTTCGGTACACATGCACCCAAGAGCACTCTGGTACACGTGCACCCAAGAGCACTTCGGTACACATGCACCCAAGAGCACTCTGGTACACGTGCACCCAAGAGCACTTCGGTACACATGCACCCAAGAGAACTTCGGTACACATGCACCCAATAGCACTTCTTACACATGCACCCAAGAGCACTTCGGTACACGTGCACCCAAGAGCACTTCAGTACACATGCACCCAAGAGCACTTCGGAACACATGCACCCAAGATCACATTGGTATACGTGCAACAAAGAGCACTTCGGTACACATGCACCCAAGAGCACCTCGGTTCACGTGCACCCAATCACTCTGGTACACATGCACCCAAGAGCGATTCGGTACATATGCACCCAAGAGCACTTCGGTACACATGCACCCAAGAGCACTTCGGTACACATGCACCCAAGAGCACTTCGGTACACATGCACCCAAGAGCACTTTGGTACACGTGCACCCAAGAGCACTTCGGTGCACAAGCACCCAAGAGCACTTCGGTACAAGTGCACCCAAGAGCATTTCGGCACACATGCACCCAAGAGCACTTCGGTACACATGCACCCAACAGCACTTCGGTACACATGCACCCAAGAGCACTTCGGTACAAGTGCACCCTAGAGCACCTCGGTACACATGCACCCAATGCACTCTCGTACACATGCACCCTAGAGCACTTCGGTACACAGGCACCCAAGAGCAATTCGGTACACCTGCACCCAAGAACACTTTGGTACACATGCACCCAAGAGCATTTCGGTACACATGCATCCAATAGCACTTCGGTACACATGCACCCAAGAGCACTTCGGTACACATGCACCCAAGAGCACTCTGGTACACTTGCACCCAAGAGCACTTCGGTACACATGCACCCAAGAGCATTCTGGTACACGTGCACGAAAGAGCACTTCGGTACACATGCACCCAAGAGCACTTCTCTACAAGTGCTCCCAAGAGCACCTCGGTACATGTGCACCCAATGCACTCTGGTACACATGCACCCAAGAGCACTTCGGTACACATGCACCCAAAGGCATTTCGGTACACCTGCACCCAAGAGCACTTTCGTACACATGCACCCAACAGCATTTCGGTACACATACACCCAAGAGCACTTCGGTATACATGCACCCAAGAGCAATTCGGTACACATGCACCCAAGAGCACTTCGGTACCAATGCACCCATGAGCACTTCGGTACAAGTGCTCCCAAGAGCACCTCGGTACATGTGCACCCAATGCACTCTGGTAAACATGCACCCAAGTGCACTTCGGTACACATGCACCCAAAGGCAATTCGGTACACCTGCACCCAAGAGCACTTCGGTACACATGCACACAAGAGCACTTCGGTACACATGCACCCAAGAGAATTTCGGTACACTTGGACCCATGAGCACTTCGGTACACATGCACCCTAGAGCACTTCAGTACACATGCACCCAAGAGCAATTCGGTACCCGGGCACCCAAGAGCACTTCGGTACATATGCACCCAAGAGCACTTCGGTACACCTGCACCCAAGAGCAATTCGGTACACTTGCACCCAAGAAGAATTCGGTACACATGCACCCAAGAGCACTTTGGTACACATGCACCCAAGAGCTCTTCGGTACACATGCACCAAATTGCACTTGGGTACATATGCACGCAAGAGCACTCTGGCACACGTGCACCCAAGAGCACTCTGGTACACGTGCACCCAAGAGCACTTCGGTACACATGCACCCAAGAGCACTCTGGTACACGTGCACCCAAGAGCACTTCGGTACACATGCACCCAAGAGCACTTCGGTACAGGTGCACCCAAGAGCACCTCGGTACACGTGCACCCATTCACTCTGGTACACATGCACCGAAGAGCACTTCGGTACACGTGCACCCAAGAGCGCTTCGGTACACGTGCTCCCAAGAGCACTTCTGTACACGTGCTCCCAAGAGCACTTCGGTACATATGCACCCAACAGCACTTCGGTAAACATGCACCCAAGAGGACATCGGTACACATGCACGCAAGAGGACTTCGGTACACATGCACCCAAGAGGACGGCCCAAGAGCACTTCGGTACACCTGCACCCACACAAGAGCACTTCGGTACAAGTGCTCCCAAGAGCACCTCGGTACATGTGCACCCAATGCACTCTGGTAAACATGCACCCAAGTGCACTTCGGTGCACATGCACCCAAAGGCAATTCGGTACACCTGCACCCAAGAGAACTTTGGTACACATGCACCCAAGAGCATTTCGGTTCACATGCACCGAAGAGTATTTCGGCACACATACACCCAAGATTACTTTGGTACACATACACCCACGAGCACTTCGGTACACATGCACCCAAGAGAACTTCGGTACACATGCACCCAATAGCACTTCTTACACATGCACCCAAGAGCACTTCGGTACACGTGCACCCAAGAGCACTTCAGTACACATGCACCCAAGAGCATTTCGGTACACATGCACCCAAGAGCAGTCTGGTACACGTGCACCCAAGAGCACTTCTGTACACATGCACCCAAGAGCACTCTGGTACACGTGCACCCTAGAGCACTCCGGTACACATGCACCCAAGAGCACTCTGGTACAAATGCACCCAAGAGCACTTCGGTACACATGCACCCAAGAGCACTCTGGTACTCATGCACCCAAGAGCACTTCGGTACACATGCACTCAAGAGCACTCTGGTCTACGTGCACCAAAGACCACTTCGGTACACATGCTCCCAAGAGCACTTTGGTACACGTGCACCCAAGAGCACTTCGGTACACATGCACCGAAGAGCACTCTATTACACGTGCACCCAAGAGCACTCTAGTACACATGCACCCAAGAGCACTTCAGTACACATGCACCCAAGAGCATTTCGGTACACATGCACCCAATAGCACTTCGGTACACATGCACGCAAAGGCATTTCGGTACACCTGCACCCAAGAGCACTTCGGTACAAGTGCACCCTAGAGCGCCTCGGTACACATGCACCCAATGCACTCTCGTACACATGCACCCTAGAGCACTTCGGTACACAGGCACCCAAGAGCAATTCGGTACACCTGCACCCAAGAGCACTTTGGTACACATGCACCCAAGAGCATTTCGGTATACATGCATCCAATAGCACTTCGGTACACATGCACCCAAGAGCACTTCGGTACACATGCACCCAAGAGCACTCTGGTACACTTGCACCCAAGAGCACTTCGGTACACATGCACCCAAGAGCACTCTGGTACACGTGCACCCAAGAGCACTTCGGTACACATGCACCCAAGAGCATTCTGGTACACGTGCACCAAAGAGCACTTCGGTACCAATGCACCCATGAGCACTTCGGTACAAGTGCTCCCAAGAGCACCTCGGTACATGTGCACCCAATGCACTCTGGTACACATGCACCCAAGAGCACTTCGGTACACATGCACCCAAAGGCATTTCGGTACACCTGCACCCAAGAGCACTTTCGTACACATGCACCCAACAGCATTTCGGTACACATACACCCAAGAGCACTTCGGTATACATGCACCCAAGAGAAATTCGGTACACATGCACCCAAGAGCACTTCGGTACCAATGCACCCATGAGCACTTCGGTACAAGTGCTCCCAAGAGCACCTCGGTACATGTGCACCCAATGCACTCTGGTAAACATGCACCCAAGTGCACTTCGGTACACATGCACCCAAAGGCAATTCGGTGCACCTGCACCCAAGAGCACTTTGGCACACATGCACCCAAGGGCATTTCGGTACACATGCACACAGGAGCACTTCGGTACACATCCACCTAAGAGAATTTCGGTACACTTGGAACCATGAGCACTTCGGTACACATGCACCCAAGAGCACTTCAGTACACATGCACCCAAGAGCAATTCGGTACCCGGGCACCCAAGAGCACTTCGGTACATATGCACCCAAGAGCACTTCGGTACACCTGCACCCAAGAGCAATTCGGTACACTTGCACCCAAGATGAATTCGGTACACATGCACCCAAGAGCACTTTGGTACACATGCACCCAAGAGCTCTTCGGTACACATGCACCAAATAGCACTTCGGTACATATGCACGCAAGAGCACTCTGGCACACGTGCACCCAAGAGCACTCTGGCACCTGTGCACCCAAGAGCACTTCGGTACACATGCACCCAAGAGCACTCTGGTACACGTGCACCCAAGAGCACTTCGGTACACATGCACCCAAGAGCACTCTGGTACACGTGCACCCAAGAGCACTTCGGTACACATGCACCCAAGAGAACTTCGGTACACATGCACCCAATAGCACTTCTTACACATGCACCCAAGAGCACTTCGGTACACGTGCACCCAAGAGCACTTCAGTACACATGCACCCAAGAGCACTTCGGAACACATGCACCCAAGATCACATTGGTATACGTGCAACAAAGAGCACTTCGGTACACATGCACCCAAGAGCACCTCGGTTCACGTGCACCCAATCACTCTGGTACACATGCACCCAAGAGCGATTCGGTACATATGCACCCAAGAGCACTTCGGTACACATGCACCCAAGAGCACTTCGGTACACATGCACCCAAGAGCACTTCGGTACACATGCACCCAAGAGCACTTTGGTACACGTGCACCCAAGAGCACTTCGGTGCACAAGCACCCAAGAGCACTTCGGTACAAGTGCACCCAAGAGCATTTCGGCACACATGCACCCAAGAGCACTTCGGTACACATGCACCCAACAGCACTTCGGTACACATGCACCCAAGAGCACTTCGGAACACAAGCACCCAAGAGTACTTCGATACACATGCACCCAAGAGTATTTCGGTACACATGCACCCAAGATTACTTCGGTACACATAAACCCAAGAGCACATCGGTACACGTGCACCCAAGAGTACCTCGGTACACGTGCACCCAATGCTCTCTGGTACAGGTGCACCCAAGAGAACTTCGGTACACATGCACCCAAGAGCAATTTGGTACACATGTACCCATGAGCACTTCGGTACACATGCACCCACGAGCACCTCGGTACACGTGCACCCAAAGCTCTCTGGTAAATATGCACCCAAGAGCACTTCGGTACACATGCACCCAAGAGCACTTCAGTACACATTCACCCAAGAGCACTTCGGTACACATGCACCGAAGAGCACCTCGGTACATGTGCACCCAATGCTTTCTGGAACACGTGCACCCAAGAGCACTTCGGTACACGTGCACCCAAGAGCACTTCGGTACTCATGCACCCAAGAGCATTTCCATACACATGCATCCATGAGCACTTCAGTACACCTGCACCCAATAGCAATTCGGTACCCGTGCACCCAAGAGCACTTCGGTACACATGCACCCAAGAGCGCTTCGGTACACTAGCACCCAAGAGCACTTCGGTACACATGCACCCAAGAGCACTTTGGTACACTTGCACCCAAGAAGAATTCGGTACACATGCACCCAAGAGCATTTCGGTACACATGCACCCAGGAGCTCTTCGGTACACATGCACCCAAGAGCACTCTGGCACATGTGCACCCAAGATCAATTCGGTACACATGCACCCAAGAGCACTCTGGCACACGTGCACCCAAGAGCACTTCGATACACATGCACCCAAGAGCACTCTGGTACACGTGCACCCAAGAGCACTTCGGTACACATGCACCCAAGAGCACTCTGGTACACGTGCACCCAAGAGCACTTCGGTACACATGCACCCAAGAGCACTTCGGTACAGGTGCACCCAAGAGCACCTCGGTACACGTGCACCCATTCACTCTGGTACACATGCACCGAAGAGCACTTCGGTACACGTGCACCCAAGAGCGCTTCGGTACACGTGCTCCCAAGAGCACTTCGGTACACGTGCTCCCAAGAGCACTTCGGTACATATGCACCCAACAGCACTTCGGTACACATGCACCCAAGAGGACATCGGTACACATGCACGCAAGAGGACTTCGGTACACATGCACCCGAGAGCAATTCGGTACACATGCACCCAAGAGCACTTCGGTACACGTGCACCCAAGAGCACTTCGGTACACGTGCACCCAAGAGCACTTCGGTACACATGCACACAAGAGCACTTCGGTACAAGTGCTCCCAAGAGCACCTCGGTACATGTGCACCCAATGCACTCTGGTAAACATGCACCCAAGTGCACTTCGGTACACATGCACCCAAAGGCAATTCGGTACACCTGCACCCAAGAGAACTTTGGTACACATGCACCCAAGAGCATTTCGGTACACATGCACCCAAGAGTATTTCGGCACACATACACCCAAGATTACTTTGGTACACATACTCCCACGAGCACTTCGGTACACATGCACCCAAGAGAACTTCGGTACACATGCACCCAATAGCACTTCTTACACATGCACCCAAGAGCACTTCGGTACACGTGCACCCAAGAGCACTTCAGTACACATGCACCCAAGAGCATTTCGGTACACATGCACCCAAGAGCAGTCTGGTACACGTGCACCCAAGAGCACTTCTGTACACATGCACACAAGAGCACTCTGGTACACATGCACCCTAGAGCACTCCGGTACACATGCACCCAAGAGCACTCTGGTACAAATGCACCCAAGAGCACTTCGGTACACATGCACCCAAGAGCACTCTGGTACTCATGCACCCAAGAGCACTTCGGTACACATGCACTCAAGAGCACTCTGGTCTACGTGCACCAAAGACCACTTCGGTACACATGCTCCCAAGAGCACTTTGGTACACGTGCACCCAAGAGCACTTCGGTACACATGCACCGAAGAGCACTCTATTACACGTGCACCCAAGAGCACTCTAGTACACATGCACCCAAGAGCACTTCAGTACACATGCACCCAAGAGCATTTCGGTACACATGCACCCAATAGCACTTCGGTACACATGCACGCAAAGGCATTTCGGTACACCTGCACCCAAGAGCACTTCGGTACAAGTGCACCCTAGAGCGCCTCGGTACACATGCACCCAATGCACTCTCGTACACATGCACCCTAGAGCACTTCGGTACACAGGCACCCAAGAGCAATTCGGTACACCTGCACCCAAGAGCACTTTGGTACACATGCACCCAAGAGCATTTCGGTATACATGCATCCAATAGCACTTCGGTGCACATGCACCCAAGAGCACTTCGGTACACATGCACCCAAGAGCACTCTGGTACACTTGCACCCAAGAGCACTTCGGTACCAATGCACCCATGAGCACTTCGGTACAAGTGCTCCCAAGAGCACCTCGGTACATGTGCACCCAATGCACTCTGGTACACATGCACCCAAGAGCACTTCGGTAAACATGCACCCAAAGGCATTTCGGTACACCTGCACCCAAGAGCAATTCGGTATACTTGCACCCAAGATGAATTCGGTACACATGCACCCAAGAGCACTTTGGTACACATGCACCCAAGAGCACTTCGGTACACATGCACCCAAGAGCACTTCGGTACATATGCACGCAAGAGCACTCTGGCACACGTGCACCCAAGAGCACTCTGGCACACGTGCACCCAAGAGCACTTCGGTACACATGCACCCAAGAGCACTTCGGTACACGTGCACCCAAGAGCACTTCGGTACACATGCACCCAAGAGCACTCTGGTACACGTGCACCCAAGAGCACTTCGGTACACATGCACCCAAGAGCACTTCGGTACAGGTGCACCCAAGAGCACCTCGGTACACGTACACCCATTCACTCTGGTACACATGCACCGAAGAGCACTTCGGTACACATGCACCCAAGTCTAATTTGGTACACATACACCCAAGAGCACTTCGGTACACGTGCACCCAAGAGCGCTTCGGTACACGTGCTCCCAAGAGCACTTCGATACATATGCACCCAACATCACTTCGGTACACATGCACCCAAGAGGACTTCGGTACACGTGCACGCAAGAGGACTTCGGTACACATGCACCCAAGAGCAATTCGGTACACATGCACCCAAGAGCACCTCGGTACACGTGCACCCAAGAGCACTTCGGTACACGTGCACCCAAGAGCACTTCGGTACACATGCACACAAGAGCACTGTCGGTACACATGCACCCAAGAGCACTTCGGTACACATGCACCCAAGAGCACTTCGGTACAAGTGCTCCCAAGAGCACCTCGGTACATGTGCACCCAATGCACTCTGGTAAACATGCACCCAAGTGCACTTTGGTACACATTCACCCAAGAGCATTTCGGTACACATGCACCCAAGAGCACTTCAGTACACATGCACCCAAGAGCAATTCGGTACACCTGCACCCAAGAGCATTTCGGTACACTTGCACCCAAGAGCACTTCGGTACACCTGCACCCAAGAGCAATTCGGAACCCGTGCACCCATGAGCGTCTCGGTACACAAGCACCCAAGAGCACTTCGGTTCACATGCACCCAAGAGCACTTCGGTACACTTGCACCCAAGAAGAATTCGGTACACATGCA
Organism: Homarus gammarus; assembly: GCA_958450375.1. Taxonomy (NCBI): domain Eukaryota; kingdom Metazoa; phylum Arthropoda; class Malacostraca; order Decapoda; family Nephropidae; genus Homarus; species Homarus gammarus. Next base: position 2,461,066 of record CAUDMG010001597.1, on the reverse strand, counting down.
CCCAAGAGCACTTCGGTACACATGCTCCCAAGAGCTCTTCGGTACACATGCACGAAACAGCACTTCGGTACACATGCACCCAAGTGCACTTTAGTACACATGCACCCAAGAGCACTCTGGCACACATGCACCCAAGAGCACTTCGGTACACATGCACCCAAGAGTACTCTGGCACACGTGCACCCAAGAGCACTTCGGTACACATGCAAGCAAGAGCACTCTGGTACACGTGCACCCAAGAGCAATTCGGTACACGTGCACCCAAGAGCACTTCGGTACTCATGCACCCAAGAGCATTTCCATACACATGCATCCATGAGCACTTCAGTACACCTGCACCCAATAGCAATTCGGTACCCGTGCACCCAAGAGCACTTCGGTACACATGCACCCAAGAGCGCTTCGGTACACTAGCACCCAAGAGCACTTCGTTACACATGCACCCAAGAGCACTTCGGTACACTTGCACCCAAGAAGAATTCGGTACACATGCACCCAAGAGCATTTCGGTACACATGCACCCAGGAGCTCTTCGGTACACATGCACCCAAGAGCACTCTGGCACATGTGCACCCAAGATCAATTCGGTACACATGCACCCAAGAGCACTCTGGCACACGTGCACCCAAGAGCACTTCGATACACATGCACCCAAGAGCACTCTGGTACACGTGCACCCAAGAGCACTTCGGTACACATGCACCCAAGAGCACTCTGGTACACGTGCACCCAAGAGCACTTCGGTACACATGCACCCAAGAGCACTTCGGTACAGGTGCACCCAAGAGCACCTCGGTACACGTGCACCCATTCATTCTGGTACACATGCACCGAGGAGCACTTCGGTACACGTGCACCCAAGAGCGCTTCGGTACACGTGCTCCCAAGAGCACTTCGGTACACGTGCTCCCAAGAGCACTTCGGTACATATGCACCCAACAGCACTTCGGTACACATGCACCCAAGAGGACATCGGTACACATGCACGCAGGAGGACTTCGGTACACATGCACCCGAGAGCAATTCGGTACACATGCACCCAAGAGCACTTCGGTACACGTGCACCCAAGAGCACTTCGGTACACGTGCACCCAAGAGCACTTCGGTACACATGCACACAAGAGCACTTCGGTACAAGTGCTCCCAAGAGCACCTCCGTACATGTGCACCCAATGCACTCTGGTAAACATGCACCCAAGTGCACTTCGGTACACATGCACCCAAAGGCAATTCGGTACACCTGCACCCAAGAGAACTTTGGTACACATGCACCCAAGAGCATTTCGGTACACATGCACCCAAGAGTATTTCGGCACACATACACCCAAGATTACTTTGGTACACATACACCCACGAGCACTTCGGTACACATGCACCCAAGAGAACTTCGGTACACATGCACCCAATAGCACTTCTTACACATGCACCCAAGAGCACTTCGGTACACGTGCACCCAAGAGCACTTCAGTACACATGCACCCAAGAGCATTTCGGTACACATGCACCCAAGAGCAGTCTGGTACACGTGCACCCAAGAGCACTTCTGTACACATGCACCCAAGAGCACTCTGGTACACATGCACCCTAGAGCACTCCGGTACACATGCACCCAAGAGCACTCTGGTACAAATGCACCCAAGAGCACTTCGGTACACATGCACCCAAGAGCACTCTGGTACTCATGCACCCAAGAGCACTTCGGTACACATGCACTCAAGGGCACTCTGGTCTACGTGCACCAAAGACCACTTCGGTACACATGCTCCCAAGAGCACTTTGGTACACGTGCACCCAAGAGCACTTCGGTACACATGCACCGAAGAGCACTCTATTACACGTGCACCCAAGAGCACTCTAGTACACATGCACCCAAGAGCACTTCAGTACACATGCACCCAAGAGCATTTCGGTACACATGCACCCAATAGCACTTCGGTACACATGCACGCAAAGGCATTTCGGTACACCTGCACCCAAGAGCACTTCGGTACAAGTGCACCCTAGAGCGCCTCGGTACACATGCACCCAATGCACTCTCGTACACATGCACCCTAGAGAACTTCGGTACACAGGCACCCAAGAGCAATTCGGTACACCTGCACCCAAGAGCACTTTGGTACACATGCACCCAAGAGCATTTCGGTATACATGCATCCAATAGCACTTCGGTACACATGCACCCAAGAGCACTTCGGTACACATGCACCCAAGAGCACTCTGGTACACTTGCACCCAAGAGCACTTCGGTACCAATGCACCCATGAGCACTTCGGTACAAGTGCTCCCAAGAGCACCTCGGTACATGTGCACCCAATGCACTCTGGTACACATGCACCCAAGAGCACTTCGGTAAACATGCACCCAAAGGCATTTCGGTACACCTGCACCCAAGAGCACTTTCGTACACATGCACCCAACAGCATTTCGGTACACATACACCCAAGAGCACTTAGGTATACATGCACCCAAGAGCAATTCGGTACACATGCACCCAAGAGCACTTCGGTACCAATGCACCCATGAGCACTTCGGTACAAGTGCTCCCAAGAGCACCTCGGTACATGTGTACCCAATGCACTCTGGTAAACATGCACCAGAGTGCACTTCGGTACACATGCACCCAAAGGCAATTCGGTGCACCTGCACCCAAGAGCACTTTGGCACACATGCACCCAAGGGCATTTCGGTACACATGCACACAGGAGCACTTCGGTACACATCCACCTAAGAGAATTTCGGTACACTTGGAACCATGAGCACTTCGGTACACATGCACCCAAGAGCACTTCAGTACACATGCACCCAAGAGCAATTCGGTACCCGGGCACCCAAGAGCACTTCGGTACATATGCACCCAAGAGCACTTCGGTACACCTGCACCCAAGAGCAATTCGGTACACTTGCACCCAAGATGAATTCGGTACACATGCACCCAAGAGCACTTTGGTACACATGCACCCAAGAGCTCTTCGGTACACATGCACCAAATAGCACTTCGGTACATATGCACGCAAGAGCACTCTGGCACACGTGCACCCAAGAGCACTCTGGCACCCGTGCACCCAAGAGCACTTCGGTACACATGCACCCAAGAGCACTCTGGTACACGTGCACCCAAGAGCACTTCGGTACACATGCACCCAAGAGCACTCTGGTACACGTGCACCCAAGAGCACTTCGGTACACATGCACCCAAGAGCACTTCGGTACAGGTGCACCCAAGAGCACCTCGGTACACGTACACCCATTCACTCTGGTACACATGCACCGAAGAGCACTTCGGTACACATGCACCCAAGTCTAATTTGGTACACATACACCCAAGAGCACTTCGGTACACGTGCACCCAAGAGCGCTTCGGTACACGTGCTCCCAAGAGCACTTCGATACATATGCACCCAACATCACTTCGGTACACATGCACCCAAGAGGACTTCGGTACACGTGCACGCAAGAGGACTTCGGTACACATGCACCCAAGAGCAATTCGGTACACATGCACCCAAGAGCACTTCGGTACACGTGCACCCAAGAGCACTTCGGTACACGTGCACCCAAGAGCACTTCGGTACACATGCACACAAGAGCACTGTCGGTACACATGCACCCAAGAGCACTTCGGTACACATGCACACAAGAGCACTTCGGTACAAGTGCTCCCAAGAGCACCTCGGTACATGTGCACCCAATGCACTCTGGTAAACATGCACCCAAGTGCACTTTGGTACACATTCACCCAAGAGCATTTCGGTACACATGCACACAAGAGCACTTCGGTACACATGCACCCAAGAGCATTTCGGTACACTTGCACCCATGAGCACTTCGGTACACATGCACCCAAGAGCACTTCAGTACACATGCACCCAAGAGCACTTCGGTACACCTGCACCCAAGAGCATTCGGTACACTTGCACCCATGAGCACTTCGGTACACATGCACCCAAGAGCACTTCAGTACACTTGCACCCAAGAGCAATTCGGTACCTGGGCACCCAAGAGCACTTCGGTACATATGCACCCAAGAGCACTTCGGTACACCTGCACCCAAGAGCAATTCGGAACCCGTGCACCCATGAGCGTCTCGGTACACAAGCACCCAAGAGCACTTCGGTACACATGCACCCAAGAGCACTTCGGTACACTTGCACCCAAGAAGAATTCGGTACACATGCACCCAAGAGCACTTCGGTACACATGCACCCAAGAGCTCTTCGGTACACATGCACGAAATAGCACTTCGGTACACATGCACCCAAGTGCACTTTAGTACACATGCACCCAAGAGCACTCTGGCACACATGCACCCAAGAGCACTTCGGTACACATGCACCCAAGAGCACTCTGGCACACGTGCACCCAAGAGCACTTCGGTACACATGCAAGCAAGAGCACTCTGGTACACGTGCACCCAAGAGCAATTCGGTACACATGCACCCAAGAGCACTATGGCACACATGCACCCAAGAGCACTTCGGTACACGTGCACCCAAGAGCACTTCGGTACACGTGCACCCAAGAGCACTTCGGTACACATGCACCCAAGAGCCCTTCGGTACACGTGCACCCAAGAGCACTTCGATACACGTGCACCCATGAGCACTTCAGTACACATGCACCCAAGAGCACTTCGGTACACATGCACCCAAGAGCACTTCGGTACACATGCACCCAAGAGCACTTCGGTACAGGTGCACCCAAGAGCACCTCGGTACACGTGCACCCATTCACTCTGGTACACATGCACCGAAGAGCACTTCGGTACACATGCACCCAAGTCCAATTTGGTACACATACACCCAAGAGCACTTCGGTACAAGTGCTCCCAAGAGCACCTCGGTACATGTGCACCCAATGCACTCTGGTAAACATGCACCCAAGTGCACTTTGGTACACATTCACCCAAGAGCATTTCGGTACACATGCACACAAGAGCACTTCGGTACACATGCACCCAAGAGCATTTCGGTACACTTGCACCCATGAGCACTTCGGTACACATGCACCCAAGAGCACTTCAGTACACATGCACCCAAGAGCAATTCGGTACACCTGCACCCAAGAGCATTTCGGTACACTTGCACCCATGAGCACTTCGGTACACATGCACCCAAGAGCACTTCAGTACACTTGCACCCAAGAGCAATTCGGTACCTGGGCACCCAAGAGCACTTCGGTACATATGCACCCAAGAGCACTTCGGTACACCTGCACCCAAGAGCAATTCGGAACCCGTGCACCCATGAGCGTCTCGGTACACAAGCACCCAAGAGCACTTCGGTTCACATGCACCCAAGAGCACTTCGGTACACTTGCACCCAAGAAGAATTCGGTACACATGCACCCAAGAGCACTTCGGTACACATGCTCCCAAGAGCTCTTCGGTACACATGCACGAAATAGCACTTCGGTACACATGCACCCAAGTGCACTTTAGTACACATGCACCCAAGAGCACTCTGGCACACATGCACCCAAGAGCACTTCGGTACACATGCACCCAAGAGCACTCTGGCACACGTGCACCCAAGAGCACTTCGGTACACATGCAAGCAAGAGCACTTTGGTACACGTGCACCCAAGAGCAATTCGGTACACATGCACCCAAGAGCACTATGGCACACATGCACCCAAGAGCACTTCGGTACACGTGCACCCAAGAGCACTTCGGTACACGTGCACCCAAGAGCACTTCGGTACACATGCACCCAAGAGCCCTTCGGTACACGTGCACCCAAGAGCACTTCGATACACGTGCACCCATGAGCACTTCAGTACACATGCACCCAAGAGCAATTCGGTACACATGCACCCAAGAGCACTTCGGTACAGGTGCACCCAAGAGCACTTCGGTACACGTGCACCCAAGAGCACTTCGGTACACATGCACCCAAGAGCACCTCGGTACACGTGCACCCATTCACTCTGGTACACATGCACCGAAGAGCACTTCGGTACACATGCACCCAAGTCCAATTTGGTACACATACACCCAAGAGCACTTCGGTACAAGTGCTCCCAAGAGCACCTCGGTACATGTGCACCCAATGCACTCTGGTAAACATGCACCCAAGTGCACTTTGGTACACATTCACCCAAGAGCATTTCGGTACACATGCACACAAGAGCACTTCGGTACACATGCACCCAAGAGCATTTCGGTACACTTGCACCCATGAGCACTTCGGTACACATGCACCCAAGAGCACTTCAGTACACATGCACCCAAGAGCAATTCGGTACACCTGCACCCAAGAGCATTTCGGTACACTTGCACCCATGAGCACTTCGGTACACATGCACCCAAGAGCACTTCAGTACACTTGCACCCAAGAGCAATTCGGTACCTGGGCACCCAAGAGCACTTCGGTACATATGCACCCAAGAGCACTTCGGTACACCTGCACCCAAGAGCAATTCGGAACCCGTGCACCCATGAGCGTCTCGGTACACAAGCACCCAAGAGCACTTCGGTTCACATGCACCCAAGAGCACTTCGGTACACTTGCACCCAAGAAGAATTCGGTACACATGCACCCAAGAGCACTTCGGTACACATGCTCCCAAGAGCTCTTCGGTACACATGCACGAAATAGCACTTCGGTACACATGCACCCAAGTGCACTTTAGTACACATGCACCCAAGAGCACTCTGGCACACATGCACCCAAGAGCACTTCGGTACACATGCACCCAAGAGCACTCTGGCACACGTGCACCCAAGAGCACTTCGGTACACATGCAAGCAAGAGCACTTTGGTACACGTGCACCCAAGAGCAATTCGGTACACATGCACCCAAGAGCACTATGGCACACATGCACCCAAGAGCACTTCGGTACACGTGCACCCAAGAGCACTTCGGTACACGTGCACCCAAGAGCACTTCGGTACACATGCACCCAAGAGCCCTTCGGTACACGTGCACCCAAGAGCACTTCGATACACGTGCACCCATGAGCACTTCAGTACACATGCACCCAAGAGCAATTCGGTACACATGCACCCAAGAGCACTTCGGTACAGGTGCACCCAAGAGCACCTCGGTACACGTGCACCCATTCACTCTGGTACACATGCACCGAAGAGCACTTCGGTACACATGCACCCAAGTCCAATTTGGTACACATGCACCCAAGAGCACTTCGGTACACGTGCACTCAAGAGCGCTTCGGTACACGTGCTCCCAAGAGCACTTTGGTACTTATGCACCCAACGGCACTTCGGTACAAATGCACCCAAGAGGACATCGGTACACATGCACGCAAGAGGACTTCGGTACACATGCACGCAAGAGCAATTCGGTACACATGCACCCAAGAGCACTTCGGTACACGTGCACCCAAGAGCACTTCGGTACACGTGCACCCAAGAGCACTTCGGTACACATGCACACAAGAGCACTGTCGGTACACATGCACCCAAGAGCACTTCGGATCACATGCACCCAAGAGCACTTCGGTACAAGTGCACCCAATGCACTCTGGTAAACATGCACCCAAGTGCACTTCGGTACACATGCACCCAAAGGCAATTCGGTACACCTGCACCCAAGAGCACTTTTGTACACATGCACCCAAGAGCATTTCGGTACACATGCACCCAAGAGTATTTCGGCACACATACACCCAAGATTACTTTGGTACACATACACCCACGAGCACTTCGGTACACATGCACCCAAGAGAACTTCGGTACACATGCACCCAATAGCACTTCTTACACATGCACCCAAGAGCACTTCGGTACACGTGCACCCAAGAGCACTTCAGTACACATGCACCCAAGAGCACTTCGGAACACATGCACCCAAGATCACATTGGTATACGTGCAACAAAGAGCACTTCGGTACACATGCACCCAAGAGCACCTCGGTTCACGTGCACCCAATCACTCTGGTACACATGCACCCAAGAGCGATTCGGTACATATGCACCCAAGAGCACTTCGGTACACATGCACCCAAGAGCACTTCGGTACACATGCACCCAAGAGCACTTCGGCACACATGCACCCAAGAGCACTTTGGTACACGTGCACCCAAGAGCACTTCGGTGCACAAGCACCCAAGAGCACTTCGGTACAAGTGCACCCAAGAGCACTTCGGCACACATGCACCCAAGAGCACTTCGGTACACATGCACCCAACAGCACTTCGGTACACATGCACCCAAGAGCACTTCGGTACACAAGCACCCAAGAGTACTTCGGTACACATGCATCCAAGAGTATTTCGGTACACATGCACCCAAGATTACTTCGGTACACATACACCCAAGAGCACATCGGTACACGTGCACCCAAGAGTACCTCGGTACACGTGCACCAAATGCACTCTAGTACACTTGCACCCAAGAGCACTTCGGTACACATGCACCCAAGAGCAATTCGGTACACATGCACCCAAGCGCACCTCGGTGCACGTGCACCCAATGCTCTCTGGTACAGGTGCACCCAAGAGAACTTCGGTACACATGCACCCAAGAGCAATTTGGTACACATGTACCCATGAGCACTTCGGTACACATGCACCCACGAGCACCTCGGTACACGTGCACCCAATGCTCTCTGGTAAATATGCACCCAAGAGCACTTCGGTACTCATGCACCCAAGAGCATTTCCATACACATGCATCCATGAGCACTTCAGTACACCTGCACCCAATAGCAATTCGGTACCCGTGCACCGAAGAGCACCTCGGTACATGTGCACCCAATGCTTTCTGGTACACATGCACCCAAGAGCACTTCGGTACATGTGCACCCTAGAGCACTTCGGTACACATGCACCCAAGAGCACTTCAGTACACATGGACCCAAGAGCGCTTCGCTATTCACTCACCCAAGAGCACTTCGGTACACGTGCACCCAAGAGCACTTCGGTACACGTGCACCCAAGAGCACTTCGGTACTCATGCACCCAAGAGCATTTCCATACACATGCATCCATGAGCACTTCAGTACACCTGCACCCAATAGCAATTCGGTACCCGTGCACCCAAGAGCACTTCGGTACACATGCACCCAAGAGCGGTTCGGTACACTAGCACCCAAGAGCACTTCGGTACACATGCACCCAAGAGCACTTCGGTACAATTGCACCCAAGAAGAATTCGGTACACATGCACCCAAGAGCATTTCGGTACACAGGCACCCAGGAGCTCTTCGGTACACATGCACCAAATAGCACTTCGGTACACATGCACCCAAGAGCACTTCAGTACACATGCACCCAAGAGCACTCTGGCACATGTGCACCCAAGAACAATTCGGTACACATGCACTCAAGAGCACTCTGGCACACGTGCACCCAAGAGCACTTCGGTACACATGCACCCAAGAGCACTTCGGTACAGGTGCACCCAAGAGCACCTCGGTACACGTGCACCCAAGAGCACTCGGTACACATGCACCCAAGAGCACTTCGGTACACATGCACCCAAGAGCACTTCGGTACACATGCACCCAAGAGCACTTCGGTACACGTGCACCCAAGAGCACTCGGTACACGTGCACCCAAGAGCACTTCGGTACACATGCACCCAAGAGCACTTCGGTACACATGCACCCAAGAGCACTTCGGTACACGTGCACCCAAGAGCACTTCGGTACACATGCACCCAAGAGCACTTCGGTACACATGCACCCAAGAGCACTTCGGTACACATGCACCCAAGAGCACTTCGGTACACGTGCACCCAAGAGCACTTCGGTACACATGCACCCAAGAGCACTTCGGTACACATGCACCCAAGAGCACTTCGGTACACATGCACCCAAGAGCACTTCGGTACACATGCACCCAAGAGCACTTCGGTACACATGCACCCAAGAGCACTTCGGTACACATGCACCCAAGAGCACTTCGGTACACATGCACCCAAGAGCACTTCGGTACACATGCACCCAAGAGCACTTCGGTACACATGCACCCAAGAGCACTTCGGTACACATGCACCCAAGAGCACTTCGGTACACATGCACCCAAGAGCACTTCGGTACACATGCACCCAAGAGCACTTCGGTACACATGCACCCAAGAGCACTTCGGTACACATGCACCCAAGAGCACTTCGGTACACGTGCACCCAAGAGCACTTCGGTACACATGCACCCAAGAGCACTTCGGTACACATGCACCCAAGAGCACTTCGGTACACATGCACCCAAGAGCACTTCGGTACACATGCACCCAAGAGCACTTCGGTACACATGCACCCAAGAGCACTTCGGTACACATGCACCCAAGAGCACTTCGGTACACATGCACCCAAGAGCACTTCGGTACACATGCACCCAAGAGCACTTCGGTACACATGCACCCAAGAGCACTTCGGTACACATGCACCCAAGAGCACTTCGGTACACGTGCACCCAAGAGCACTCGGTACACGTGCACCCAAGAGCACTTCGGTACACATGCACCCAAGAGCACTCTGGTACACGTGCACCCAAGAGCACTTCGGTACACATGCACCCAAGAGCACTTCGGTACACGTGCACCCAAGAGCACTTCGGTACACATGCACCCAAGAGCACTTCGGTACACGTGCACCCAAGAGCACTTCGGTACACATGCACCCAAGAGCACTTCGGTACACATGCACCCAAGAGCACTTCGGTACACGTGCACCCAAGAGCACTTCGGTACACGTGCACCCAAGAGCACTTCGGTACACATGCACCCAAGAGCACTTCGGTACACATGCACCCAAGAGCACTTCGGTACACATGCACCCAAGAGCACTTCGGTACACATGCACCCAAGAGCAATTCGGTACACATGCACCCAAGAGCACTTCGGTACACATGCACCCAAGAGCACTTCGGTACACGTGCACCCAAGAGCACTTCGGTACACATGCACCCAAGAGCACTTCGGTACACATGCACCCAAGAGCACTTCGGTACACATGCACCCAAGAGCACTTCGGTACACGTGCACCCAAGAGCACTTCGGTACACGTGCACCCAATGCACTCTGGTACACATGCACCCAAGAGCACTTCGGTACACATGCACCCAAGAGCACTTCGGTACACATGCACCCAAGAGCACTTCGGTACACATGCACCCAAGAGCATTTCGGTACACATGCACCCAAGAGCACTTCGGTACACATGCACCCAAGAGCACTTCGGTACACATGCACCCAAGAGCACTTCGGTACACATGCACCCAAGAGCACTTCGGTACACATGCACCCAAGAGCACTTCGGTACACATGCACCCAAGAGCACTTCGGTACACATGCACCCAAGAGCACTTCGGTACACATGCACCCAAGAGCACTTCGGTACACATGCACCCAAGAGCACTTCGGTACACATGCACCCAAGAGCACTTCGGTACACATGCACCCAAGAGCAATTCGGTACACATGCACCCAGAGCACTTCGGTACACATGCACCCAAGAGCACTTCGGTACACATGCACCCAAGAGCACTTCGGTACACTTGCACCCAAGAGCACTTCGGTACACATGCACCCAAGAGCACTTCGGTACACATGCACCCAAGAGCACTTCGGTACACATGCACGCAAGAGCACTTCGGTACACATGCACCCAAGAGCACTTCAGTACACATGCACCCAAGAGCACTTCGGTACACGTGCACCCAAGAGCACTTCGGTACACATGCACCCAAGAGCACTTCGGTACACGTGCACCCAAGAGCACTTCGGTACACATGCACCCAAGAGCACTCTGGTACACGTGCACCCAAGAGCAATTCGGTACACATGCACCCAAGAGCACTATGGTACACATGCACCCAAGAGCACTTCGGTACACGTGCACCCAAGAGCACTTCGGTACACGTGCACCCAAGAGCACTTCGGTACACATGCACCCAAGAGCACTTCGGTACACGTGCACCCAAGAGCACTTCGGTACACGTGCACCCATGAGCACTTCGGTACACATGCACCCAAGAGCACTTCGGTACACATGCACCCAAGAGCACTTCGGTACACATGCACCCAAGAGCACTTCGGTACACGTGCACCCAAGAGCACCTCGGTACACGTGCACCCAATGCACTCTGGTACACATGCACCGAAGAGCACTTCTGTACACATGCACCCAAGTCCAATTTGGTACACATACACCCAAGAGCACTTCGGTACACGTGCACTCAAGAGCGCTTCGGTACACGTGCTCCCAAGAGCACTTCGGTACTTATGCACCCAACGGCACTTCGGTACAAATGCACCCAAGAGGACATCGGTACACATGCACGCAAGAGGACTTCGGTACACATGCACCCAAGAGCAATTCGGTACACATGCACCCAAGAGCACTTCGGTGCACGTGCACCCAAGAGCACTTCGGTACCCGGGCACCCACGAGCACTTCGGTACACATGCACACAAGAGCACTGTCGGTACACATGCACCCAAGAGCACTTCGGATCACATGCACCCAAAAGCACTTCGGTACAAGTGCTCCCAAGAGCACCTCGGTACATGTGCACCCAATGCACTCTGGTAAACATGCACCCAAGTGCACTTCGGTACACATGCACCCAAAGGCAATTCGGTACACCTGCACCCAAGAGCACTTTGGTACACATGCACCCAAGAGCATTTCGGTACACATGCACCCAAGAGTATTTCGGCACACATACACCCAAGATTACTTTGGTACACATACACCCACGAGCACTTCGGTACACATGCACCCAAGAGAACTTCGGTACACATGCACCCAATAGCACTTCTTACACATGCACCCAAGAGCACTTCGGTACACGTGCACCCAAGAGCACTTCAGTACACATGCACCCAAGAGCACTTCGGAACACATGCACCCAAGATCACATTGGTATTAGGGTGTGTCAATTTTGTCAACATGCTAAAAATCAAATTTGGTAGTCAAAATATTGTGCCTCTTTATGTCTAAACTTGAGATTAGCAAACAAAAATGAATTGAAATAACCCTCACCTACATCAATTATACCTTAAAGTTTCAAATATCAGTATTTCAACAAATTAATGAGACTTGATTAGAATTATTCACTTGATATTAACTAATCTCATGTAAGCATATGGATTATGGAGTATTTTATGGTTCTATAGCTTGTGTACAATATGCATGTCAGAACATGAACATGAACAGGCTCTCCGTGTGGGACAGTTTAATTGTTGTTTTGACTTGTACCAAGCGTGAGGATAAGGCGCCCGGCTCACTCTCCTTCTAGATATCATAGACGGTGGTTTGCTCTCATTGCACTTGCACCTACTCTACCAGACGAATTCTACATTTTAATTATTGTAAGTAGGGCATATTGATTGTCGCAGTTACTTATATCATTGTATAAAACATTATGTTCTAAGAAATTATTATGTTATTTCTGTTACAGCATTTTTGATAAACAAATTGATATTTTTTGAAACAACAATTGAATTATGAAACATTGAAATATTTTTCTATTTGTCAGATAGTGTGAAGATGTCAAAATTGAAGACAAGAAGTCAGTTGTCAACCCACTTGAGCCTGCTAGTTGGTAAAGGGAAGGAGCTTCCTGTATCAGAACTTCCAACAGTGAGAGACATGCTAAGATTAGGGTTACTCCTTCGAGAAAAAAATGCAAAGGACAGAAGGAACTATACAGATAAAGAACTCATAAATGACATGATAGTCCCTCTTCTGCATCAATGGACAAAAGCTAATGCACTATTCAAACCACCTGTGATTAATCAGTGTCGAACTATTGAGCTAAAACTAACGAAATTATGGCACAAAGCAGTTGAAACATCACTTGGTAAAGGAAACTTGGCCAGGAAAAATGAATTTCTGCACACACTTGATACTCTGTTTGACATTTTGACCTGCAAGTGCTCCATACAATTATGTTCTGAATCCAACTGTTCTCACTCAGGTAAGAGAGAAAATAATTCCCACATTGATTGTGGTTGTCCTCGTGAAAAGAAGATCCCTGTTTTAGAGCTTGAATTTATAAAGGCACAGAGGACAAAGGCAGAAGGCCAAGGAAGTATGCAAATGGGTTCAATAGATTATTCAGAAACAAAGAAGCAGATTGCTAATGCCAAGAAGAGAGAACAAATCCGAGAGAGGGAACAAAAGAAGAAAATGAAGAGTGAAGAAGCCATCCAAAGAGAGGAAGAGCTGTGTCAAGATGTTTATCACTTCTTTGATAGTTCTTCTGATGAACAGGAAGCAACATCAGATGATAGTTCCAAAGAGCCATCTGAACCTTTACCAAAGAAAATGAAATACAACACAAGAAATATTTCAAACATTGCTTTAGCTAGTATTCGCCACCATGCTGGACTTCGTGAGGCTGCAGAAATTGCAACTGCCGCTTGGATAGATGCAGGCCTCATCAGCCGAGAGGATGTATCTTTGGTGATAGATCATAATAAAATTAGAAGAGCACAAGAAAAAATAATGAAGGAAATATCTGATCAGCATGAAAAAGATTTAAGCGAGGGAGGGCTCTCCTGTCTTTTGTTTGATGGAAGAATAGATGACACAAAAGTTTTGCTAGAAGTAGAGGGAGTGAACAGAAAGTTTCCAGGTCTCATCAAAGAAGAACACTACTCTGTCTGTTCTGAGCCTGGTGGTCGGTTTTTGTTTCACTTTGCTCCCGAAACTGAAGTAGAAGGGAAGAAACATGCAGAGGTCATTGCTGATCATATTTTATGTTGGGTTCAGGAGAGAGGACTTGGCAGTTCACTGCAGGCTGTTGGTGGAGATTCAACTGCAGTGAACACCGGATGGCAGGGGGGTGTAATGACGCATTTAGAGAAAAAACTAGGAAGAAGACTTGTTTGGATTGTATGTGATTTACATACAGGCGAGCTACCTCTTCGTCATCTCATCCAGGAACTTGATGGTCCTACAAAGAGCAACAACAAGTGGTCAGGTCCCCTTGGCATCATGCTGGATGAAGCAACACAACTAGAAATAAATACAACCTTTCCAAAGGTCGAAGTTGGCCCTCCCCTTCCGGCGTTGTCTGAAGGAGTCATCAAAGATCTCAGCACAGATCAATCCTATGCTTATCGTATTGCCCAAGCAATAAGATCAGGAGAAGTGCCTCAGTCATTGGCTCTCTTGGAGATTGGACCTGTCAGTCACAGCCGTTGGTTAACTACAGCTCTTCGTTTCTGCAGGATTTGGATTTCCAAACACGAATTGAAGGGCAAAGTGCTGAAGAATTTGAGGTTAATTGTTGAATTTATTATTGGAGTTTATCTTCCCCAGTGGTTTAGTGTGAAACTTAATCCTATGTGGGTGGATGGGCCCAATCACCTTTTGTTTCAATTGCAGCTAGTAAGAACACAGAGGAAGGTAGTGAGGGACATCGTGTTACCTGTGGCAAGAAGGTCCGCTTGGTATGCTCGATCAGAAGCAGTTTTGCAAGCAATGCTTTGCAGTCAATGTACCAATCTCCGAACCGAGGCTGTAGAAGTCATTCTAAAGATTAGAGGAACGCTAATAGATGACGACCAGTTGGGAGACTGTTCGTTTCATTCAAGAAAAGTTGCCCCCAATAAACGTCAATGCCACCAAATTGTCAGAATTGGTTGACTTGAGTTTGGAAGTCTTAGAGCCACCATTGACAACAAGTCTAACTAGCCAAGAATTGAGAAACCTTAAAGAGACTCCAATGCAGGTGCCGAAGTGGCCTTCCCACACTCAAAGTGTGGAGAGATGTGTGAAAATGGTCACAGAAGCAGCGGGCCATGTTTACAGCCACGAGAGGCGAGAAGGTTACATCAAAGCACAAATAGCAAGCAGACTACTGATGACAAGAAACCAAAGCAAAGAGAGTATGAAGGCATTGGTTACTTTCAAATAGACTACGGATAATAAAATATAATAATTTGAAACTTGAAACAGTAACATGTGTGCAAACGCTGGTTATGTTATAAATTCACAAATATGTACATTTAAAAATCCATTTGATGTAGGTAGGACTTATTATAAAAAAAAATTTATGCCAGAATATTGTTTTGCATGCTTAAAGACTACAATAAATTGCTACCAAATTACTCGATTTTCAATTTAGCCAGTTCACCCCCTAAATTGACACACCCTAATTGGTATACGTGCAACAAAGAGCACTTCGGTACACATGCACCCAAGAGCACCTCGGTTCACGTGCACCCAATCACTCTGGTACACATGCACCCAAGAGCGATTCGGTACATATGCACCCAAGAGCACTTCGGTACACATGCACCCAAGAGCACTTCGGTACACATGCACCCAAGAGCACTTCGGTACACATGCACCCAAGAGCACTTTGGTACACGTGCACCCAAGAGCACTTCGGTGCACAAGCACCCAAGAGCACTTCGGTACAAGTGCACCCAAGAGCACTTCGGCACACATGCACCCAAGAGCACTTCGGTACACATGCACCCAACAGCACTTCGGTACACATGCACCCAAGAGCACTTCGGTACACAAGCACCCAAGAGTACTTCGGTACACATGCACCCAAGAGTATTTCGGTACACATGCACCCAAGATTACTTCGGTACACATACACCCAAGAGCACATCGGTACACGTGCATCCAAGAGTACCTCGGTACACGTGCACCAAATGCACTCTAGAACACATGCACCCAAGAGCACTTCGGTACACATGTACCCAAGAGCACTTCGGTACACATGCACCCAAGAGCACCTCGGTACACGTGCACCCAATGCTCTCTGGTAAATATGCACCCAAGAGCACTTCGGTACACATGCACCCAAGAGCACTTCAGTGCACATTCACCCAAGAGCACTTCGGTACACATGCACCGAAGAGCACCTCGGTACATGTGCACCCAATGCTTTCTGGTACACATGCACCCAAGAGCACTTCGGTACATGTGCACCCTAGAGCACTTCGGTACACATGCACCCAAGAGCACTTCAGTACACATGCACCCAAGAGCGCTTCGCTATTCACTCACCCAAGAGCACTTCGGTACACGTGCACCCAAGAGCACTTCGGTACACGTGCACCCAAGAGCACTTCGGTACTCATGCACCCAAGAGCATTTCCATACACATGCATCCATGAGCACTTCAGTACACCTGCACCCAATAGCAATTCGGTACCCGTGCACCCAAGAGCACTTCGGTACACATGCACCCAAGAGCGCTTCGGTACACTAGCACCCAAGAGCACTTCAGTACACATGCACCCAAGAGCACTTCGGTACACTTGCACCCAAGAAGAATTCGGTACACATGCACGAAATAGCACTTCGGTACACATGCACCCAAGAGCACTTCAGTACACATGCACCCAAGAGCACTCTGGCACATGTGCACCCAAGAACAATTCTGTACATTTGCACCCAAGAGCACTCTGGCACACGTGCACCCAAGAGCACTTCGATACACATGCACCCAAGAGCACTCTGGTACACGTGCACCCAAGAGCACTTCGGTACACATGCACCCAAGAGCACTCTGGTACACGTGCACCCAAGAGCACTTCGGTACACATGCACCCAAGAGCACTTCGGTACAGGTGCACCCAAGAGCACCTCGGTACACGTGCACCCATTCACTCTGGTACACATGCACCGAAGAGCACTTCGGTACACATGCACCCAAGTCCAATTTGGTACACATACACCCAAGAGCACTTCGGTACACGTGCACCCAAGAGCGCTTCGGTACACGTGCTCCCAAGAGCACTTCGATACATATGCACCCAACAGCACTTCGGTACACATGCACCCAAGAGGACTTCGGTGCACATGCACGCAAGAGGACTTCGGTACACATGCACCCAAGAGCAATTCGGTACACATGCACCCAGAAGCACTTCGGTACACGTGCACCCAAGAGCACTTCGGTACACGTGCACCCAAGAGCATGGGTGCATGTGTACCAAATTTCTCTTGGGTGCATGTGTACCGAAGTGCTTTTGGGTGCACGTGTACCAGAGCGAATGGGTGCACGTGTACCGAGGTGCTCTTGGGTGCGCTGTACCGAAGTGCTCTTGGGTGCATGTGTACCGAAGTGCTCTTGGGTGCATTTGTACCGAAATGCTCTTGGGTGTATGTGTACGAAAGTGCTCTTGGGTGCAGGTGTACCGAAATGCCTTTGGGTGCATGTGTACCGAAGTGCACTTGGGTGCATGTGTACCACAGTGCATTGGGTGCACATGTTCCGAGGTGGTCTTGGGTGCATGTGTACCGAAATGCTCTTGGGTGCATGTGTACCGAAGTGCTTTTGGGTGCAAGTGTACCGAAGTGCTCTTGGATGCACGTGTACCGAAGTGCTCTTGGGTGCACGTGTACCGAAATGCTCTTGGGTGCACGTGTACCGAAGTGCTCTTGGGTGCACGTGTACCGAAGTGCTCATGGGTGCACGTGTACCGAAGTGCTCTTGGGTGCATGTGTACTGAAGTGCTCTTGGGTGCACGTGTACTGCAGTTTTCTTGGGTGCATGTGTACCGAAGTGCTCTTGGGTGCACATATACTGAAGTGCTATTGGGTGCATGTGTACTGAAATGGTCTTGGGGTGCATGTGTACTGAAATGCTCTTGGATGCATGTGTACCGATGTGCTCTTGCGTGCATGTGTACTGAAGTGCTCTTGGGTGCATGTGTACTAGAGTGCTCTTGGGTGCATGTGTACCGAAGTGCTCTTGGGTGCATGTGTACCGAAGTGCTCTTGGTTGCACGTGTACATCTTCACTACACTAGTACATCTTCACTACACTAGTACACCTTCACTACACTAGTACATCTTCACTACACTAGTACATCTTCACTACACTAGTACATCTTCACTACACTAGTACATCTTCACTACACTAGTACATCTTCACTACACTAGTACATCTTCACTACACTAGTACATCTTCACTACACTAGTACATCTTCACTACACTAGTACATCTTCACTACACTAGTACATCTTCACTACACTAGTACATCTTCACTACACTAGTACATCTTCACTACACTAGTACATCTTCACTACACTAGTACATCTTCACTACACTAGTACATCTTCACTACACTAGTACATCTTCACTACACTAGTACATCTTCACTACACTAGTACATCTTCACTACACTAGTACATCTTCACTACACTAGTACATCTTCACTACACTAGTACATCTTCACTACACTAGTACATCTTCACTACACTAGTACATCTTCACTACACTAGTACATCTTCACTACACTAGTACATCTTCACTACACTAGTACATCTTCACTACACTAGTACATCTTCACTACACTAGTACATCTTCACTACACTAGTACATCTTCACTACACTAGTACATCTTCACTACACTAGTACATCTTCACTACACTAGTACATCTTCACTACACTAGTACATCTTCACTACACTAGTACATCTTCACTACACTAGTACATCTTCACTACACTAGTACATCTTCACTACACTAGTACATCTTCACTACACTAGTACATCTTCACTACACTAGTACATCTTCACTACACTAGTACATCTTCACTACACTAGTACATCTTCACTACACTAGTACATCTTCACTACACTAGTACATCTTCACTACACCAGTACATCTTCACTACACTAGTACATCTTCACTACACTAGTACATCTTCACTACACCAGTACATCTTCACTACACTAGTACATCTTCACTACACTAGTACATCTTCACTACACTAGTACATCTTCACTACACTAGTACTTCATGTCCTCAATATTAATTCAAATATTGTAAAATTCCAACCATATTAGTTTAAAACTGAACCAAGTCCGGAATTTTGATATTGACCTCACCAGACATTACAAAGAAACCAACCATCACCATCATGCGCTTTGCAATTGTTGAAGGTAAGGGCCAAGATGCCTTATTGGTGTTCATACCCAATAATCACCTGGAGTGGCTTAACCCCAGGGTGATCCTTGAATACGACCCCACCATGGACGCTGAGGAGTACCCACCTAAGGCTGTGATCTGGGTCCCTGATCAGTTCATCACCTCCGTTAATTTGGAGATGGTGTCCTCCAGACCACAGACCATAACCCACATGCTACCACCAGCTACACCCTGCCGGGAACCTCACAGGCGCCACGAGGAGCAACGGTTCCACGAGGAGCAACAGTTCCACAGGCGCCACGAGGAGCAACAGTTTCACAGGCGCCACGAGGAGCAACAGTTCCACAGGCGCCACGAGGAGCAACAGTTCCACAGGCGCCACGAGGAGCAACAGCTCCACAGGCGCCACGAGGAGCAACAGTTCCACAGGCGCCACGAGGAGCAACAGCTCTACAGGCGCCACGAGGAGCAACAGTTCCACAGGCGCCACGAGGAGCAACAGCTCCACAGGCGCCACGAGGAGCAACAGTTCCACAGGCGCCACGAGGAGCAACAGCTCCACAGGCGCCAGGAGGAGCAACAGTTCCACAGGCGCCACGAGGAGCAACAGTTCCACAAGCGCCGTGACGAGCAGTTCTATGAAGAGCGGCGGTTCCGCGAAGAGCCGCGATTCCATGGCCTCTGTCACGGCTGCTCAGAGCTGCGATGCCACAGTCGTCAGGCACCCCGGTTCCACGACCATTATTGATACGACTGCTGATGAGTCGCGTCAACCCAAATATAATAATTTGTAAAACATTAATAAAAATTTTTGTTGTTTAATTGTTTTCTTTGTTCTTCATTACATTTTATGGAACAAGACTGATTTATTTGATTTATTCACACGAATATTATTTAAATTGTTTTACTTGAAAAAACAAATTCCAATTAGAGTACACTGATGACTGTGGTGTAGTGAGGAATAATGAGAGCATTCCACACGTGTGAGTACACTGATGACTGTGGTGTAGTGAGGAATAATGAGAGCATTCCACACGTGTGAGTACACTGATGACTGTGGTGTAGTGAGGAATAATGAGAGCATTCCACACGTGTTGGTGGAGACTCTTCAGGTGATCCACAAATAGAAAAGGTTTAAAACATCATAAAATAGAGTATTTTTAATTTCTTAATGCAAATAAAATCTAAAAGATATATTTTAAACAATAAAAAATGAATTTAAAAGCCAATTTATGTAACTTAAAGAACGCTTCTCTCTCACCTTCTCTCTGTTAACTATTTTTTTGCACTAAATGGAGAAAATGAAATATTTTTTCATATTCAAACATTTATGATTTTTTTTCTTTTCTTTTCTTGTGAAAACAAATAGATTCTTTCAACTTATTTTGTGCTGTAATGTCAGGTACAATATACAGTTGTGTCATACTGTGTTTTGTACACTCATACTTATTGGAGAATTTTAATTGTTTATGGAGGAGTGTACAACGTCAGGCATGTCATTTATGAAACAAACAACAGCGGGCCCAATACACTGCTTGGGGTCATGTAGAAAGTCTTCTATCCATGCTAGGACATTTCCCCGAATTCTGTACCCTTCCAGTTTGATTTTCAGCCTTTCGTGGGGTACACTGTCGAAAGCCTTGGCAAAATCTAGGTACATATTGTCTATATTACCAGCCTGTTCCAGAATATGGGTCCAAATATCCAATACCTTGAGCAATTGTGTTAAGCAGGAGCGCCACGGCATAAAACCGTGTTGGCAATTCTTTACGAGGTTGTTTCGTATTAGTACAGGTTGTACCTCTCTAGTCCGGCAACCTCGGGACATGACCGGTGCCGGACCATGGAAATTCGCCCTTTTCCTGGATAGATAGTGACTTGTGCTTATGCCTGGAAGCACTAGTACCACTTTCACTGCTTCATGGTCTCTTTGAAGACATATTGAAGGGTTAAATGTTGTACAGTAGCGATAGATAGTGACTTGTGCTTATGCTTGGAAGCACTAGTACCACTTTCACTGCTTCGTGGTCTCTTTGAAGACATATTGAAGGGTTAAATGTTGTACAGTAGCTTCGCAAATTTTGGGAATTTTTAATTCATGCACAATTGTGTAAACAGCGTCATTTCTCGATGTACAAAACATTCATTATTGTTTATTACTGAATGTCTTTTTGATTGAATTAATGTTTGTGTGTGCAAAATGAGCAATACAATTCATTACTAATACGTAGAATATTAAAACACACGAGGAGACGAGACGGCATTGTTTTCGTTGATTACAAAACCAATAACTGACTGGTTCTACATATCAAACTGAAGAAAATATGACCCTGGTTGTAGCTGTAGTAAAATTAATATGGTTGTTTTAAGTAATGTTATTTAATGTTAATAAATGGAACAATAGAAGTAGCTGACGATAATGGTAAAGAAAAAAAGTGAGACTGCGCGTATGTAAGTGCGCACATGTGAAACATATCGTCATTACTCTACATAAGAATATTAAAGCAACACTTATTTACTGTTCATATATATTTTAATTAATGTTTCTGAATTTAAAACATAAATTCTACCCTCCAGTGGTGGTAAAGTTGAAAACATAAGGACAGCCAATGTTGTTGTGTGTGTTTTTACTTGGATGACGAAGTTGCCAAGTCATCAGGATCAACTCTAGCTGAAGCTGTAGAACATAAGAACTTTTCTGTGTTTTTATTTAACTTAATCTGTGTTATTTTCGTTGGTTTATTAGGATGTTGCTTTATTACAGGTAGTAATTCGCCAAAAAAGTATGGTAAATAAGGCAAAATTTAGCCAAACATCGAAAGTACCAGACTCAAATTAATTTTTTCCATTGGCAAACTAAAATCGTTCTGGACCACAGAATGCCGGACTAGAGAGGTACAACCTGTAGATGTTCCATTGTGGCATCTCTGATAATACTCTCAAGTACTTTACATATTATGCTGGTCAGGCTCACCGGTCTATAGTTGTCCGTGGGGTGACGATCACCCTTCTTGAAGATAGGACTCACATAAGCCACTTTCCAATCACTGGGACCTTTTGTTCACCCAGGCATTTACACAACAGGATCTTCAGTGACTCGCCAAGCTCGTTACATGGCCGGGACTCTTATGGAGCTTTAGCTTTGACAGTTTATTTCTAATACCCTCTTCTGTGAACACTGTGGGTCAGTGCTGTGTTGAACTGTCTGTCCTCAAACGCAGGAAGGTTAGTTGCATCCTCTCTTGTGAACACCGAGGAAAAGAAGCTGTTCAATGCCTCAGCTTTTTCCTGGTCAGAATCTGCGTAACTACCATCCACCAGCCCCGGGTCTGATACTCCTACTTGCGTTTTTAATTTCGACTTTGCATAGCGGTAAAACGCCTTTGGGTTTGACTTGACCTCGCTTACAAACCAGCCTCTGGAACTCCTTTTCAGCCCTCCTACATTCTATCTTTGCTTGGTTTCTGGCTCTTGCATACATCCTCCTGTCCTGCTCATCGTTTGACCCAACCCATATCTTGAATTTCTGGGTTTTCTTCTTAACTTCGTCGACTGCCGAGTGGTTCATGTGTAGGGATCCCCTCGTATTGTGTACATATTGAGAGAAAGAATGAATCTCAAATCGACTTATTTAGCACCAGATCATCACACAAAACATGGGGACAAACTTTGCATCCCCAACCATGGAGTTTGTCCTAACGTCCAGTCGATAAAGGTGCAACAATTTGAAAATATTTGCCTGTGTGTGTGTGGGGGGTGGAGTAGGGTCTTACAGCACCCCCCCAGCTATATGGGATCACTATACTCCCTCTCCCCCCCCCTCCCCCCCACTGCCTGATAAACCACCTTCTTAGTATAATATTTCAACGTCTGGTTCCATCCCTGATTCTGTAATACCTTTTGTGCTCATCGGATAAGTATGGGGTACACAATCAACTAGCTGCTGTGTGGCAAAATTACACCCCACATACCACACAACTCACCTTAATCATGTGGTTAGTGATGCACCATATCTGTGAGTCAGAATGTCGAGGCAAATGAGAGCCAATGACACAGGTTACACCAACATCGGCCCACAGCACTGGTGGCTCCTGGCTCACACCCCAGTCATGAACACCTTCCTCCCACCTGTTGACAGTTGAATTGAATTGAAACAGTTTATTTAGCCAGAAAAACACAGATACAGAGTGGATAATATTAACATGGCTGAGCCAGTTGAGAACCTAAGCTGCACCTGATATATACTATACATTTATCTCAAGGAAGTATTATGTAACATTTAGTATCAGTAGTAAAATAGTAAGGTGGTAATAACAACATATTACCACGGTTATCACTTCATTATATATTTATTTTATTTATTTATTATTTTTATTTATTTATTTATTATTATTTTTTATATATATACGTACATATACACATACATATATACATACATATAGATACATATACACACACACATACACATATAAATTACAGTGGAATTGAAATCATACGTATAATGGGGGAGCAGTACAACCTGGGTTGTACAGTAATAAGGTGGAACAAGAGGACAGAGCTGTCAGGATTATGTCTAGTTGGCAATTATGTGCATTGCAATGGTAATTACTTATTTATTTTTTAAGAGATGATTTAAAGGAAGGGAGCGGAGTCTTTGCTGGGATGGGTCAGTTGTTCCACACCTTCACACTGGGATATTTTATGGAGGTTTGGGACTGAGAGGAGCACATGGGGGGTGGTCTTAGTAGCTCTGGGGGCCTTAAGTTGTATCTCTGATTATTACGGAACTGGGAATAATTATTGTCAAGCAAGTGAGTTACAGATTTGTAAAAAAAGAGGGCACAGCAGTAGGTGTTAATATCCTCGAATTTTAACATCTTAAATCTTTCAAATTTCTCGTTTGTGTGAACTGTTTTTTTTCAAGTAGGTCATTGTCCGTACAACTCTCTTTCGTGCAGTAAACAGAGATTGTGTTTTTGAAGAGCCAGAGGCCCCCCATAGTGTGTGACAGTGTATCAGGTGTTGGTAAACAAGATCATGATAGATTTCTTTCATTGCTGTGAGAGTGAGTGACTGTCGAGTGTGATACATGATACCGCACTGTTTATTGACTTTACTGTGAATGGTTTGTATGTGGTTTCTCCAGTTAAGTTTCTCAGATATTATGTATTATACAGTGAACCCTCACTTTACGCGGTCAATTGAACCCACGGCGGCCGGCGTAAAGTGAGAAACACCTAAAGTGAACAACATAACATATGGGATTAATTGAAATAGAGACTGGGCCGACCCCCAAACTCCACTTTTTCCGACACAATACGTACGTTGTAGTAAAAATAACTTCTTAATTTTATGATGGTATGCACACACAATTAATAATTAAGAGAAATATCAATAATATTAGGTTTTTTAACACTTACGTTAGTAGAAGAGATGGCTGGGCACACAGGGATGGGGGGTTGGTTCCGAGGCAGAGGGCAGATTATTGGACCTCACCTGTATCACTTGTATCAATTGTATCACTATCCACCACAGAGGCTTGCAGGGCCTCTTTGTCAAACCCCTCAAAGTCCATATAAGTCCATATCCTCACTATCATTATCACTATCACTGACTTGGGCCGGCTGTGGTGGGTGGCGGGTGAAGAACTCGGTAATGTTTTGATGACTGGGCGACCTTGTGTACACCCTGCTCGCTTCGCTCTCCGCGTAAAAGGGTACACACACTGCGGAAAGTAAGCATTCCGTGTTCGGCAGGGTACCTCATAAACGCGTAAAGTGGGACAGCGTAAAGCGAGGGTTGACTGTACACCTGTCTAACACGACCAGCCATACATAACAACTGTTGTCAGCCATACATAATAACTGTCAGCCATACAGTGAGTTCTGCTATAAAGCGTGTTTTGACAACGCGAATTGGCTCTAACGCCATTTATGAATAGAGGAACGATAGTTGTATAACGCGAACGCTTGTTTGCTGTAACGCGATTTTTGCTTACTATTTCTCCAATTTTGTGGTATTAACTGTGAATATGGTAAAGAAGAATATCTCCAAAAACGTTCTGGTGATCGCGTTACCGGTGATGATCGTAAAAGAAAGGCTATAACACTTGAAGAGAAGCTCGATGTTATCAACCTCAAAATCACCCTTCTCCCCCATCAAGTTATATTCATATTTTCTCAAGGTAAAGTGTTACATTTACTGTATGATTTCATTATTAGATATGAATGTAACATTTATTTAGACTGTGCTATCCTTTGTGTTAGGCTAACTACCAAATTTTTTTCGATTTCAAGTAGTAATCTGCACCTAACCCTATTTTCTCCATAAGCCCTGTTATTTCTATTACGCGATTTTCTATAACACGATGATTTACAAGAACACAACTATCGCGTTATAGCAGACATGACTGTACAAAACAGCTGTCAGCCATACATAACAGCTGTCAGCCATACATAACAGCTGTCAGCCATACACTCACCTGGCCTTAGCTTTTGGTATGTGTTGATCACCCAAGAAGTCGTAACCTGTTGGTCTGTGTTTCTCCAAGATGTAACTGTAATATGTAATGATAACAACAATAACAACAATAACAATAATAACAATAACAACAATAATAACAATGACAATAATAATAATAATAATAATAATAATAATAATATTGTAATACTACTACTAATAATAATAATAACAACAACAAAAATAATAATAATATCCCCGTTAGACACAACAATTGGTACAGAACTCTTCCGACTGAGACATTTCCAGGTAACCAGACGAATCTCTCAAACCCGGAAAAAACTCCCCCATCCCCGGGTATTGGGGAAATTTTTTCGGAATTTTCCGGAAAATGTGGCCCTCGGAAAATCGTTCCCAGAGCCAGAATTTTCGGAACAATTCCGTCTCTGGGAACGATTCTCCGAGAAAATTTAATTTCCCGCCGTCAGAGAGTTCCGGGTTTGAGGGATTCTGGGTAACGGAGATATTACTACAATAACAATAATATATTCACATAAGTCTATCTATTTGTCTATTTATCCACAGTAGTATCCATGTTATCCGGCACCTATGGGTACTGAGAGGTGCCGGATAAACTGTTTATCCATTTACTAGAAAATATCTCAGAAAAACAGACTTATTTAACACTTATTAAAGTCTATAAATGATGTGGCTTATATTTAAAGAAAATATATAATGCATAACTATAAAGTGTGTGTGTGTGTGTGTGTGTGTGTGTGTGTGTGTGTGTGTGTGTGTGTGTCATAAGCAGGGTTGCCAGGTCGTGGACTGCATTCTCGCCTCATCACACCCCAAGATGGTCACCTCCTTCCCCAAATCTCGCCCCCAACCAGCATTATATTATGCATTACGTACAAGAGGACAGACAGAGGCATAACAAAAGTGGGAAATATTCACATCGTACATATTACTCGCTAATTATTTGCCCCCTGACATGGTGCTGCATCCATCAGTTGCCAAGCTAGTAGATTTTTGGAGGTCCAGTTTCATATATGTTTTTAAGAAGTCAAGTAAGGCCGTTGTGACCAATTAGACAGTGGCTTTGTCCAGTTCTATCAAGGCCAAGAACGATGTGATAATTCATTCTTCTCACAGCTGGGATACTGAACAATAATACACGGTTTTTTCTCATAGTAACGTCTGTACCTTCATCAATTATTAAAGACCAATATCAGTGCATGGTTCATTTAGTTTAAGGAGTCGTAGTAGTTTGTTGATAAGTGTCGTTCATTTTGTCCTCTGTAGAGATATCTTTCACAAGCTTAGGCAGATGGTCGATAGGTTTTATGTGAGCTGCTAATTTGACTTGAGAAATTTCCACAGATTTATTGGCATTTACATACGATATGCCAGAGTTAAATCAAATGTCCCCGTAGTTGAAAATAGAGTTAGATTTAGTGTGTTTTATCTGTTGAACTGTGATTTACTAGATCAATGATGGTCTGTGAGTGTTGTTTAGCAGAACTGGTACGCTTCAATAATCTCATTACTCGGTACATCTTGTTTCTTATTCATTTTGCCATACTTAGACCATTTGTCCACGCCTCTACAGCACAAGTATACAAGAGGTCACACACCCACATATTGTATCCCCTCCACTGACGACGGTTGAGGTGGAAGTTTCAATCAGGCCACATGACTATCAGGCCACATGACTATCAGGTCAACTGTCCACCGGCCGGGCCACAGCTCCTCTCTGCCATCAGTCATGTGTTAAAACGTCTGTCACCTGACCTATACGTCTATAAGGTAAGGTAATAATACATCGTGAACTGTCGAAAATAGACTAAATCAACGCCAGCTTCAGTAAACAACCCCCCCCCCCATATTTTCCTGCCAATTCCTCAAAACCAACCAAATTAGCCCCCCAAAAATGCATTACCTGGCAACACCGGTCAAAACAGTGTGGCCACGCTTCCCCCCGACGTGACGTGACAACACACACGCAGTACACATGCACCCAAGAGCATTTCGGTACACATGCACTCAAGAGCACTTCGGTACACATGCACTCAAGAGCACTTCGATACAAGTGCACCCAAGAGCACCTCGGTACACATGCACCCAAGAGCACTTCGGTACACATGCACCCACGAGCACTTCGGTACACATGCACCCAAGAGCATTTCGGAACACATGCACCCAAGAGCACTTCGGTACACATGCACCCAAGAGCACTTCGGTACACATGCACCCAAGAGCAATTCGGTATATGTGCACCCAAGAGCACTTCGGTACACATGCACCAAAGAGCACTTCAGTACACATGCACCCAAGAGCACTTCGGTACACATGCACCCAAGAGCACTTCGGTACACGTGCACCCAAGAGCACTTCAGTACACATGCACCCAAGAGCACTTCGGTACACATGCACCCAAGAGCACTCTAGTACACGTGAACCCAAGAGCACTTCGGTACACATGCACCCAAGAGCACTTCGGTACACATGCACCCAAGAGCTCTTCGGTACACGTGCACCCAAGAGCACTTCAGTACACATGCACCCAAGAGCACTTCGGTACACATGCACTCAAGAGCACTTCGGTACAAGTGCACCCAAGAGCACCTCGGTACACATGCACCCAAGAGCACTTCGGTACACATGCACCCACGAGCACTTCGGTACACATGCACCCAAGAGTATTTCGGAACACATGCACCCAAGAGCACTTCGGTACACATGCACCCAAGAGCAATTCGGTATATGTGCACCCAAGAGCACTTCGGTACACATGCACCAAAGAGCACTTCAGTACACATGCACCCAAGAGCACTTCGGTACACATGCACCCAAGAGCACTTCGGTACACGTGCACCCAAGAGCACTTCAGTACACATGCACCCAAGAGCACTTCAGTACACATGCACCCAAGAGCACTTCGGTACACATGCACCCAAGAGCACTTCGGTACACGTGCACCCAAGAGCACTTCAGTACACATGCACCCAAGAGCACTTCGGTACACATGCACCCAAGAGCACTTCAGTACACATGCACCCAAGAGCACTTCGGTACACATGCACCCAAGAGCATTTCGGTACACATGCACTCAAGAGCACTTCGATACAAGTGCACCCAAGAGCACCTCGGTACACATGCACCCAAGAGCACTTCGGTACACGTGCACCCAAGAGCACTTCGGTACACATGCACCCAAGAGCACTTCGGTACACATGCGCCCAAGAGCACTTCGGTACACATACACCGAAGAGCACTTCGGTACACATGCACCCAAGAGCAATTCGGAATATGTGCACCCAAGAGCACTTCGGTACACATGCACCCAAGAGCACTTCAGTACACATGCACCCAAGAGCACTTCGGTACACATGCACCCAAGAGCACTTCGGTACACATGCACCCAAGAGCACTTCGGTACACGTGCACCCAAGAGCACTTCGGTACACATGCACCCAAGAGCACTTCAGTACACATGCACCCAAGAGCACTTCGGTACACATGCACCCAAGAGCACTTCGGTACACATGCACCCAGGAGCACTTCGGTACACATGCACACCAATGCACTCTGGTACACATGCACCTAAGAGCACTTCAGTACACATGCACCGAAGAGCACTTCGGTACACGTGCACCTAAGAGCACTTCGGTACACGTGCACCCAAGAGCACTTCGGTACATATGCACCCAAGAGCACTTCGGTACACATGCACCCAAGAGCAATTCGGAATATGTGCACCCAAGAGCGCTTCGGTACACATGCACCCAAGAGCACTTCAGTACACATGCACGCAAGAGCACTTCGGTACACATGCACCCAAGAGCACTTCGGTACACATGCACCCAAGAGCTCTTCGGTACACGTGCACCCAAGAGCACTTCGGTACACATGCACCCAAGAGCACTTCGGCACAAATGCACCCAGGAGCACTTCGGTACACGTGCACCCAATGCACTCTGGTACACATGCACCAAGAGCACTTCGGTACACATGCACCGAAGAGCACTTCGGTACACGTTCACCTAAGAGCGCTTCGGTACACGTGCTCCCAAGAGCACTTCGGTACATATGCACCCAAGAGGACTTCGGTACACATGCACCCAAGAGCACTTCGGTAGATGTGCACCAAAGAGCACTTCGGTACACGTGCACCCAAGAGCACTTCGGTACACATGCACCCATGAGCATTTCGGTACACATGCACCCAAGAGAACTTCGGTACACATGCACCCAAGAGCACTTCGGTACACGTGCACCCAAGAGCACTTCGGTACACATGCACCCAAGAGCATTTCGGTACACATGCACCCAAGAGCACTTCGGTACACATGCACCCAAGAGCAATTCGGTATATGTGCACCCAAGAGCACTTCGGTACACATGCACCCAAGAGCACTTCAGTACACATGCACCCAAGAGCACTTCGGTACACATGCACCCAAGAGCACTTCGGTACACATGCACCCAAGAGCTCTTCGGTAAACGTGCACCCAAGAGCACTTCAGTACACATGCACCCAAGAGCACTTCGGTAGACATACACCCAAGAGAATTCGGTACACATGCACCCAAGAGCACTTCGGTACACATGCACCCAAGAGCACTTCGGTACATGTGCACCCAAGAGCACTTCGGTACACGTGAACCCAAGAGCACATCGGTACACATGCACCCAAGAGCACTTCCATACACATGCACCCAAGAGCACTTCGGTACACGTGCACCCAAGAGCACTTCGGTACACATGCACCCAAGAGCACTTCGGTACACATGCCCCCAAGAGCACTCTGGTACACCTGCACCCAAGAGCACCTCGCTACACATGCACCCAAGAGCATTTCGGTACACATGCACTCAAGAGCACTTCGATACAAGTGCACCCAAGAGCACCTCGGTACACATGCACCCAAGAGCACTTCGGTACACGTGCACCCAAGAGCACTTCGGTACACATGCACCCAAGTGCATTT
Source organism: Homarus gammarus (assembly GCA_958450375.1). Classification (NCBI taxonomy): domain Eukaryota; kingdom Metazoa; phylum Arthropoda; class Malacostraca; order Decapoda; family Nephropidae; genus Homarus; species Homarus gammarus. The sequence continues at coordinate 2,429,800 of CAUDMG010001597.1, read as the reverse complement.
CGGTACACATGCGCCCAAGAGCACTTCGGTACACATACACCGAAGAGCACTTCGGTACACATGCACCCAAGAGCAATTCGGAATATGTGCATCCAAGAGCACTTCGGTACACATGCACCCAAGAGCACTTCAGTACACATGCACCCAAGAGCACTTCGGTACACATGCACCCAAGAGCACTTCGGTACACATGCACCCAAGAGCTCTTCGGTACACGTGCACCCAAGAGCACTTCGGTACACATGCACCCAAGAGCACTTCAGTACACATGCATCCAAGAGCACTTCGGTACACATGCACCCAAGAGCACTTCGGTACAAATGCACCCAGGAGCACTTCGGTACACATGCACACCAATGCACTCTGGTACACATGCACCTAAGAGCACTTCAGTACACATGCACCGAAGAGCACTTCGGTACACGTGCACCTAAGAGCGCTTCGGTACACGTGCTCCCAAGAGCACTTCGGTACATATGCACCCAAGAGGACTTCGGTACACATGCACCCAAGAGCAATTCGGAATATGTGCACCCAAGAGCGCTTCGGTACACATGCACCCAAGAGCACTTCAGTACACATGCACGCAAGAGCACTTCGGTACACATGCACCCAAGAGCACTTCGGTACACATGCACCCAAGAGCTCTTCGGTACACGTGCACCCAAGAGCACTTCGGTACACATGCACCCAAGAGCACTTCGGCACAAATGCACCCAGGAGCACTTCGGTACACGTGCACCCAATGCACTCTGGTACACATGCACCTAAGAGCACTTCGGTACACATGCACCGAAGAGCACTTCGGTACACGTTCACCTAAGAGCGCTTCGGTACACGTGCTCCCAAGAGCACTTCGGTACATATGCACCCAAGAGGACTTCGGTACACATGCACCCAAGAGCACTTCGGTAGATGTGCACCAAAGAGCACTTCGGTACACGTGCACCCAAGAGCACTTCGGTACACATGCACCCATGAGCATTTCGGTACACATGCACCCAAGAGAACTTCGGTACACATGCACCCAAGAGCACTTCGGTACACGTGCACCCAAGAGCACTTCGGTACACATGCACCCAAGAGCATTTCGGTACACATGCACCCAAGAGCACTTCGGTACACATGCACCCAAGAGCAATTCGGTATATGTGCACCCAGGAGCACTTCGGTACACATGCACCCAAGAGCACTTCAGTACACATGCACCCAAGAGCACTTCGGTACACATGCACCCAAGAGCACTTCGGTACACATGCACCCAAGAGCTCTTCGGTAAACGTGCACCCAAGAGCACTTCAATACACATGAACCCAAGAGCACTTCGGTAGACATACACCCAAGAAGAATTCGGTACACATCCACCCAAGATCATTTCGGTACACATGCACCCAAGAGCACTTCGGTACATGTGCACCCAAGAGCACTTCGGTACACGTGAACCCAAGAGCACATCGGTACACATGCACCCAAGAGCACTTCCATACACATGCACCCAAGAGCACTTCGGTACACGTGCACCCAAGAGCACTTCGGTACACATGCACCCAAGAGAACTTCGGTACACATGCCCCCAAGAGCACTCTGGTACACCTGCACCCAAGAGCACCTCGCTACACATGCACCCAAGAGCACTTCGGTACACATGCACCCAAGAGCACTCCAGTACACCTGAACCCAAGAGCACTTCAGTACACAAGCACCCAAGAGCACTATAGTACACGTGCACCCAAGAGCACTTCGGTACAAATGCACCCAGGAGCACTTCGGCACACGTGCACCCAATGCACTCTGGTACACATGCACCTAAGAGCACTTCGGTACACATGCACCCAAGAGCACTTCGTTACACATGCATCCAAGAGCGCTCTGGTACACACACACCCAAGAGTACTTCGGTATGCTTGCACCCAAGACCACTTCGGTACACATGCACCTAAGAGCACTTCGGTACACGTGCACCCAGGAGCACTTGGGTACACGTGCACCCAAGTGCACTTCGGTACACATGCACCCAAGAGCATTTCGGTACACATGCACCCAAGAGCACTTGGGTACACGTGCACCCAAACGCACTTCGGTACACGTGCACCCAAGAGTATTTCGGGACACATGAACCCTAGAGCACTTCGGTACACATGCAAACAAGAGCACTTCAGTACACATGCACCCAAGAGCACTTCAGTACACATGTACCCAAGAGCACTTCGGTACACATGCACCCAAGAGCACTTCGGTACACATGCACTCAAGAGCACTTCGATACAAGTGCACCCAAGAGCACCTCGGTACACATGCACCCAAGAGCACTTCGGTACACATACACCCAAGAGCACTTCGGTACACATGCACCCAGGAGCAATTCGGAATATGTTCACCCAAGAGCACTTCGGTACACATGCACCCAAGATCACTTCAGTACACATGCACCCAAGAGCACCTCGGTACACATGCACCCAAGAGCACTTCGGTACACATGCACCCAAGAGCTCTTCGGTACACGTGCACCCAAGAGCACTTCGGTACACATGCACCCAAGAGCACTTCAGTACACATGCACCCAAGAGCACTTCGGTACACATGCACCCAAGAGCACTTCGGTACAAATGCACCCAGGAGCACTTCGGTACACATGCACACCAATGCACTCTGGTACACATGCACCTAAGAGCACTTCAGTACACATGCACCGAAGAGCACTTCGGTACACGTGCACCTAAGAGCGCTTCGGTACACATGCACCCAAGAGCACTTCTGTTCACATGCACCCAAGAGCACTTCGGTACACATGCACCCAAGAGCACTTCGGTACACATGCACCCAAGAGCTCTTCGGTACACGTGCACCCAAGAGCACTTCGGTACACATGCACCCAAGAGCACTTCGGTACACATGCACCCATGAGCATTTCGGTACACGTTCACCCAAGAGAACTTCGGTACACATGCACCCAAGAGCACTTCGGTACACGTGCACCCAAGAGCACTTCGGTACACATGCACCCAAGAGCATTTCGGTACACATGCATCCAAGAGCACTTCGGTACACATGCACCCAAGAGCACTTCGGTACACATGCACCCAAGAGCAATTCGGTATATGTGCACCCAGGAGCACTTCGGTACACATGCACCCAAGAGCACTTCAGTACACATGCACCCAAGAGCACTTCGGTACACATGCACCCAAGAGCACTTCGGTACACATGCACCCAAGAACTCTTCGGTACACGTGCACCCAAGAGCACTTCAATACACATGCACCCAAGAGCACTTCGGTACACATACACCCAAGAAGAATTCGGTACACATCCACCCAAGATCATTTCGGTACACATGCACCCAAGAGCACTTCGGTACATGTGCACCCAAGAGCACTTCGGTACACGTGCACCCAAGAGCACATCGGTACACATGCACCCAAGAGCACTTCCATACACATGCACCCAAGAGCACTTCGGTACACGTGCACCCAAGAGCACTTCGGTACACATGCACCCAAGAGCACTTCGGTACACATGGTCCAAGAGCACTCTGGTACACCTGCACCCAAGAGCACCTCGCTACACATGCACCCAAGAGCACTTCGGTACACATGCACCCAAGAGCACTCTAGTACACCTGAATCCAAGAGCACTTCAGTACACAAGCACCCAAGAGCACTATAGTGCACGTGCACCCAAGAGCACTTCGGTAAAAATGCACCCAGGAGCACTTCGGTACACGTGCACCCAATGCACTCTGGTACACATGCACCTAAGAGCACTTCGGTACACATGCACCGAAGAGCACTTCGGTACACGTGCACCTAAGAGCACTTCGGTACACATGCACCGAAGAGCACTTCGTTACACATGCATCCAAGAGCGCTCTGGTACACACACACCCAAGAGTACTTCGGTATGCGTGCACCAAAGACCACTTCGGTACACATGCACCTAAGAGCACTTCGGTACACGTGCACCCAGGAGCACTTGGGTACACGTGCACCCAAGTGCACTTCGGTACACATGCACCCAAGAGCATTTCGGTACACATGCACCCAAGAGCATTTGGGTACACGTGCACCCAAGCGCACTTCGGTACACGTGCACCCAAGAGTATTTCGGTACACATGAACCCTAGAGCACTTCGGTCCACATGCAAACAAGAGCACTTCAGTACACTTTCACCCAAGAAGAATTCGGTACACATGTACACAAGAGCATTTGGATACACATGTACCCAAGAGCACCTCGGTACATGTGCACCCAAGAGCACATCGGCACACATGCACCCAAGAGCACTTCGGTACACGTGCACCCAAGAGCACTTCGGTACACGTGCACCCAAGAGCACTTCGGTACACGTTCACCCATGAGCACTTCAGTACACATGCACCCAAGAGCACTTCGGCACACATGCACAAATAGCACTTCGGTACACATGCACCCAAGAGTACTATGGTACACATGCACCCAAGAGCACTTCGGTACACGTGCACCCAAGAGCACTTCGGTACACGTGCACCCAAGAGCACTTCGGTACACGTGTACCCAAGAGCACTTCGGTACACGTGCACCCAAAAGCACATCTGTACACGTGCACCCAAGAGTATTTCCGTACACATGCACCCAAGAGCACTTCGGTACACGTGCACCCAAGAGCATTTCGGTACAAGTGCTACCAAGAGCACCTCGGTACATGTGCACCCAATGCACTCTGGTACACATGCACCCAAGTGCACTTCGGTACACATGCACCCAAAGGCATTCGGTACACCTGCACCCAAGAGCACTTTCGTACACATACACCAAAGAGCATATCGGTACACATGCACCCAAGAGTACGTCGGTACACATGCACCTAAGAGCACTTCGGTACAGGTGCACCCAAGAGCACCTCGATACACGTGCACCCATTCACTCTGGAAAACAGGCACAGAAGATCACTTCGGTACACATGCACCCAAGACCAATTTGGTACACATTCACCCAAGAGCACTTCGGTATACATGCACCCAAGAACAATTCGGTACACATGCACCCAAGAGGACTTCGGTACACGTGCACCCAAGAGCGCTTCGGTACACGTGCTCCCAAGAGCACTTCGGTACATATGCACCCAACAGCACTTCGGCACACATGCACCCAAGAGGACTTCGGTACACATGCACCCAAGAGGACTTCGGTACACATGCACCCAAGAGCACTTCGGTACATGTGCACCCAGTAGCACTTCGGTACACGTTCAGTCAAGATCACTTCGGTACACATGCACCAAAGAGCAATTCCGTACACATGCACCCAAGAGCACTTTGGTACACATGCACCTAAGAGCATTTTGATACACATGCACCCAAGAGCACTTCGGCACACATGCACCCAAGAGCACTTCGGTACATATGCACCCAAGAGCAATTCAGTATATGGGCACCCAAGAGCACTTCGGTAAACATGCACCCAAGATCACTTCAGTACACATGCACCCAAGAGCACTTCGGTACACGTGCACCCAAGAGCACTTCAGGACACATGCACCCAAGAACACTTCGGTACACATGCACCCAAGAGCAATTCGGTACACATGCACCCAAGAACATTTCGGTACACATGCACCCAAGAGCACTTCGGTACACATGCACTCAAGAGCACTTCGGTACACATGCACCCACGAGCACTTCGGTACACATGCTCCCAAGAGCACTTCGGTACACATGAACCCAAGAGCACTTTGGTACACGTGCACCCAAGAGCACTTTGGTACATGTGCACCCAAGAGCACTTCGATACACGTGCACCCAAGAGCAATTCGGTACACATGCACCCAAGAAGAATTCGGTACACATCCACCCAAGAGCATTTCGGTACACATGCACCCAAGAGCACTTCGGTACATGTGCACCCAAGAGCACTTCGGTACACGTGCACCCAAGAGCACATCGGTACACATGCACCCAAGAGCACTTCCATACACATGCACCCAAGAGCACTTCGGTACACGTGCACCCAGGAGCACTTCGGTACACATGCACCCAAGAGCACTTCGGTACACCTGCAACCCAAGAGCACTCTGGTACACCTGCACCCAAGAGCACTTCGATACACATGCACCCAAGAGCACTTCGGTACACATGCACCCAAGAGCTCTTCGGTACACGTGCACCCAAGAGCACTTCGGTACACATGCACCCAAGAGCACTTCGGCACAAATGCACCCAGGAGCACTTCGGTACACATGCACCCAAGAGCACTTCGGTACACATGCACCCAAGAGCTCTTCGGTACACGTGCACCCAAGAGCACTTCGGTACACATGCACCCAAGAGCACTTCGGCACAAATGCACCCAGGAGCACTTCGGTACACGTGCACCCAATGCACTCTGGTACACATGCACCTAAGAGCACTTCGGTACACATGCACCGAAGAGCACTTCGGTACACGTTCACCTAAGAGCGCTTCGGTACACGTGCTCCCAAGAGCACTTCGGTACATATGCACCCAAGAGGACTTCGGTACACATGCACCCAAGAGCACTTCGGTAGATGTGCACCAAAGAGCACTTCGGTACACGTGCACCCAAGAGCACTTCGGTACACATGCACCCATGATCATTTCGGTACACATGCACCCAAGAGAACTTCGGTACACATGCACCCAAGAGCACTTCGGTACACGTGCACCCAAGAGCACTTCGGTACACATGCACCCAAGAGCATTTCGGTACACATGCACCCAAGAGCACTTCGGTACACATGCACCCAAGAGCAATTCGGTATATGTGCACCCAGGAGCACTTCGGTACACATGCACCCAAGAGCACTTCAGTACACATGCACCCAAGAGCACTTCGGTACACATGCACCCAAGAGCACTTCGGTACACATGCACCCAAGAGCTCTTCGGTAAACGTGCACCCAAGAGCACTTCAATACACATGAACCCAAGAGCACTTCGGTAGACATACACCCAAGAAGAATTCGGTACACATCCACCCAAGATCATTTCGGTACACATGCACCCAAGAGCACTTCGGTACATGTGCACCCAAGAGCACTTCGGTACACGTGAACCCAAGAGCACATCGGTACACATGCACCCAAGAGCACTTCCATACACATGCACCCAAGAGCACTTCGGTACACGTGCACCCAAGAGCACTTCGGTACACATGCACCCAAGAGAACTTCGGTACACATGCACCCAAGAGCACTCTGGTACACCTGCACCCAAGAGCACCTCGCTACACATGCACCCAAGAGCACTTCGGTACACATGCACCCAAGAGCACTCCAGTACACCTGAACCCAAGAGCACTTCAGTACACAAGCACCCAAGAGCACTATAGTACACGTGCACCCAAGAGCACTTCGGTACAAATGCACCCAGGAGCACTTCGGCACACGTGCACCCAATGCACTCTGGTACACATGCACCTAAGAGCACTTCGGTACACATGCACCCAAGAGCACTTCGTTACACATGCATCCAAGAGCGCTCTGGTACACACACACCCAAGAGTACTTCGGTATGCTTGCACCCAAGACCACTTCGGTACACAGGCACCTAAGAGCACTTCGGTACACGTGCACCCAGGAGCACTTGGGTACACGTGCACCCAAGTGCACTTCGGTACACATGCACCCAAGAGCATTTCGGTACACATGCACCCAAGAGCACTTGGGTACACGTGCACCCAAACGCACTTCGGTACACGTGCACCCAAGAGTATTTCGGGACACATGAACCCTAGAGCACTTCGGTACACATGCAAACAAGAGCACTTCAGTACACATGCACCCAAGAGCACTTCAGTACACATGTACCCAAGAGCACTTCGGTACACATGCACCCAAGAGCACTTCGGTACACATGCACTCAAGAGCACTTCGATACAAGTGCACCCAAGAGCACCTCGGTACACATGCACCCAAGAGCACTTCGGTACACATACACCCAAGAGCACTTCGGTACACATGCACCCAAGAGCAATTCGGAATATGTTCACCCAAGAGCACTTCGGTACACATGCACCCAAGAGCACTTCAGTACACATGCACCCAAGAGCACCTCGGTACACATGCACCCAAGAGCACTTCGGTACACATGCACCCAAGAGCTCTTCGGTACACGTGCACCCAAGAGCACTTCGGTACACATGCACCCAAGAGCACTTCAGTACACATGCACCCAAGAGCACTTCGGTACACATGCACCCAAGAGCACTTCGGTACAAATGCACCCAGGAGCACTTCGGTACACATGCACACCAATGCACTCTGGTACACATGCACCTAAGAGCACTTCAGTACACATGCACCGAAGAGCACTTCGGTACACGTGCACCTAAGAGCGCTTCGGTACACATGCACCCAAGAGCACTTCAGTTCACATGCACGCAAGAGCACTTCGGTACACATGCACCCAAGAGCACTTCGGTACACATGCACCCAAGAGCTCTTCGGTACACGTGCACCCAAGAGCACTTCGGTACACATGCACCCAAGAGCACTTCGGTACACATGCACCCATGAGCATTTCGGTACACGTTCACCCAAGAGAACTTCGGTACACATGCACCCAAGAGCACTTCGGTACACGTGCACCCAAGAGCACTTCGGTACACATGCACCCAAGAGCATTTCGGTACACATGCATCCAAGAGCACTTCGGTACACATGCACCCAAGAGCACTTCGGTACACATGCACCCAAGAGCAATTCGGTATATGTGCACCCAAGAGCACTTCGGTACACATGCACCCAAGAGCACTTCAGTACACATGCACCCAAGAGCACTTCGGTACACATGCACCCAAGAGCACTTCGGTACACATGCACCCAAGAACTCTTCGGTACACGTGCACCCAAGAGCACTTCAATACACATGCACCCAAGAGCACTTCGGTACACATACACCCAAGAAGAATTCGGTACACATCCACCCAAGATCATTTCGGTACACATGCACCCAAGAGCACTTCGGTACATGTGCACCCAAGAGCACTTCGGTACACGTGCACCCAAGAGCACATCGGTACACATGCACCCAAGAGCACTTCCATACACATGCACCCAAGAGCACTTCGGTACACGTGCACCCAAGAGCACTTCGGTACACATGCACCCAAGAGCACTTCGGTACACATGGTCCAAGAGCACTCTGGTACACCTGCACCCAAGAGCACCTCGCTACACATGCACCCAAGAGCACTTCGGTACACATGCACCCAAGAGCACTCTAGTACACCTGAATCCAAGAGCACTTCAGTACACAAGCACCCAAGAGCACTATAGTGCACGTGCACCCAAGAGCACTTCGGTACAAATGCACCCAGGAGCACTTCGGTACACGTGCACCCAATGCACTCTGGTACACATGCACCTAAGAGCACTTCGGTACACATGCACCGAAGAGCACTTCGGTACACGTGCACCTAAGAGCACTTCGGTACACATGCACCGAAGAGCACTTCGTTACACATGCATCCAAGAGCGCTCTGGTACACACACACCCAAGAGTACTTCGGTATGCGTGCACCAAAGACCACTTCGGTACACATGCACCTAAGAGCACTTCGGTACACGTGCACCCAGGAGCACTTGGGTACACGTGCACCCAAGTGCACTTCGGTACACATGCACCCAAGAGCATTTCGGTACACATGCACCCAAGAGCATTTGGGTACACGTGCACCCAAGCGCACTTCGGTACACGTGCACCCAAGAGTATTTCGGTACACATGAACCCTAGAGCACTTCGGTCCACATGCAAACAAGAGCACTTCAGTACACTTTCACCCAAGAAGAATTCGGTACACATGTACACAAGAGCATTTGGATACACATGTACCCAAGAGCACCTCGGTACATGTGCACCCAAGAGCACATCGGCACACATGCACCCAAGAGCACTTCGGTACACGTGCACCCAAGAGCACTTCGGTACACGTGCACCCAAGAGCACTTCGGTACACGTTCACCCATGAGCACTTCAGTACACATGCACCCAAGAGCACTTCGGCACACATGCACAAATAGCACTTCGGTACACATGCACCCAAGAGTACTATGGTACACATGCACCCAAGAGCACTTCGGTACACGTGCACCCAAGAGCACTTCGGTACACGTGCACCCAAGAGCACTTCGGTACACGTGCACCCAAGAGCACTTCGGTACACGTGCACCCAAAAGCACATCTGTACACGTGCACCCAAGAGTATTTCCGTACACATGCACCCAAGAGCACTTCGGTACACGTGCACCCAAGAGCATTTCGGTACAAGTGCTACCAAGAGCACCTCGGTACATGTGCACCCAATGCACTCTGGTACACATGCACCCAAGTGCACTTCGGTACACATGCACCCAAAGGCATTCGGTACACCTGCACCCAAGAGCACTTTCGTACACATACACCAAAGAGCATATCGGTACACATGCACCCAAGAGTACGTCGGTACACTTGCACCTAAGAGCACTTCGGTACAGGTGCACCCAAGAGCACCTCGATACACGTGCACCCATTCACTCTGGAAAACAGGCACAGAAGATCACTTCGGTACACATGCACCCAAGACCAATTTGGTACACATTCACCCAAGAGCACTTCGGTATACATGCACCCAAGAACAATTCGGTACACATGCACCCAAGAGGACTTCGGTACACGTGCACCCAAGAGCGCTTCGGTACACGTGCTCCCAAGAGCACTTCGGTACATATGCACCCAACAGCACTTCGGCACACATGCACCCAAGAGGACTTCGGTACACATGCACCCAAGAGGACTTCGGTACACATGCACCCAAGAGCACTTCGGTACATGTGCACCCAGTAGCACTTCGGTACACGTTCAGTCAAGAGCACTTCGGTACACATGCACCAAAGAGCAATTCCGTACACATGCACCCAAGAGCACTTTGGTACACATGCACCTAAGAGCATTTTGATACACATGCACCCAAGAGCACTTCGGCACACATGCACCCAAGAGCACTTCGGTACATATGCACCCAAGAGCAATTCAGTATATGGGCACCCAAGAGCACTTCGGTAAACATGCACCCAAGATCACTTCAGTACACATGCACCCAAGAGCACTTCGGTACACGTGCACCCAAGAGCACTTCAGGACACATGCACCCAAGAACACTTCGGTACACATGCACCCAAGAGCAATTCGGTACACATGCACCCAAGAACATTTCGGTACACATGCACCCAAGAGCACTTCGGTACACATGCACTCAAGAGCACTTCGGTACACATGCACCCACGAGCACTTCGGTACACATGCTCCCAAGAGCACTTCGGTACACATGCACCCAAGAACTCTTCGGTACACGTGCACCCAAGAGCACTTCAATACACATGCACCCAAGAGCACTTCGGTACACATACACCCAAGAAGAATTCGGTACACATCCACCCAAGATCATTTCGGTACACATGCACCCAAGAGCACTTCGGTACATGTGCACCCAAGAGCACTTCGGTACACGTGCACCCAAGAGCACATCGGTACACATGCACCCAAGAGCACTTCCATACACATGCACCCAAGAGCACTTCGGTACACGTGCACCCAAGAGCACTTCGGTACACATGCACCCAAGAGCACTTCGGTACACATGGTCCAAGAGCACTCTAGTACACCTGCACCCAAGAGCACCTCGCTACACATGCACCCAAGAGCACTTCGGTACACATGCACCCAAGAGCACTCTAGTACACCTGAATCCAAGAGCACTTCAGTACACAAGCACCCAAGAGCACTATAGTGCACGTGCACCCAAGAGCACTTCGGTACAAATGCACCCAGGAGCACTTCGGTACACGTGCACCCAATGCACTCTGGTACACATGCACCTAAGAGCACTTCGGTACACATGCACCGAAGAGCACTTCGGTACACGTGCACCTAAGAGCACTTCGGTACACATGCACCGAAGAGCACTTCGTTACACATGCATCCAAGAGCGCTCTGGTACACACACACCCAAGAGTACTTCGGTATGCGTGCACCCAAGACCACTTCGGTACACATGCACCTAAGAGCACTTCGGTACACGTGCACCCAGGAGCACTTGGGTACACGTGCACCCAAGTGCACTTCGGTACACATGCACCCAAGAGCATTTCGGTACACATGCACCCAAGAGCATTTGGGTACACGTGCACCCAAGCGCACTTCGGTACACGTGCACCCAAGAGTATTTCGGTACACATGAACCCTAGAGCACTTCGGTACACATGCAAACAAGAGCACTTCAGTACACTTTCACCCAAGAAGAATTCGGTACACATGTACACAAGAGCATTTGGATACACATGTACCCAAGAGCACCTCGGTACATGTGCACCCAAGAGCACATCGGTACACATGCACCCAAGAGCACTTCGGTACACGTGCACCCAAGAGCACTTCGGTACACGTGCACCCAAGAGCACTTCGGTACACGTTCACCCATGAGCACTTCAGTACACATGCACCCAAGAGCACTTCGGCACACATGCACAAATAGCACTTCGGTACACATGCACCCAAGAGTACTATGGTACACATGCACCCAAGAGCACTTCGGTACACGTGCACCCAAGAGCACTTCGGTACACGTGCACCCAAGAGCACTTCGGTACACGTGCACCCAAGAGCACTTCGGTACACGTGCACCCAAAAGCACATCTGTACACGTGCACCCAAGAGTATTTCCGTACACATGCACCCAAGAGCACTTCGGTACACGTGCACCCAAGAGCACTTCGGTACAAGTGCTACCAAGAGCACCTCGGTACATGTGCACCCAATGCACTCTGGTACACATGCACCCAAGTGCACTTCGGTACACATGCACCCAAAGGCATTCGGTACACCTGCACCCAAGAGCACTTTCGTACACATACACCAAAGAGCATATCGGTACACATGCACCCAAGAGTACGTCGGTACACATGCACCTAAGAGCACTTCGGTACAGGTGCACCCAAGAGCACCTCGATACACGTGCACCCATTCACTCTGGAAAACAGGCACAGAAGATCACTTCGGTACACATGCACCCAAGACCAATTTGGTACACATTCACCCAAGAGCACTTCGGTATACATGCACCCAAGAACAATTCGGTACACATGCACCCAAGAGCACTTCGGTACACGTGCACCCAAGAGCGCTTCGGTACACGTGCTCCCAAGAGCACTTCGGTACATATGCACCCAACAGCACTTCGGTACACATGCACCCAAGAGGACTTCGGTACACATGCACCCAAGAGGACTTCGGTACACATGCACCCAAGAGCACTTCGGTACATGTGCACCCAGTAGCACTTCGGTACACGTTCAGTCAAGAGCACTTCGGTACACATGCACCAAAGAGCAATTCCGTACACATGCACCCAAGAGCACTTTGGTACACATGCACCTAAGAGCATTTCGGTACACATGCACCCAAGAGCACTTCGGCACACATGCACCCAAGAGCACTTCGGTACATATGCACCCAAGAGCAATTCAGTATATGGGCACCCAAGAGCACTTCGGTAAACATGCACCCAAGATCACTTCAGTACACATGCACCCAAGAGCACTTCGGTACACGTGCACCCAAGAGCACTTCAGGACACATGCACCCAAGAGCACTTCGGTACACATGCACCCAAGAGCAATTCGGTACACATGCACCCAAGAGCATTTCGGTACACATGCACCCAAGAGCACTTCGGTACACATGCACTCAAGAGCACTTCGGTACACATGCACCCACGAGCACTTCGGTACACATGCACCCAAGAGCACTTCGGTACACATGAACCCAAGAGCACTTTGGTACACGTGCACCCAAGAGCACTTTGGTACATGTGCACCCAAGAGCACTTCGATACACGTGCACCCAAGAGCAATTCGGTACACATGCACCCAAGAAGAATTCGGTACACATCCACCCAAGAGCATTTCGGTACACATGCACCCAAGAGCACTTCGGTACATGTGCACCCAAGAGCACTTCGGTACACGTGCACCCAAGAGCACATCGGTACACATGCACCCAAGAGCACTTCCATACACATGCACCCAAGAGCACTTCGGTACACGTGCACCCAGGAGCACTTCGGTACACATGCACCCAAGAGCACTTCGGTACACCTGCACCCAAGAGCACTCTGGTACACCTGCACCCAAGAGCACTTCGATACACATGCACCCAAGAGCACTTCGGTACACATGCACCCAAGAGCACTCTAGTACACGTGAACCCAAGAGCACTTCAGTACACATGCACCCAAGAGCACTATAGTACACGTGCACCCAAGAGCACTTCGGTACAAATGCACCCAGGAGCACTTCGGTACACGTGCACCCAATGCACTCTGGTACACATGCACCTAAGAGCACTTCGGTACACATGCACCGAAGAGCGCTTCGGTACACGTGCACCGAAGAGCGCTTCGGTACATATGCACCCAACAGCACTTCGGTACACATGCAGCCAAGAGGACTTCGGTACACATGCACCCAAGAGGACTTCGGTACACATGCACCCAAGAGCACTTCGGTACATGTGCACCCAAGAGCAATTCGGTACACGTGAACCCAAGAGCACTTCGGTACACATGCACCCATGAGCATTTCGGTACACATGCACCCAAGAGAACTTCGGTACACTTGCACCCAAGAGCACTTCGGTACACGTGCACCCAAGAGCACTTCGGTACACGTGCACCAAGAGCACTTCGGTACACATGCACCCAAGAGCACTTCGGTACACATGCACCCAAGAGCACTTCGGTACACATGCACCCAAGAGCATTTCGGTACACATGCACCCAAGAGCACTTCGGTACACATGCACCCAAGAGCACTTCGGTACACTTGCACCCAAGAGCACTTCGGTACAGTGCACCCAAGAGCACTTCGGTACACATGCACCCAAGAGCACTTCGGTACACATGCACCCAAGAGCACTTCGGTACACATGCACCCAAGAGCACTTCGGTACACATGCACCCAAGAGCACTTCGGTACACGTGCACCCAAGAGCACTTCAGTACACATGCACCCAAGAGCACTTCTGTACACATGCACCCAAGAGCACTTCGGTACACATGCACCCAAGAGCATTTCGTTACACATGCACCCAAGAGCACTTCGGTACACATGCACTCAAGAGCACTTCGGTACAAGTTCACCCAAGAGCACCTCGGAACACATGCATCCAAGAGCACTTCGGTACACATGCACCCACGAGCACTTCGGTACACATGCACCGAAGAGCACTTCGGTACACATGCACCTAAGAGCGCTTCGGTACACGTGCTCCCAAGAGCACTTTGGTACACGTGCACCCAAGAGCACTTTGGTACACGTGCACCCAAGAGCACTTCGGTACACGTGCACCCAAGAGCACTTCCGTACACGTGCACCCAAGAGCAATTCGGTACACATGCACCCAAGAGGAATTCGGTACACATGCACCCAAGAGCATTTCGGTACACATGCACCCAAGAGCACTTCGGTACACATGCACCCAAGAGCACTTCGGTACACGTGCACCCAAGAGCACATCGGTACACATGCACCCAAGAGCACATCCATACACATGCACCCAAGAGCACTTCGGTACATTTGCACCCAAGACCACTTCGGTACACATGCACCCAAGAGCACTTCGGTACACATGCACCCAAGAGCACTTCGGTACACCTGCACCCAAGAGCACTTCACTACACATGCACCCAAGAGCACTCTGGTACACCTGCACCCAAGAGCACTTCGGTACAGGTGCACCCAAGAGCACCTCGGTACACGTGCACCCATTCACTCTGGCAAACATGCACAGAAGATCACTTCGGTACACATGCACCCAAGAGCAATTCGGTACACATTCACCCAAGAGCACTTCGGTACACATGCACCCAAGAGCAATTCGGTACACATGCACCCAAGAGCACTTCGGTACACGTGCACCCAAGAGCGATTCGGTACACGTGCTCCCAAGAGCACTTCGGTACACATGCACCCAAGAGCACTTCGGTACACATGCACCCAAGAGCACTTCGGTACACGTGCACCCAAGAGCACTTCGGTACACATGCACCCAAGAGCACTTCGGTACACATGCACCCAAGAGCACTCTGGTACACCTGCACCCAAGAGCACTTCGGTACACATGCACCCAAGAGCACTTCGGTACACATGCACCCAAGAGCACTCTAGTACACGTGAACCCAAGAGCACTTCAGTACACATGCACCCAAGAGCACTATAGTACACGTGCACCCAAGAGCACTTCGGTACAAATGCACCCAGGAGCACTTCGGTACACGTGCACCCAATGCACTCTGGTACACATGCACCTAAGAGCACTTCGGTACACATGCACCGAAGAGCACTTCGGTACACGTGCACCCAAGAGCGCTTCGGTACACATGCACCCAAGAGCACTTCGGTACACATGCAGCCAAGAGCACTTCGGTACACATGCACCCAAGAGCACTTCGGTACACATGCACCCAAGAGCACTTCGGTACACGTGCACCCAAGAGCACTTCGGTACACGTGCACCCAAGAGCACTTCGGTACACATGCCCCCATGAGCATTTCGGTACACATGCACCCAAGAGAACTTCGGTACACTTGCACCCAAGAGCACTTCGGTACACATGCACCCAAGAGCACTTCGGTACACATGCACCCAAGAGCACTTCGGTACACATGCACCCAAGAGCACTTCGGTACACATGCACCCAAGAGCACTTCGGTACACGTGCACCCAAGAGCACTTCGGTACACATGCACCCAAGAGCACTTCGGTACACATGCACCCAAGAGCACTTCAGTACACATGCACCCAAGAGCACTTCGGTACACATGCACCCAAGAGCACTTCGGTACACATGCACCCAAGAGCATTTCGTTACACATGCACCCAAGAGCACTTCGGTACACATGCACTCAAGAGCACTTCGGTACAAGTTCACCCAAGAGCACCTCGGTACACATGCATCCAAGAGCACTTCGGTACACATGCACCCACGAGCACTTCGGTACACATGCACCGAAGAGCACTTCGGTACACATGCACCTAAGAGCGCTTCGGTACACGTGCACCCAAGAGCACTTCGGTACACGTGCACCCAAGAGCACTTCGGTACACGTGCACCCAAGAGCACTTCGGTACACGTGCACCCAAGAGCACTTCGGTACACGTGCACCCAAGAGCAATTCGGTACACATGCACCCAAGAGCACTTCGGTACACATGCACCCAAGAGCACTTCGGTACACATGCACCCAAGAGCACTTCGGTACACATGCACCCAAGAGCACTTCGGTACACGTGCACCCAAGAGCACTTCGGTACACATGCACCCAAGAGCACATCGGTACACATGCACCCAAGAGCACTTCGGTACACTTGCACCCAAGAGCACTTCGGTACACATGCACCCAAGAGCACTTCGGTACACATGCACCCAAGAGCACTTCGGTACACATGCACCCAAGAGCACTTCGGTACACGTGCACCCAAGAGCACTTCGGTACACGTGCACCCAGGAGTACTAAGGTACACATGCACCCAAGAGCACTTCGGTACACATGCACCCAAGAGCAATTTGGTACACATTCACCCAAGAGCACTTCGGTATATCATGCACCCAAGAACAATTCGGTACACATGCACCCAAGAGCACTTCGGTACACGTGCACCCAAGAGCGATGCGGTACACGTGCTCCCAAGAGCACTTCGGTACATATGCACCC
This sequence comes from Homarus gammarus, assembly GCA_958450375.1. Taxonomy (NCBI): domain Eukaryota; kingdom Metazoa; phylum Arthropoda; class Malacostraca; order Decapoda; family Nephropidae; genus Homarus; species Homarus gammarus. The sequence goes on along the minus strand of CAUDMG010001597.1, from coordinate 2,412,055 downwards.
AACAGCACTTCGGTACACATGCACCCAAGAGGACTTCGGTACACATGCACACAAGAGGACTTCGGTACACATGCACCCAAGAGCACTTCGGTACATGTGCACCCAGTAGCACTTCGGTACACGTGCACCCAAGAGGACTTCGGTACACATGCACCCATGAGCATTTCGGTACACATGCACCCAAGAGAACTTCGGTACACATGCACCCAAGAGCACTTCGGTACACGTGCACCCAAGAGCACTTCGGTACACGTTCAGTCAAGAGCACTTCGGTACACATGCACCCAAGAGCAATTCCGTACACATGCACCCAAGAGCATTTCGGTGCACATGCACCCAAGAGCACTTCGGTACATGTGCACCCAAGAGCACTTCGGTGCACGTGCACCCAAGAGCACATCGGTACACATGCACCCAAGAGCACTTCCATACACATGCACCCAAGAGCACTTCGGTACACGTGCACCCAAGAGCACTTCGGTACACATGCACCCAAGAGCACTTCGGTACACATGCACCCAAGAGCACTCTGGTACACCTGCACCCAAGAGCACTTCGCTACACATGCACCCAAGAGCACTTCGGTACACATGCACCCAAGAGCACTCTAGTACACGTGAACCCAAGAGCACTTCAGTACACATGCACCCAAGTGCACTATAGTACACGTGCACCCAAGAGCACTTCGGTACAAATGCACCCAGGAGCACTTCGGTACACGTGCACCCAATGCACTCTAGTACACGTGCACCCAAGAGCACTTTGGTACACGTGTACCCAAGAGCACTTTGGTACACGTGCACCCAAGAGCACTTCCGTACACGTGCACCGAAGAGCAATTCGGTACACATGCACCCAAGAGGAATTCGGTACACATCCACCCAAGAGCACTTCGGTACACATGCACCCAAGAGCACTTCGGTACACATGCACCCAAGAGCACTTCGGTACACGTGCACCCAAGAGCACTTCGGTACACATGCACCCAAGAGCACTTCAGTACACATGCACCCAAGAGCACTTCGGTACACATGCACCCAAGAGCACTTCGGTACACATGCACCCAGGAGCACTTCGGTACACATGCACACCAATGCACTCTGGTACACATGCACCTAAGAGCACTTCAGTACACATGCACCGAAGAGCACTTCGGTACACGTGCACCTAAGAGCGCTTCGGTACACGTGCTCCCAAGAGCACGTCGGTACACATGCACCCAAGAGCACTTCAGTACACATGCACGCAAGAGCACTTCGGTACACATGCACCCAAGAGCACTTCGGTACACATGCACCCAAGAGCTCTTCGGTACACGTGCACCCAAGAGCACTTCGGTACACATGCACCCAAGAGCACTTCGGTACAAATGCACCCAGGAGCACTTCGGTACACGTGCACCCAATGCACTCTGGTACACATGCACCTAAGAGCACTTCGGTACACATGCACCGAAGAGCACTTCGGTACACGTGCACCTAAGAGCGCTTCGGTACACGTGCTCCCAAGAGCACTTCGGTACATATGCACCCAAGAGGACTTCGGTACACATGCACCCAAGAGCACTTCGGTACATGTGCACCAAAGAGCACTTCGGTACATGTGCACCCAAGAGCACTTCGGTACACATGCACCCATGAGCATTTCGGTACACATGCACCCAAGAGAACTTCGGTACACATGCACCCAAGAGCACTTCGGTACACGTGCACCCAAGAGCACTTCGGCACACATGCACCCAAGAGCATTTCGGTACACATGCACCCAAGAGCACTTCGGTACACATGCACCCAAGAGCACTTCGGTACACATGCACCCAAGAGCAATTCGGTATATGTGCACCCAGGAGCACTTCGGTACACATGCACCCAAGAGCACTTCAGTACACATGCACCCAAGAGCACTTCGGTACACATGCACCCAAGAGCACTTCGGTACACATGCACCCAAGAGCTCTTCGGTACACGTGCACCCAAGAGCACTTCAGTACACATGCACCCAAGAGCACTTCGGTACACATACACCCAAGAAGAATTCGGTACACATCCACCCAAGATCATTTCGGTACACATGCACCCAAGAGCACTTCGGTACATGTGCACCCAAGAGCACTTCGGTACACGTGCACCCAAGAGCACATCGGTACACATGCACCCAAGAGCACTTCCATACACATGCACCCAAGAGCACTTCGGTACACGTGCACCCAAGAGCACTTCGGTACACATGCACCCAAGAGCACTTCAGTACACATGCACCCAAGAGCACTTCGGTACACATGCACCCAAGAGCACTTCGGTACAAATGCACCCAGGAGCACTTCGGTACACATGCACACCAATGCACTCTGGTACACATGCACCTAAGAGCACTTCAGTACACATGCACCGAAGAGCACTTCGGTACACGTGCACCTAAGAGCGCTTCGGTACACGTGCTCCCAAGAGCACGTCGGTACACATGCACCCAAGAGCACTTCAGTACACATGCACGCAAGAGCACTTCGGTACACATGCACCCAAGAGCACTTCGGTACACATGCACCCAAGAGCTCTTCGGTACACGTGCACCCAAGAGCACTTCGGTACACATGCACCCAAGAGCACTTCGGTACAAATGCACCCAGGAGCACTTCGGTACACGTGCACCCAATGCACTCTGGTACACATGCACCTAAGAGCACTTCGGTACACATGCACCGAAGAGCACTTCGGTACACGTTCACCTAAGAGCGCTTCGGTACACGTGCTCCCAAGAGCACTTCGGTACATATGCACCCAAGAGGACTTCGGTACACATGCACCCAAGAGCACTTCGGTAGATGTGCACCAAAGAGCACTTCGGTACATGTGCACCCAAGAGCACTTCGGTACACATGCACCCATGAGCATTTCGGTACACATGCACCCAAGAGAACTTCGGTACACATGCACCCAAGAGCACTTCGGTACACGTGCACCCAAGAGCACTTCGGCACACATGCACCCAAGAGCATTTCGGTACACATGCACCCAAGAGCACTTCGGTACACATGCACCCAAGAGCACTTCGGTACACATGCACCCAAGAGCAATTCGGTATATGTGCACCCAGGAGCACTTCGGTACACATGCACCCAAGAGCACTTCAGTACACATGCACCCAAGAGCACTTCGGTACACATGCACCCAAGAGCACTTCGGTACACATGCACCCAAGAGCTCTTCGGTACACGTGCACCCAAGAGCACTTCAATACACATGCACCCAAGAGCACTTCGGTACACATACACCCAAGAAGAATCCGGTACACATCCACCCAAGATCATTTCGGTACACATGCACCCAAGAGCACTTCGGTACATGTGCACCCAAGAGCACTTCGGTACACGTGCACCCAAGAGCACATCGGTACACATGCACCCAAGAGCACTTCCATACACATGCACCCAAGAGCACTTCGGTACACGTGCACCCAAGAGCACTTCGGTACACATGCACCCAAAAGCACTTCGGTACACATGGTCTAAGAGCACTCTGGTACACCTGCACCCAAGAGCACCTCGCTACACATGCACCCAAGAGCACTTCGGTACACATGCACCCAAGAGCACTCTAGTACACGTGAACCCAAGAGCACTTCAGTACACAAGCACCCAAGAGCACTATAGTACACGTGCACCGAAGAGCACTTCGGTACAAATGCACCCAGGAGCACTTCGGTACACGTGCACCCAATGCACTCTGGTACACATGCACCTAAGAGCACTTCGGTACACATGCACCGAAGAGCACTTCGGTACACGTGCACCTAAGAGCACTTCGGTACACATGCACCGAAGAGCACTTCGTTACACATGCATCCAAGAGCGCTCTGGTACACACACACCCAAGAGTACTTCGGTATGCGTGCACCCAAGACCACTTCGGTACACATGCACCTAAGAGCACTTCGGTACACGTGCACCCAGGAGCACTTGGGTACACGTGCACCCAAGTGCACTTCGGTACACATGCACCCAAGAGCATTTCGGTACACATGCACCCAAGAGCATTTGGGTACACGTGCACCCAAGCGCACTTCGGTACACGTGCACCCAAGAGTATTTCGGTACACATGAACCCTAGAGCACTTCGGTACACATGCAAACAAGAGCACTTCAGTCCACTTTCACCCAAGAAGAATTCGGTACACATGTACACAAGAGCATTTGGATACACATGTACCCAAGAGCACCTCGGTACATGTGCACCCAAGAGCACATCGGTACACATGCACCCAAGAGCACTTCGGTACACGTGCACCCAAGAGCACTTCGGTGCACGTGCACCCAAGAGCACTTCGGTACACGTTCACCCATGAGCACTTCAGTACACATGCACCCAAGAGCACTTCGGCACACATGCACAAATAGCACTTCGGTACACATGCACCCAAGAGTACTATGGTACACATGCACCCAAGAGCACTTCGGTACACGTGCACCCAAGAGCACTTCGGTACACGTGCACCCAAGAGCACTTCGGTACACGTGCACCCAAGAGCACTTCGGTACACGTGCACCCAAAAGCACATCTGTACACGTGCACCCAAGAGTATTTCCGTACACATGCACCCAAGAGCACTTCGGTACACGTGCACCCAAGAGCACTTCCGTACAAGTGCTACCAAGAGCACCTCGGCACATGTGCACCCAATGCACTCTGGTACACATGCACCCAAGTGCACTTCGGTACACATGCACCCAAAGGCATTCGGTACACCTGCACCCAAGAGCACTTTCGTACACATACACCAAAGAGCATATCGGTACACATGCACCCAAGAGTACGTCGGTACACATGCACCTAAGAGCACTTCGGTACAGGTGCACCCAAGAGCACCTCGGTACACGTGCAACCATTCACTCTGGAAAACAGGCACAGAAGATCACTTCGGTACACATGCACCCAAGACCAATTTGGTACACATTCACCCAAGAGCACTTCGGTATACATGCACCCAAGAACAATTCGGTACACATGCACCCAAGAGCACTTCGGTACACGTGCACCCAAGAGCGCTTCGGTACACGTGCTCCCAAGAGCACTTCGGTACATATGCACCCAACAGCACTTCGGTACACATGCACCCAAGAGGACTTCGGTACACATGCACCCAAGAGGACTTCGGTACACATGCACCCAAGAGCACTTTGGTGCATGTGCACCCAGTAGCACTTCGGTACACGTTCAGTCAAGAGCACTTCGGTACACATGCACCAAAGAGCAATTCCGTACACATGCACCCAAGAGCACTTTGGTACACATGCACCTAAGAGCATTTCGGTACACATGCACCCAAGAGCACTTCGGCACACATGCACCCAAGAGCACTTCGGTACATATGCACCCAAGAGCAATTCAGTATATGGGCACCCAAGAGCACTTCGGTAAACATGCACCCAAGATCACTTCAGTACACATGCACCCAAGAGCACTTCGGTACACGTGCACCCAAGAGCACTTCAGGACACATGCACCCAAGAGCACTTCGGTACACATGCACCCAAGAGCACTTCGGTACACATGCACCCAAGAGCACTTCGGTACACATGCACCCAAGAGCACTTCGGTACACATGCACCCAAGAGCACTTCGGTACACATGCACCCAAGAGCACTTCGGTACACATGCACCCAAGAGCACTTCGGTACACATGCACCCAAGAGCACTTCGGTACACGTGCACCCAAGAGCACTTTGGTACACGTGCACCCAAGAGCACTTCGGTACACGTGCACCCAAGAGCAATTCGGTACACATGCACCCAAGATGAATTCGGTACACATGCACCCAAGAGCACTTCGGTACACATGCACCCAAGAGCACTTCGGTACACGTGCACCCAAGAGCACTTCGGTACACGTGCACCCAAGAGCACTTCGGTACACATGCACCCAAGAGCACTTCGGTACACATGCACCCAAGAGCACTTCGGTACACGTGCACCCAAGAGCACTTCGGTACACATGCACCCAAGAGCACTTCGGTACACATGCACCCAAGAGCACTCGGTACACCTGCACCCAAGAGCACTTCGGTACACATGCACCCAAGAGCACTTCGGTACACATGCACCCAAGAGCACTCTAGTACACGTGCACCCAAGAGCACTTCAGTACACATGCACCCAAGAGCACTTCGGTACACATGCACCCAAGAGCACTTCGGTACACATGCACCCAAGAGCACTTCGGTACACATGCACCCAAGAGCACTTCGGTACACATGCACCCAAGAGCACTTCGGTACACATGCACCCAAGAGCACTTCGGTACACATGCACCCAAGAGCACTTCGGTACACATGCACCCAAGAGCACTTCGGTACACATGCACCCAAGAGCACTTCGGTACACGTGCACCCAAGAGCACTTCGGTACACATGCACCCAAGAGCACTTCGGTACACATGCACCCAAGAGCACTTCGGTACACATGCACCCAAGAGCACTTCGGTACACATGCACCCAAGAGCACTTCGGTACACATGCACCCAAGAGCACTTCGGTACACATGCACCCAAGAGCACTTCGGTACACATGCACCCAAGAGCACTTCGGTACACATGCACCCAAGAGCACTTCGGTACACATGCACCCAAGAGCACTTCGGTACACATGCACCCAAGAGCACTTCGGTACACGTGCACCCAAGAGCACTTCGGTACACATGCACCCAAGAGCACTTCGGTACACATGCACCCAAGAGCACTTCGGTACACATGCACCCAAGAGCACTTCGGTACACATGCACCCAAGAGCACTTCGGTACACATGCACCCAAGAGCACTTCGGTACACATGCACCCAAGAGCACTTCGGTACACGTGCACCCAAGAGCACTTCGGTACACGTGCACCCAAGAGCACTTCGGTACACGTGCACCCAAGAGCACTTCGGTACACATGCACCCAAGAGCACTTCGGTACACATGCACCCAAGAGCACTTCGGTACACATGCACCCAAGAGCACTTCGGTACACATGCACCCAAGAGCACTTCGGTACACGTGCACCCAAGAGCACTTCGGTACACATGCACCCAAGAGCACTTCGGTACACATGCACCCAAGAGCACTTCGGTACACGTGCACCCAAGAGCACTTCGGTACACATGCACCCAAGAGCACTTCGGTACACATGCACCCAAGAGCACTTCGGTACACTGCACCCAAGAGCACTTCGGTACACATGCACCCAAGAGCACTTCGGTACACATGCACCCAAGAGCACTTCGGTACACGTGCACCCAAGAGCACTTCGGTACACGTGCACCCAAGAGAACTCTGGTACACTTGCACCGAAGAGCATTTCGGTACACATGCACCCAAGAGCACTTCGGTACACATGCACCCAAGAGCACTTCGGTATATCATGCACCCAAGAACAAATCGGTACACATGCACCCAAGAGCACTTCGGTACACGTGCACCCAAGAGCGATTCGGTACACGTGCTCCCAAGAGCACTTCGGTACATATGCACCCAACAGCACTTCGGTGCACATGCACCCAAGAGGACTTCGGTACACATGCACACAAGAGGACTTCGGTACACATGCACCCAAGAGCACTTCGGTACATGTGCACCCAGTAGCACTTCGGTACACGTGCACCCAAGAGGACTTCGGTACACATGCACCCATGAGCATTTCGGTACACATGCACCCAAGAGAACTTCGGTACACATGCACCCAAGAGCACTTCGGTAGACGTGCACCCAAGAGCACTTCGGTACACGTTCAGTCAGGAGCACTTCGGTACACATGCACCCAAGAGCAATTCCGTACACATGCACCCAAGTGCATTTCGGTACACATGCACCCAAGAGCACTTCGGTACATGTGCACCCAAGAGCACTTCGGTGCACGTGCACCCAAGAGCACATCGGTACACATGCACCCAAGAGCACTTCCATACACATGCACCCAAGAGCACTTCGGTACACGTGCACCCAAGAGCACTTCGGTACACATGCACCCAAGAGCACTTCGGTACACATGCACCCAAGAGCACTCTGGTACACCTGCACCCAAGAGCACTTCGCTACACATGCACCCAAGAGCACTTCGGTACACATGCACCCAAGAGCACTCTAGTACACGTGAACCCAAGAGCACTTCAGTACACATGCACCCAAGAGCACTATAGTACACGTGCACCCAAGAGCACTTCGGTACAAATGCACCCAGGAGCACTTCGGTACACGTGCACCCAATGCACTCTAGTACACATGCACCTAAGAGCACTTCGGTACACATGCACCGAAGAGCACTTCGGTACACGTGTACCTAAGAGCGCTTCGGTACACGTGCTCCCAAGAGCACTTCGGTTCACGTGCACCCAACAGCACTTCGGTACACATGCACCCAAGAGCACTTCGGTACACATGCACCCAAGAGCACTCTGGTACACCTGCACCCAAGAGCACTTCGCTACACGTGCACCTAAGAGCGCTTCGGTACACGTGCTCCCAAGAGCACTTCGGTGAATATGCACCCAACAGCACTTCGGTACACATGCAGCCAAGAGGACTTCGGTACACATGCACCCAAGAGCACTTCGGTACACATGCACCCAAGAGCACTTCGGTACATGTGCACCCAAGAGCACTTCGATACACGTGCACCCAAGAGCACTTCGGTACACATGCACCTATGAGCATTTCGGTACACATGCACCCAAGAGAACTTCGGTACACGTGCACCCAAGAGCACTTCGGTACACATGCACCCAAGAGCATTCGGTACACATACACCCAAGAGCACTTCGGTACACATGCACCCAAGAGCACTTCGGTACACATGCACCCAAGAGCAATTCGGTATATGTGCACCCAAGAGCACTTCGGTACACATGCACCCAAGAGCACTTCGGTACACATGCACCCAAGAGCACTTCGGTACACATGCACCCAAGAGCACTTCGGTACACGTGCACCCAAGAGCACTTCAGTACACATGCACCCAAGAGCACTTCTGTACACATGCACCCAAGAGCACTTCGGTACACATGCACCCAAGAGCATTTCGTTACACATGCACCCAAGAGCACTTCGGTACACATGCACTCAAGAGCACTTCGGTACAAGTTCACCCAAGAGCACCTCGGTGCACATGCATCCAAGAGCACTTCGGTACACATGCACCCACGAGCACTTCGGTACACATGCACCGAAGAGCACTTCGGTACACATGCACCTAAGAGCGCTTCGGTACACGTGCTCCCAAGAGCACTTTGGTACACGTGCACCCAAGAGCACTTTGGTACACGTGCACCCAAGAGCACTTTGGTACACGTGCACCCAAGAGCACTTCCGTACACGTGCACCCAAGAGCAATTCGGTACACATGCACCCAAGAGGAATTCGGTACACATCCACCCAAGAGCATTTCGGTACACATGCACCCAAGAGCACTTCGGTACACATGCACCCAAGAGCACTTCGGTACACGTGCACCCAAGAGCACATCGGTACACATGCACCCAAGAGCACATCCATACACATGCACCCAAGAGCACTTCGGTACATTTGCACCCAAGACCACTTCGGTACACATGCACCCAAGAGCACTTCGGTACACATGCACCCAAGAGCACTCTGGTACACCTGCACCCAAGAGCACTTCACTACACATGCACCCAAGAGCACTCTGGTACACCTGCACCCAAGAGCACTTCGGTACAGGTGCACCCAAGAGCACCTCGGTACACGTGCACGCATTCACTCTGGTAAACATGCACAGAAGATCACTTCGGTACACATGCACCCAAGACCAATTTGGTACACATTCACCCAAGAGCACTTCGGTATATCATGCACCCAAGAACAAATCGGTACACATGCACCCAAGAGCACTTCGGTACACGTGCACCCAAGAGCGATTCGGTACACGTGCTCCCAAGAGCACTTCGGTACATATGCACCCAACAGCACTTCGGTACACATGCACCCAAGAGGACTTCGGTACACATGCACACAAGAGGACTTCGGTACACATGCACCCAAGAGCACTTCGGTACATGTGCACCCAGTAGCACTTCGGTACACGTGCACCCAAGAGGACTTCGGTACACATGCACCCATGAGCATTTCGGTACACATGCACCCAAGAGAACTTCGGTACACATGCACCCAAGAGCACTTCGGTAGACGTGCACCCAAGAGCACTTCGGTACACGTTCAGTCAGGAGCACTTCGGTACACATGCACCCAAGAGCAATTCCGTACACATGCACCCAAGAGCATTTCGGTACACATGCACCCAAGAGCACTTCGGTACATGTGCACCCAAGAGCACTTCGGTGCACGTGCACCCAAGAGCACATCTGTACACATGCACCCAAGAGCACTTCCATACACATACACCCAAGAGCACTTCGGTACACGTGCACCCAAGAGCACTTCGGTACACATGCACCCAAGAGCACTTCGGTACACATGCACCCAAGAGCACTCTGGTACACCTGCACCCAAGAGCACTTCGCTACACATGCACCCAAGAGCACTTCGGTACACATGCACCCAAGAGCACTCTAGTACACGTGAACCCAAGAGCACTTCAGTACACATGCACCCAAGAGCACTATAGTACACGTGCACCCAAGAGCACTTCGGTACAAATGCACCCAGGAGCACTTCGGTACACGTGCACCCAATGCACTCTAGTACACATGCACCTAAGAGCACTTCGGTACACATGCACCGAAGAGCACTTCGGTACACGTGTACCTAAGAGCGCTTCGGTACACGTGCTCCCAAGAGCACTTCGGTACACGTGCACCCAACAGCACTTCGGTACACATGCACCCAAGAGCACTTCGGTACACATGCACCCAAGAGCACTCTGGTACACCTGCACCCAAGAGCACTTCGCTACACGTGCACCTAAGAGCGCTTCGGTACACGTGCTCCCAAGAGCACTTCGGTGAATATGCACCCAACAGCACTTCGGTACCAATGCAGCCAAGAGGACTTCGGTACACATGCACCCAAGAGCACTTCGGTACACATGCACCCAAGAGCACTTCGGTACATGTGCACCCAAGAGCACTTCGATGCACGTGCACCCAAGAGCACTTCGGTACACATGCACCCATGAGCATTTCGGTACACATGCACCCAAGAGAACTTCGGTACACGTGCACCCAAGAGCACTTCGGTACACATGCACCCAAGAGCATTTCGGTACACATACACCCAAGAGCACTTCGGTACACATGCACCCAAGAGCACTTCGGTACACATGCACCCAAGAGCAATTCGGTATATGTGCACCCAAGAGCACTTCGGTACACATGCACCCAAGAGCACTTCAGTACACATGCACCCAAGAGTACTTCGGTACACATGCACCCAAGAGCACTTCGGTACACATGCACTCAAGAGCATTTCGATACAAGTGCACCCAAGAGCACCTCGGTACACATGCACCGAAGAGCGCTTCGGTACACATGCACCCAAGAGCACTTCGGTACACGTGCACCCAAGAGCACTCCGGTACACATGCACCCAAGTGCATTTCGGTACACATGCACCCAAGAGCACTTCGGTACACATACACCCAAGAGCACTTCGGTACACATGCACCCAAGAGCAATTCGAAATATGTGCACCCAAGAGCACTTCGGTACACATGCACCCAAGAGCACTTCGGTACACATGCACCCAAGAGCACTTCGGTACACGTGCACCCAAGAGCACTTCGATACACATGCACCCAAGAGCACTTCGGTACACATGCACCCAAGAGCACTTCGGTACACATGCACCCAAGAGCACTTCGGTACACATGCACCCAAGAGCACTTCGGTACATGTGCACCCAAGAGCACTTCGGTACACGTGCACCCAAGAGCACATCGGTACACATGCACCCAAGAGCACTTCCATACTCATGCACCCAAGAGCACTCTAGTACACCTGAACTCAAGAGCACTTCAGTACACAAGCACCCAAGAGCACTATAGTACACGTGCACCCAAGAGCACTTCGGTACAAATGCACCCAGGAGCACTTCGGTACACGGGCACCCAATGCACTCTGGTACACATGCACCTAAGAGCACTTCGGTACACATGCACCGAAGAGCACTTCGGTACACGTGCACCTAAGAGCACTTCGGTACACATGCACCGAAGAGCACTTCGTTACACATGCATCCAAGAGCGCTCTCGTACACACACACCCAAGAGTACTTCGGTATGCGTGCACCCAAGACCACTTCGATACACATGCACCTAAGAGCACTTCGGTACACGTGCACCCAGGAGCACTTGGGTACACGTGCACCCAAGTGCACTTCGGTACACATGCACCCAAGAGCATTTCGGTACACATGCACCCAAGAGCATTTGGGTACACGTGCACCCAAGCGCACTTCGGTACACGTGCACCCAAGAGTATTTCGGTACACATGAACCCTAGAGCACTTCGGTACACATGCAAACAAGAGCACTTCAGTACACTTTCACCCAAGAAGAATTCGGTACACATGTACACAAGAGCATTTGGATACACATGTACCCAAGAGCACCTCGGTACATGTGCACCCAAGAGCACATCGGTACACATGCACCCAAGAGCACTTCGGTACACGTGCACCCAAGAGCACTTCGGTGCACGTGCACCCAAGAGCACTTCGGTACACGTTCACCCATGAGCACTTCAGTACACATGCACCCAAGAGCAATTCGGCTCACATGCACAAATAGCACTTCGGTACACATGCACCCAAGAGTACTATGGTACACATGCACCCAAGAGCACTTCGGTACACGTGCACCCAAGAGCACTTCGGTACACGTGCACCCAAGAGCACTTCGGTACACGTGCACCCAAGAGCACTTCGGTACACGTGCACCCAAAAGCACATCTGTACACGTGCACCCAAGAGTATTTCCGTACACATGCACCCAAGAGCACTTCGGTACACGTGCACCCAAGAGCACTTCGGTACAAGTGCTACCAAGAGCACCTCGGCACATGTGCACCCAATGCACTCTGGTACACATGCACCCAAGTGCACTTCGGTACACATGCACCCAAAGGCATTCGGTACACCTGCACCCAAGAGCACTTTCGTACACATACACCAAAGAGCACTTCGGTACACGTGCACCCAAGAGCACTTCGGTACACGTGCACCCAAAAGCACATCTGTACACGTGCACCCAAGAGTATTTCCGTACACATGCACCCAAGATTACGTCGGTACACATGCACCTAAGAGCACTTCGGTACAGGTGCACCCAAGAGCACCTCGGTACACGTGCACCCATTCACTCTGGAAAACAGGCACAGAAGATCACTTCGGTACACATGCACCCAAGACCAATTTGGTACACATTCACCCAAGAGCACTTCGGTATACATGCACCCAAGAACAATTCGGTACACATGCACCCAAGAGCACTTCGGTACACGTGCACCCAAGAGCGCTTCGGTACACGTGCTCCCAAGAGCACTTCGGTACATATGCACCCAACAGCCCTTCGGTACACATGCACCCAAGAGGACTTCGGTACACATGCACCCAAGAGGACTTCGGTACACATGCACCCAAGAGCACTTCGGTGCATGTGCACCCAGTAGCACTTCGGTACACGTTCAGTCAAGAGCACTTCGGTACACATGCACCAAAGAGCAATTCCGTACACATGCACCCAAGAGCACTTTGGTACACATGCACCTAAGAGCATTTCGGTACACATGCACCCAAGAGCACTTCGGCACACATGCACCCAAGAGCACTTCGGTACATATGCACCCAAGAGCAATTCAGTATATGGGCACCTAAGAGCACTTCGGTAAACATGCACCCAAGATCACTTCAGTACACATGCACCCAAGAGCACTTCGGTACACGTGCACCCAAGAGCACTTCAGGACACATGCACCCAAGAGCACTTCGGTACACATGCACCCAAGAGCAATTCGGTACACATGCACCCAAGAGCATTTCGGTACACATGCACCCAAGAGCACTTCGGTACACATGCACTCAAGAGCACTTCGGTACACATGCACCCGCGAGCACTTCGGTACACATGCACCCAAGAGCACTTCGGTACACATGAACCCAAGAGCACTTTGGTACACGTGCACCCAAGAGCACTTTGGTACATGTGCACCCAAGAGCACTTCGATACACGTGCACCCAAGAGCAACTCGGTACACATGCACCCAAGAAGAATTCGGTACACATCCACCCAAGAGCATGTCGGTACACATGCACCCAAGAGCACTTCGGTACATGTGCACCCAAGAGCACTTCGGTACACGTGCACCCAAGAGCACATCGGTACACATGCACCCAAGAGCACTTCCATACACATGCACCCAAGAGCACTTCGGTACACGTGCACCCAGGAGCACTTCGGTACACATGCACCCAAGAGCACTTCGGTACACCTGCACCCAAGAGCACTCTGGTACACCTGCACCCAAGAGCACTTCGATAAACATGCACCCAAGAGCACTTCGGTACACATGCACCCAAGAGCACTCTAGTACACGTGAACCCAAGAGCACTTCAGTACACATGCACCCAAGAGCACTATAGTACACGTGCACCCAAGAGCACTTCGGTACAAATGCACCCAGGAGCACTTCGGTACACGTGCACCCAATGCACTCTAGTACACATGCACCTAAGAGCACTTCGGTACACATGCACCGAAGAGCACTTCGGTACACGTGTACCTAAGAGCGCTTCGGTACACGTGCTCCCAAGAGCACTTCGGTACACGTGCACCCAACAGCACTTCGGTACACATGCACCCAAGAGCACTTCGGTACACATGCACCCAAGAGCACTCTGGTACACCTGCACCCAAGAGCACTTCGCTACACATGCACCGAAGAGCGCTTCGGTACACGTGCACCGAAGAGCGCTTCGGTACTTATGCACCCAACAGCACTTCGGTACACATGCAGCCAAGAGGACTTCGGTACACATGCACCCAAGAGCACTTCGGTACATGTGCACCCAAGAGCAATTCGGTACACGTGAACCCAAGAGCACATCGGTACACATGCCCCCATGAGCATTTCGGTACACATGCACCCAAGAGAACTTCGGTACACTTGCACCCAAGAGCACTTCGGTACACGTGCACCCAAGAGCACTTCGGTACACGTTCAGTCAAGAGCACTTCGGTACACATGCACCCAAGAGCAATTCCGAACACATGCACCCAATAGCACTTTGGTACACATGCACCGAAGAGCATTTCGGTACACATGCACCCAAGAGCACTTCGGTACACATGCACCCAAGAGCACTTCGGTACACATGCACCCAAGAGCAATTCGGTATATGTGCACCCAAGAGCACTTCGGTACACATGCACCCAAGAGCACTTCAGTACGCATGCACCCAAGAGCACTTCGGTACACATGCACCCAAGAGCACTTCGGTACACATGCACCCAAGAGCACTTCGGTACACGTGCACCCAAGAGCACTTCAGTACACATGCACCCAAGAGCACTTCTGTACACATGCACCCAAGAGCACTTCGGTACACATGCACCCAAGAGCATTTCGTTACACATGCACCCAAGAGCACTTCGGTACACATGCACTCAAGAGCACTTCGGTACAAGTTCACCCAAGAGCACCTCGGTGCACATGCATCCAAGAGCACTTCGGTACACATGCACCCACGAGCACTTCGGTACACATGCACCGAAGAGCACTTCGGTACACATGCACCTAAGAGCGCTTCGGTACACGTGCTCCCAAGAGCACTTTGGTACACGTGCACCCAAGAGCACTTTGGTACACGTGCACCCAAGAGCACTTTGGTACACGTGCACCCAAGAGCACTTCCGTACACGTGCACCCACGAGCAATTCGGTACAGATGCACCCAAGAGGAATTCGGTACACATCCACCCAAGAGCATTTCGGTACACATGCACCCAAGAGCACTTCGGTACACATGCACCCAAGAGCACTTCGGTACACGTGCACCCAAGAGCACATCGGTACACATGCACCCAAGAGCACATCCATACACATGCACCCAAGAGCACTTCGGTACATTTGCACCCAAGACCACTTCGGTACACATGCACCCAAGAGCACTTCGGTACACATGCACCCAAGAGCACTCTGGTACACCTGCACCCAAGAGCACTTCACTACACATGCACCCAAGAGCACTCTGGTACACCTGCACCCAAGAGCACTTCGGTACAGGTGCACCCAAGAGCACCTCGGTACACGTGCACCCATTCACTCTGGTAAACATGCACAGAAGATCACTTCGGTACACATGCACCCAAGACCAATTTGGTACACATTCACCCAAGAGCACTTCGGTATATCATGCACCCAAGAACAAATCGGTACACATGCACCCAAGAGGACTTCGGTACACATGCACACAAGAGGACTTCGGTACACATGCACCCAAGAGCACTTCGGTACATGTGCACCCAGTAGCACTTCGGTACACGTGCACCCAAGACTACTTCGGTACACATGCACCCATGAGCATTTCGGTACACATGCACCCAAGAGAACTTCGGTACACATGCACCCAAGAGCACTTCGGTAGACGTGCACCCAAGGGCACTTCGGTACACGTTCAGTCAGGAGCACTTCGGTACACATGCACCCAAGAGCAATTCCGTACACATGCACCCAAGAGCATTTCGCTACACATGCACCCAAGAGCACTTCGGTACATGTGCACCCAAGAGCACTTCGGTGCACGTGCACCCAAGAGCACATCGGTACACATGCACCCAAGAGCACTTCCATACACATGCACCCAAGAGCACTTCGGTACACGTGCACCCAAGAGCACTTCGGTACACATGCACCCAAGAGCACTTCGGTACACATGCACCCAAGAGCACTCTGGTACACCTGCACCCAAGAGCACTTCGCTACACATGCACCCAAGAGCACTTCGGTACACATGCACCCAAGAGCACTCTAGTACACGTGAACCCAAGAGCACTTCAGTACACATGCACCCAAGAGCACTATAGTACACGTGCACCCAAGAGCACTTCGGTACAAATGCACCCAGGAGCACTTCGGTACACGTGCACCCAATGCACTCTAGTACACATGCACCTAAGAGCACTTCTGTACACATGCACCGAAGAGCACTTCGGTACACGTGTACCTAAGAGCGCTTCGGTACAGTTGCTCCCAAGAGCACTTCGGTACACGTGCACCCAACAGCACTTCGGTACACATGCACCCAAGAGCACTTCGGTACACATGCACCCAAGAGCACTCTGGTACACCTGCACCCAAGAGCACTTCGCTACACGTGCACCTAAGAGCGCTTCGGTACACGTGCTCCCAAGAGCACTTCGGTGAATATGCCCCCAACAGCACTTCGGTACACATGCAGCCAAGAGGACTTCGGTACACATGCACCCAAGAGCACTTCGGTACACATGCACCCAAGAGCACTTCGGTACACATGCACCCATGAGCATTTCGGTACACATGCACCCAAGAGATCTTCGGTACACGTGCACCCAAGAGCACTTCGGTACACATGCACCCAAGGGCACTTCGGTACACATGCACCCAAGAGCACTTCGGTACACATGCACCCAAGAGCACTTCGGTACACATGCACCCAAGAGCAATTCGGTATATGTGCACCCAAGAGCACTTCGGTACACATGCACCCAAGAGCACTTCAGTACACATGCACCCAAGAGCACTTCGGTACACATGCACCCAAGAGCACTTCGGTACACATGCACTCAAGAGGACTTCGATACAAGTGCACCCAAGAGCACCTCGGTACACATGCACCCAAGAGCACTTCGGTACACATGCACCCAAGAGCTCTTCGGTACACGTGCACCCAAGAGCACTTCGGTACACATGCACCCGAGAGCACTTCGGTACAAATGCACCCAGGAGCACTTCGGTACACATACACCCAAGAGCACTTCGGTACACATGCACCCAAGAGCAATTCGGAATATGTGCACCCAAGAGCACTTCGGTACACATGCACCCAAGAGCACTTCAGTACACATGCACCCAAGAGCACTTCGGTACACATGCACCCAAGAGCACTTCGGTACACATGTACCCAAGAGCTCTTCGGTACACGTGCACCCAAGAGCACTTCGGTACACATGCACCCAAGAGCACTTCAGTACACATGCACCCAAGAGCACTTCGGTACACATGCACCCAAGAGCACTTCGGTACAAATGCACCCAGGAGCACTTCGGTACACATGCACACCAATGCACTCTGGTACACATGCACCTAAGAGCACTTCAGTACACATGCACCGAAGAGCACTTCGGTACACGTGCACCTAAGAGCGCTTCGGTACACGTGCTCCCAAGAGCACTTCGGTACATATGCACCCAAGAGGACTTCGGTACACATGCACCCAAGAGCAATTCGATATATGTGCACCCAAGAGCGCTTCGGTACACATGCACCCAAGAGCACTTCAGTACACATGCACGCAAGAGCACTTCGGTACACATGCACCCAAGAGCACTTCGGTACACATGCACCCAAGAGCACTTCGGTACACATGCACCCAAGAGCACTTCGGTACACGTGCACCTAAGAGCACTTCGGTACAAATGCACCGAAGAGCACTTCGTTACACATGCATCCAAGAGCGCTCTCGTACACACACACCCAAGAGTACTTCGGTATGCGTGCACCCAAGACCACTTCGGTACACATGCACCTAAGAGCACTTCGGTACACGTGCACCCAAGAGCACTTCGGTACACGTGCACCCAAGAGCACTTCGGTACACATGCACCCAAGAGCACTTCGGTACACATGCACCCAAGAGCACTTCGGTACACGTGCACCCAAGAGCACTTCGGTACACGTGCACCCAAGAGCATTTCGGTACACATGCACCCAAGAGCACTTCGGTACACATGCACCCAAGAGCACTTCAGTACACTTGCACCCAAGAGAATTCGGTACACATGTACACAAGAGCATTTGGATACACATGCACCCAAGAGCACCTCGGTACACGTGCACCCAAGAGCACATCGGTACACATGCACCCAAGAGCACTTCGGTACACGTGCACCCAAGAGCACTTCGGTGCACGTGCACCCAAGAGCACTTCGGTACACGTTCACCCATGAGCACTTCAGTACACATGCACCCAAGAGCAATTCGGCTCACATGCACCAAGAGCACTTCGGTACACATGCACCCAAGAGCACTTCGGTACACATGCACCCAAGAGCACTTCGGTACACGTGCACCCAAGAGCACTTCGGTACACGTGCACCCAAGAGCACTTCGGTACACGTGCACCCAAGAGCACTTCGGTACACGTGCACCCAAGAGCACATCGGTACACGTGCACCCAAGAGCACTTCGGTACACATGCACCCAAGAGCACTTCGGTACACATGCACCCAAGAGCACTTCGGTACAAGTGCACCAAGAGCACCTCGGTACACAGTGCACCCAAGAGCACTCGGTACACATGCACCCAAGAGCACTTCGGTACACATGCACCCAAAGGCATTTCGGTACACCTGCACCCAAGAGCACTTTCGTACACATGCACCAAAGAGCACTTCGGTACACGTGCACCCAAGAGCACTTCGGTACACGTGCACCCAAGAGCACATCTGTACACGTGCACCCAAGAGCATTTCCGTACACATGCACCCAAGAGCACGTCGGTACACATGCACCTAAGAGCACTTCGGTACACGTGCACCCAAGAGCACTTCGGTACACGTGCCCCCAATAGAAATCTGGTAAACAGGCACAGAAGAGCACTTCGGTACACATGCACCCAAGACCAATTTGGTACACATGCACCCAAGAGCACTTCGGTATACATGCACCCAAGAGCACTTCGGTACACATGCACCCAAGAGCACTTCGGTACACGTGCACCCAAGAGCGCTTCGGTACACGTGCTCCCAAGAGCACTTCGGTACATATGCACCCAAGAGCACTTCGGTACACATGCACCCAAGAGCACTTCGGTACACATGCACCCAAGAGCACTTCGGTACACATGCACCCAAGAGCACTTCGGTACATGTGCACCCAGTAGCACTTCGGTACACGTGCACCCAAGAGCACTTCGGTACACATGCACCCAAGAGCACTTCGGTACACATGCACCCAAGAGCACTTCGGTACACATGCACCAAAGAGCATTTCGGTACACATGCACCCAAGAGCACTTCGGTACACATGCACCCAAGAGCACTTCGGTACACATGCACCCAAGAGCAATTCGGTATATGTGCACCCAAGAGCACTTCGGTACACATGCACCCAAGAGCACTTCGGTACACATGCACCACAGCACTTCGGTACACGTGCACCCAAGAGCACTTCGGTACACATGCACCCAAGAGCACTTCGGTACACATGCACCCAAGAGCACTTCGGTACACATGCACCCAAGAGCATTTCGGTACACATGCACCCAAGAGCACTTCGGTACACATGCACCCAAGAGCACTTCGGTACACATGCACCTCCTCATCATCACCATCATCATCATCATCATCACCACAACAAAACCCAAACAGTACTCAGATCGAGCAGCGTCATCCATGGTGAGTCTGGCAATATTAAATATGTCGGGGCTACAGGACAAGGCTACAAAAGGCTCCAGAATTTTTAATATCTTAGGAATTACATCAGTGCGGACGGCAGGATGGAGTTGCCGGGATATGTGAGCCGAGTTGAAAGGCAGACGGATTGCTGGAGCTTTTGGGGAGATTGAGATTGAGGGAATTGAGGATAGACCCGCGGGAATGTGTATACAGAGGTGTGTTGGGGGTGAGGGAGGAAGATGAGTGGTGAGGGAGAAGGAGGGGTGAGGTAGGATGGGGTGTGTTGGGGTGATGGAGGAAGATAAGTGGTGAGGGAGGAGAGGTGAGGAGAGGGATGAGGGAGGAGAAGGAGAGGGGTGAGGGAGAAGGGTGAGCAGTGAGGGAGGAGAGGGGTGAGGCAGGAGGGTGAGGCGAGGAGTTATGACCTCACACAGACTAGACTGCCCCCAAGCGAAACGGAAGTTGAAAATATGAAAAATATACATTATGTGGATTTACTTTGCATAATGTGTATAGATATAAGATAAACTATATATTATTCAGCTACCGACTTCCTTGTTTATTTATATTTATTTATTTACTCACTCTGTGGAAACGAAAATGTATATTATGAATAAATCTTTAGGGAAATACATTTTTTCATTTGTATTTACTAACTTCATTTGTTATTAATTATTCGTATGTTTGTTTGTCTGATGTCTTATTTTATTTCTGTATTTGTGTATGAAGCAGAGATGATGAATAATTGAATAACGGTGGATTGAATGGTTGGGTTAGGTGGAAGTAGGTTAGATTAGGTTAGTTTAGGTTAGGTTAGGTTAGAGTAGGTTAAATTAGGTTAGGCTAGAGTAGGTTAGATTAGGTTAGGTTAGATAAGGTTAGGCTGGAGTAGGTTTGGTTAGATTAGGTTAAAGTAGGTTGGTTAGGTTTCACTGGGCTATATATATATATATATATATTATATATATATATATATATATATATATATATATATATATATATATATATATATATATATATATATTTTGTTGACTATAGAAAGTTAGAAAGAACTGAGAAATGTAAAATAAGAAGAAAACTTCCACAGCAACACAACAGGATATGAAGCTGAGGAGTGAGAGATGTGGGGGAGAGATTTTTAATATTGTAGGAGAGAATCTGCGAGAGAAGAGGGAGTGGGGAGGAGAGGAGAAGGAGTGGGAGGGTGAGAGGAGAGAGAGTGGGAGGGTGGAAAAAGATGAGTGGAATGGATGGCCACTGAATGGAGAGAGAGAGAGAGAGAGAGAGAGAGCACCATTTGTCGTTTTAGTCTACCATGGGTCCTTTTAGTCTACCATAGGTCGTTTTACTCTACCATGGGTCGTTTTAGTCTCCCATAGGTCGTTTTAGTCTCCCATGGGTCGTTTTAGTCTACCAAGAGCCATCCTAGTCCACCATGGGTCGTTTTAGTCTACCATGAGCCATCCTAGTCCACCATGGGTCGTTTTAGTCCACCATGGGTCGTTTTAGTCTCCCATGGGTCGTTTTAGTCTACCATGAGCCATCCTAGTCCACCATGGGTCGTCCCTGCCAACACAGCACTGAGAGAGTCTTGAATTCTGCCCGAGGCCCGACTTACATAAAACAGTACCCTGGTATTTTTATAATAAGGCCGCTTTTGACCCCGGTATTATTTTAACCAAACTTCTTTTTAACAGATTTTAAAATAATAAACTGCGTAAATCTGGGAACATCTGGGTAGAAATTCGACTGTGAGAATTGAATTGAAATGCGTTTATTTGTTCCACGCTCAATTGGCATTTCGTTTAAGGCTGAGGACGAACAGTAATATTGTTTTCTTGTTTTTTTTTCGTAGGGTTTACAATTCTGGACAGCAATATGTAGACCATGTTGAGTTAGATACGATCGAGATACAGTAAGTCTTTGAAACTGCGACATCCAATATACATAATTTATACATACCAGGAAAATAATGTAAATCACGTAATAATATATAAGCAATACAATACAGTTCATAAACATTTCTTGTACATTAAAATAACAAAAATATATATATTAAAAGGGAAGTACGTATGTCGTCCCTGTAAGAAGTCATTTGTCTCCCCGCGGTCTCTTCCCTGCCACCGAAAATGACCAACGTGTTTTCACTTGGGATGACGCTGAAAATTGTACAAAAAATCGAAGCCAACCAGAGTTTTCCTATACGTGAATTACCTCCCCCCCCCCTCCCCCTCCCTCCCTCTTCCTGGTCAAACAAACAAAACTATTAAAGACCTAAACTGAGATATTTACAACAGAGGTCGAGTCCACTTAACCTCCACACCCCCCCCCCCCCCCAGGTCCATGAATGTGACGGATCATCTAACTTGTACTACTTTAAACATCTATGAGGACTGGGGCAGATAATTGCCTTTCTTCCTTCCTTTAAGTTCCTTCCTTTCCTTCTTTCCTTCCATCATTCATTCATCCTTCCTTCCTTCCTCTCCCCTCTCTCCTACCCTCCATTTCTTCCTTCACTCCTTCCTTCCTTCCTTCCTTCTGCTCAATAGAAGGTACTCACAGTTACCATCACGTGTACAACAAACCTCAGTGCTCGTAAGACTATAGCTGTCATGGTGGTCCCGAGGTGGCGTACTGCAAACACACTAACTCTGTCCTGCCTGGCTTAGTCTAGTGTGTGTGTGTGTGTGTGTGTGTGTGTGTATACTAAGTCTTCGGTACACAAAAGGCATCGTAAACCCTGGGTTGTACTTTGACTGCGAACCGGTGATCTTAGGAGAGTGAGTTAGTGTTGTATCCACTCGACCACCGCATCCCTTGTAAATAACTGTCCTTCATAACCTGAAGACAATCCCCCAATATCCCCCTCTTACCCTCACCCCCTCTTACCCTCACCCCCTCTTTCCCTCACCCCCTCTTTCCCTCACCTCTTACCCTCACCCCCTCTTACCCTCACCCCCTCTTTCCCTCACCTCCTCTTACCCTCACCCCACACACCCCCTCCACAACAGGGCAGGTCAGTTTGTTGCTTGCAGCGGCCGAACACTTCCCGCGCCGCAAGCAGACGCAGACAAATGGAGCCGTCACGCAAGCAATCACACACTCAATTTATTTCCTTCGCCCAAAACTCGCGAGTGTTTTTGTGGCGAGTTAGAGAATTTTTCATTACCTCAGACGGCGTATGTGGTGGTGGGGAAGCCTGCACGGTGATTGGTGGCCCAGTTGCTTGTTAGGAAAATAGTGGCGTAAAAGAAAGGTCCTCCCCCCTTCTTCACCTATTTCCATTCCATAGCAGAGTCTCTTAATCACTCTATTAATCCACATCTCAAACAGTGAATAAGACAACCCATTAGAGACTCAGAGCAATTCATCCGCCATTGTAGCCGCTTAGCATTCTCCAGTGAGCCAATAGGAAGCGTTCTAACATCACCAACTGTAGTGAGCCAATAGGAAGCGTTCTAACATCACCAACTGTAGTGAGCCAATAGGAAGTGTTCTAACATCACCAACTAGGTCGAGGGGGGGGGGGATTGATTTACGAGCCTTTGAGAACCTAATATAAGTACTACTGACCGTAATCTCTCCCTCTCGTAAGTAAACAAACACGAGTCTCCCAACATGTTCAAGACGTGTTATGGATGTTGTTATTGTCAATATATGTGTTTTTATAGACAGCTAATAATTCCCTTTTGTGAGTTTTTGTTTTGCTTTTGTTTATTTTGTGTTTATTGTGGTGTAAAGAGAAGCGTTTAGTTGCTACAAGTTTGATAACATTAGTCTCTGAATCATTAATTACGTCCACACGCCACAATGGTCTCTAGTTAATATGTAAATACTGTGAGCACTTTTATCTGAACTCTGAAACTCGGGGGAGAGAAGAGAGAGAGAGAGAGAGAGAGAGACTTAATAGCCTTTTAATGTCAGGTGTTGAAACGTACCAATCAGACTTTCCTCAACTCATAGTTCCCCCCCCCCCTCTCCACACCCCCACTAACCTACCCACACTCCCACCCCAAACCTCCCCACACCCCAGCTCAACCTTCCCACACCCACAATAACCCTCCCCCACCCACTCCCATGACCCCCCACACTCCACCCACTCCCATAACCTCCCTACCCACACCCACTCCTCTATTCCTCAGCATTTTATCGTCCAGTGGCGGTGTGTATGTAGCGCCCATCCCCCCTTCCTTTCCCCCCTCCTTCCTCGCCCTCCCCATCCCCCTTCCATTCCCCCTCCTTCCTCGCCCTCCCCCATCCCCCTTCCTTTCCCCCTTCAATCCTCGCCCTCCCCCATCCCCCTTCATTCCTCGCCCTCCCCCATCCCCCTTCATTCCTCGCCCTCCCCCATCCCCTTCCTTTCCTCCTTCATTCCTCGCCCTCCCCCATCCCCCTTCCTTTCCCCCTCCTTCCTCGCCCTCCCCCATCCCCCTTCCTTTCCCCCTCCTTCCTCGCCCTCCCCCATCCCCCTTCCTTTCCCCCTTTATTCCTCGCCCTCCCCCATCCCCCTTCCTTTCCCTCCTTTATTCCTCGCCCTCCCCATCCCCCTTCCTTTCCCCCTCCTTCCTCGCCCCCCTTCCTTTCCCCCCTCCTTCCTTTCCCCCCTCCTTCCTCCCCTCTCCCCCCTTCCTAAAAAATAATAATAAAAATTCACACATTTGTACAGTCGTCATAGTAATCAATAAAAAGCTTTTCTAACCCGGGGAAAATAAATATGGCGCTGTTCACCGTCCATTACTACAGTTTGTCAGCCAACAGTCAAGTCTACCAAGTTAAATATTGATCAAACAGCTGACTCATGACAACAATTTGAGCCTTTTGACTGTTTGTGTCAGGCTATCCTTTATTTGTCTGTCTGTCTGTGTTTATATTGTTCTGTCTGTCTGTCTATATTGTGTCTGTCTGTCTGTTTGTGTCTATATTGTTCTGTCTCTGTCACTATCCCTATCTTTACACTATCTCTGCCGGAACACTATCCCTGCACACACACACACACGCACAGAGCCCAGTATGGCCCTGTCTGTCCACCCAAACAAGGCCCTCCCTGGCACTCCTACCTCTGACAGTCCACAAAGTTTTCCATCAACTCTAAGTGCAGCAGCCTGACGGAGACAGAGTGCCACTAATGCACTCGAGGAAGTCTGCTGAGGTTGGCAAAGTTTGAAGTTCGCTTAGAGTAGAAAGTTTGGAACAATGTACATCAAGACTAACCCCCCCCCGCCCCCCCACCTACCCTTTGTTCCCTCCCCCAATCCCCACACTTACCCCTTCTTACCATCCCTAACCTCTTCACCCCCTTCCTTTCCCCAACACCCCCCCCTTCTTCCTCCATCCCTTCCTTAGCACATCCTAACCTCCACACCCCTCCCCCTTCACTCCAAAATCCCCCAATCCTCCTCTTCCTCCCCTCACAATCCCCACCTCCTCCACACCCACCTCGTCCCCTCCCACACCCTGCTCATTTGGGATATGTCATTTCCTTGCACTAAACAACAAGACCTTCACCCAGAGCTAAAGCGTCAGATTTCCTCCGCATGAAATACCGAGGTTCAGCTTCAAGTCAGAGTTAGTGACTTAGTAATAATAATAATAATAATAATAATGATAATAATAATTTTCCTCTCGCTAACCCAAAATCTCCCAAATAAAAAATTCTATTATAACAAGATCAATTTTCAAAACAAACAATAATAAGATAATTAATAACACTTGATAATAACCAATATTTACTAACATAATAACAACTGATAATAACCCTAACAACATTTAACAGCTATAACAAACTGTAAGTCAAAGGTCCTTATCCAAGTTGTACTGTATACATACATGGTGGCGTCCCCTTGTGCTCTTAGTAAACACAGTCACTTAACCCTTCGATTCCTGGAGGGTTAAAACATCATACTCAAGGGTTTAAACCACCATACTCAAAGGGTTGATTCATCGTCATCAAATGTTTAAACTATCGTCATCAAGGGTTTAAACCATCGTCCTCAAGGGTTTAAACCATCGTCCTCAAGGGTTTAAACCATCGCCCTCAGGGGTTAAACCATCGTCCTCAAGGAGTTAAACCATCGTCCATATTAAAGAGACTTATTGTTAGTATAATTGGCAGTCAGTCATAACAACACTATTATAACACTGTAACACTCATGACACTGTAACACTCATGATACTGTAGCACTCATGACACTGTAACACTCATGACACTGTAACACTCATGACACTGTAACACTCATGACACTGTAACACTCATGACACTGTAACACTCATGACACTGTAACACTCATGACACTGTAACACTCATGACACTGTAACACTCATGACACAGTAACACTCATGACACTGTAACACTCATGACACTGTAACACTCATGACACTGTAACACTCATGACACTGTAACACTCATGACACTGTAGCACTCATGACACTATAACACGCATCACTGTAACACTCATGACACTATAACACTCATGACTGTAACACTCATGACACTGTAACACTCATGACACTGTAACACTCATGACACTGTAACACTCATGACACTGTAACACTCATGACACTGTAACACTCATGACACTGTAACACTCATGACACTGTAACACTCATGACACTGTAACACTCATGACACTGTAACACTCATGACACTGTAACACTCATGACACTGTAACACTCATGACACTGTAACACTCATGACACTGTAACACTCATGACACTGTAACACTCATGACACTGTAACACTCATGACACTGTAACACTCATGACACTGTAACACTCATGACACTGTAGCACTCATGACACTGTAACACTCATGACACTGTAACACTCATGACACTGTAGCACTCATGACACTATAACACGCATCACTGTAACACTCATGACACTGTAGCACTCATGACACTGTAACACTCATGACACTGTAACACTCATGACACTGTAACACTCATGACACTGTAACACTCATGACACTGTAACACTCATGACACTGTAGCACTCATGACACTATAACACGCATCACTAACACTTATGACACTGTAACATTCATGACACTGTAACACTCATGACACTGTAGCACTCATGACACTATAACACGCATCACTGTAACACTCATGACACTGTAACACTCATGACACTGTAACACTCATGACACTGTAGTACTCATGATACTGTAACACTCATGACACTGTAACACTCATGACACTGTAACACTCATGACACTGTAACACTCATGACACTGTAACACTCATGACACTGTAACACTCATGACACTAACACTCATGACACTGTAACACTCATGACACTGTAACACTCATGACACTGTAACACTCATGACACTGTAACACTCATGACACTGTAACACTATATGAGAGAGAATGAGATGCTGTTTGTTTGTAATTTTGTGATGGTAGAAAACTTTATATAACAAGTGAAGTTATTACAGAAAAAAGTATACTGACATAAAAAAGTATGATATAAAAAGTATACTTACATAAAAAAGTATATAATATAGAAGTATACTTACATAAAAAGTATATAATATAAAATGTATATATTCCGTATAAAAAATATTTATCTCTTATTAAAAAAAATATATTACCCCCCCCCCCCCCCCAAAAAAAAAATAAAGTTAATATTTTTTCCAGGTCACTTGTAAAACAAATCACGGTATTTTTTTTCATATTTTTTTTTCTATTTTGAATTTAATCCTGAGTATATTTTTTATATACATAATGAAAAAGAAATTGTAATTATAAACATATTCATTAATACTTGTTCTCTTTTTTCCTTTCATTCTTCTTTATTTTTTTATTTTAATTTCTTCTATTTTGTTTCTTTTCATTCTTGTTTGCTTCATTCTTCTATCATCTCATCTTTTTCTTTTTTTTAATTGTAGTTTAATATTTTTCAATTTCTCATTTCTTTTCATCGGTGTTTCCTCTTTTTCTCTTCTTTCGTGTCATTTTCTTTTTTCTTTTCATTCTGTTTCTTCTTCAATTTTCTTCATTTTTTCTCTTCTTTCATTTCGTTTTTTTTTATTCTTTTACTTCTTTTTTATTCTCATTCAATTATTTTCCTTCGTTTTTATTCTCTTCTTTAATTATCATTCTTCTATCGTAATTTCTTTCATTTCTTCTTTCTTTTCATTGGGGTTAGGTTAGGTTAAGTTAGCATTAGAGTTGTCGATCTAAATATTTAGGTCAATATAAAAAGTCTAACTATCCCCCCAGTGAGGTCAAATTCTCAGCCTGACCTTAACCAAATAGGGTCATTGTAGGTCATAGATGATATAGAGAGTAATTAAGATTATTATTAAAACGCACAGACTTTAGTTAATAGCAGGATGTTATAATCTAGATGTTACTTTTAAATAAATAATTGTGTATTAGGTAATTTAGGAATGTTTTGGTTTAATTAAAGATGATCATTATTTTATATTGCGTATGGTAGGTGTGATGATTTGGTGGGTGGGTATGGTAGGTGTGGTGATGTGGTTGGTGGGTGTGGCTAGTGTAGTAGATATGGTGGGTGGGTGTGGTGGGTATGGTAGGTGGGTATACTGTGTTGAGGTACCCGGGATCCAGAAGACTAGTTGTAATAAATAATAGGAATAACATCTAAGACACGTGAAAAGGTTGTCGACTGGAGGAAGAAATCAGTGGGGGTCATGCCAGGTCACTAAACCTACCGACAGCAGCGAGGTCAACGAGGGTGAGGTGGTGGTGGAGGCCGGGGGCGGGGGGGTCAACTGTCTTCCTCCGAGTGACAGCATCACACACACGAGCCAACAGCCCGCCCATCTTCACGTCCGGGTCTGTTACCTTACAACACTCACTAACTACACCTCACTCAGGGTAACTGTCGGTGGCGACATGTCTGCAGTAATGTATCTCGGCCTGTGGCAGTATAGCGGTCAGGGAGGGTCTGGTGGTCCTCTCTCAAATGCTAAATTCGCTTCACTGTAAACTATAGATATGATCCATATATCAGCCTCGGTCTGGGGTCAGTTTGTCCAGGTTATCATGGCAGGAGTGATGTCAGCCGGACTGTATCAGCACCAGCAGGTCAGGCACCGCGTGCCACGTGCTCGTCGTCAGCCACCATCAGCACACCGTGGGTGCGCCTCCCGCGGCCGCTACGCAACAACTGACCACCAGGTTGAACCTGTGGCCCGGGGCTCCGTCGTCTCCCCCCGCGCGGGGCACCAGTCACAGCCCGAGCCTTCCGTGACGTAGTGCTCCCCTCACCACCCAACCAATTGCACTCTGTTACCTGGTTTGCATGTTATCCAATCCGGCTGCCATTCTTGTGTTACATTACAGGTGATATACGGCCTGCTTCCCACCTGTCCCGAGGTATATCACTGCGAATTTATTAGTGGACCAGCTGTACAGTAAGTTTACCTTGTCACACCTGCCACACGCCGCCAGTGATATAGGGTGACATTACGTCGAGTGAGGACAGCAGACACAGGCAGCTCAACCCCGACAAAACAAGAGCGTCACCCGCCACAGTTGCTGTGGTATCAGCAGTGGTGCATGATGGTGCCACCTCCCCGCCCACCACCTGAGCAACACTCCAACACTTGGCATCACGTTGGGATGAGACTAACTAATTCGACATTGTTTGGATATACGTGATGAAAACTAGATAGGAGAGCGTCCAGAAGTAATCTTGTATAACGTTGAGCCAGTTAACCCACACATCCCCAGAGACTCGTGGTGACGGAGTCTTGCTGGTGTGGAAGCTGCCATAAAAATCATCATTAGCCTCAAACTCTGACATTAAGACGGATCATCCTCGCCTCACGCTCACACCACTTGGTTGAGCAGCTGAAGGAAGGATGAGGGAAGAGTCAGTGAAGAAAGGCTGAAGGAAACAAGAAAGGATGACGGGTCAAATTAATTTCCTACGTCAATTAACTTAGGTTTGAGATAGGTTAGGTTAGATTAGGTTGACGATAACTTAGGTCATGTTAGGTTAGGTTGAGAGATGCTATGTAGGTCAGGGTCAAGTTAGGTTGGGTTAAGTTATGTTACGTTAAGGGCAGGTTTAAATTATGTTTGGGATAGGTTAGGTTAAGTTACGTTATGTCAGGTTAGGGATAAGTTAGATTAAGTTACGTTATGTTGGAAGCTAGGTAAGTTACATCAAGTTTAACTGTAGCACCTTTACAATAGGATCCCACAAGTCTTTCAACAGTACACATTAACATATATCTTTTATCAACGAACTCACGTGACCTAATTTACATACGACATACATAAAATATCCTAAGAACTCATTAAAAACAATTTTCACTCAGGTAACAAGATCTTTTGACATCTCACTACCTTAAAACATTTATTATGCCGACCAAAATAAATTACTTTCCCCAACTTTCTCAAGGACTTGGACCAGGCCTAAGCTACTGTACATATATGGTAATGTAAATAGAAACTGTGTCTAATAGAAACTGCGTCTCATTGGCCTGACTACACCTTAGGGGCCAGTGGGAATATAGTGCAATGAATACCAAGTCCCTTCTTCTTTTGTACTGGAGGAGGCAATGGACTTGGCATTGTACTCGACCGCTTTCACCTTCCCAAACTGTATAAATCAACTACTCAATCACACCTGAGCGGAAACTAAGGCACTGTACTCGACCACCTTCACCTCCCCAAACTGCATAATCAAGTACTCATTCACAGTTGGGTGGACTTTAGGGAGTGGGGGTGAGGGGAGGGGAGCATAGAATAGTTTCCCCCCACCCCTTTAATTCTCTCGACGAAATAGACCACGTAACCTTACATAGAGAGACTCAAACAAAGCCTTAATAGTTTCTTCGTCTCCCTGAATTAAGAGGTTTACAAAGCAGGGCTGGAGCGGCTTCTCTCGACTCATTCAAAGGAGGAATTTACATACTGGGAGTCACGGGCCGTCTACCTACATTTAACTACATGTACTTGATGGTGATTCCCTAATACAGCTTTTATGGTATGGTGTCTTAATGGTGTTTTGTTTAAGTTTAGTTGTTCTCTCTCTCTCTCTCTCTCTCTCTCTCTCTCTCTCTCTCTCTCTCTCTCTCTCTCTCTCTCTCTCTCTCTCTCTCTCTCTCTCTCTCTCTCTCACCCCTGGAGCATAATAAACCCGGCCTCCATTAGACTAACAGTGTCAGTCTTATTGATTTAGGCCACACTGAAGACCCAACACCGTGTAGGGTAGTGTGTGTGTGTGTGTGTGTGTGTGTGTGTGAGAGCTGGATGGTTGGTTGGGGGTCACCTTGTTGTGATAAAATTGCTCGCATTGGAAGAGATTGGAGGAAACCAGTTGTGTGTGTGTTTGATGTTGAGAGAGAGAGAGAGAGAGAGAGAGAGAGAGAGAGAGAGAGGATACTTGTAACCTTAGAAGTAGTGTTAAATAATAAAATACCAGACTTCAACAGTAAAAAATAATCAAGTACTTCATGTTTAATCACTACGGCCATCTTACACCCTACCCTACCCTACCCTACCCTACCCTACCCATCACGTTAATGGAACAATGTAAACTCAGCCTTGACACATCCCTAGCTTCGTCTGTTATTAGGTTAGGATTAGGCTAGGGTTAGGTTAGGTTAGGCTAGGGTTAGGTTAGGTTAGGGTTAGTTTAGGTTAGGCTAGGGTTAGGTTAGGTTAGGTTAATTTAGGTTAGGCAGGGTTAGATTAGGTTAGCTTAGTTTTGGTTAGGTTAGTTTAGCTTAGGTTAGGGTTAGGTCAGGTTAGGTCAGGTCAGGTTAGGCAAGGTTAGATTAGGTTAGCTTAGTAAGGTTAAGTTAGTTTAGCTTAGGTTAGGGTTAGGTCAGGTTTGGTCAGGTTAGGCAGGGTTAGATTAGGTTAGCTTAGTAAGGTTAGGTTAGTTTAGCTTAGGTTAGGGTTAGGTCAGTTATATGTTCACAATTATCTATCCAAACCGACCAAATATCCCACTGGAAATACTCTTAAGGACTATTCATTGTTTACATAGATCCAAGTGAACAACGGAGAGAGAGAGAGAGAGAGAGAGAGATATTGGATGATTTTAGTAGTTTGGTATCTAATTTGCATATATGTTTACAGAGAGATGTTATATTAAGTAATGAAGTGAATGTTAGGTTCAGTGATGTTAGGTGATTTATGTTATTATTATTGTTATTATTATTGTTATTATTATTATTAGTATTGTTATTATTGTCATTATTATTATTATTATTTTTATTATTATTAGTATTGTTATTAGTTATTATTATTGTTATTATTATTATTATTATTATTATTATTATTATTATTATCGTCTATAGTAATCTTATTATCTTAAACACTTACATCAGCACCATCACCACCTCCTCCTCCTCCTCCACTAGCACCATCACCACCTCCTCCTCCTCCTCCACTAGCACCATCACCACCTCCTCCTCCTCCTCCACTAGCACCATCACCACCTCCTCCTCCTCCTCCACTAGCACCATCACCACCTCCTCCTCCTCCTCCACTAGCACCATCACCACCTCCTCCTCCTCCACTAGCACCATCATTACCTCCTCCTCCTCCTCCACTAGCACCATCACCATCACCTCCTCCTCCTCCACTAGCACCATCACCTCCACCTCCTCCTCCTCCTCCACTAGCACCATCACCATCACCTCCTCCTCCTCCACTAGCACCATCACCTCCTCCTCCACTAGCACCATCACCATCACCTCCTCCTCCTCCACTAGCACCATCACCACCACCTCCTCCTCCTCCACTAGCACCATCACCACCACCTCCTCCTCCTCCACTAGCACCATCACCATCACCTCCTCCTCCTCCACTAGCACCATCACCACCACCTCCTCCTCCTCCTCCACTAGCACCATCACCTCCTCCTCCTCCACTAGCACCATCACCATCACCTCCTCCTCCTCCACTAGCACCATCACCACCACCTCCTCCTCCTCCACTAGCACCATCACCACCACCTCCTCCTCCTCCACTAGCACCATCACCTCCTCCTCCTCCACTAGCACCATCACGATCACCTCCTCCTCCTCCTCCTCCTCCACTAGCACCATCACCACCACCTCCTCCTCCTCCACTAGCACCATCACCACCACCTCCTCCTCCTCCACTAGCACCATCACCATCACCTCCTCCTCCTCCACTAGCACCATCACCACCACCTCCTCCTCCTCCACTAGCACCATCACCATCACCTCCTCCTCCTCCACTAGCACCATCACCACCACCTCCTCCTCCTCCACTAGCACCATCACCATCACCATCACCTCCTCCTCCTCCACTAGCACCATCACCATCACCTCCTCCTCCTCCACTAGCACCATCACCATCACCTCCTCCTCCACTAGCACCATCACCACCTCCTCCTCCTCCACTAGCACTATCACCACCTCCTCCTCCTCCACTAGCACCATCACCACCACCTCCTCCTCCTCCACTAGCACCATCACCTCCTCCTCCTCCACTAGCACCATCACCACCTCCTCCTCCTCCTCCACTAGCACCATCACCACCTCCTCCTCCACCTCCACTAGCACCATCACCACCTCCTCCTCCTCCACTAGCACCACCATCACCACCTCCTCCTCCTCCACTAGCACCATCACCACCTCCTCCTCCACTAGCACCATCACCACCCCCTCCTCCTCCACTAGCACCATCACCACCTCCTCCTTCACTAGTACCATCACCACCTCCTCCTCCACTAGCACCATCACCACCTCCTCCTCCTCCACTAGCACCATCACCACCTCCTCCTCCTCCACTAGCACCATCACCACCTCCTCCTCCTCCTCCACTAGCACCATCACCACCTCCTCCTCCACTAGCACCATCACCACCCCCTCCTCCTCCACTAGCACCATCACCACCCCCTCCTCCTCCACTAGTACCATCACCACCTCCTCCTCCTCCACTAGCACCATCACCACCATCATCACCATAAACGCCCCACTCTGACCACACCCACCCTTATCCTTCCTCTTTCATTATATTCTCATCATTCTCTCATCACCATAGCTTCACCATGACTGGGGAAGGAGAACCACTCGACCAATTGTCCGAGAGAAGAGTTAACGAGCTGGCTGGGTGGGGGTGGTGGGGGGGGGGGTTAATCAGGGTAGTTTAGTTTTTCCCTCACATATCTGAGATGTAAACTGCACACTAAAATTCTCCCTCTTGAATACAGTGTGATATCGTTCATGTTGAGGTTACGTTAGGTTTGGTTAGGTTAGGTTGGGTTGGGTTGGGTTGGGTTGTTTTAGGTTAGGTTAGGTTAGGTTAGGTTGGGTTGTTTTAGGTTGGGTTGGGTTAGGTTCATTTTTTTTTCTCTGGGATGCGTGACAAGGAGAGCAATATCACTACTGGAAGGTAAAAATGGCGCTGGAATGACTCGGTGACTCGACCGTAAATACTTGAGCCAGTATCACACTTTTTCGGCCAATATTCCTAAATGATTCTGATTTGTGAGAAGAAACCTAATTACCTCACTTAAACAACGATACACACACACACACACACACACACACACACACACACACACACCATATAAAATATTAGCGTAAAATGGCGACGATATATCGCACTAAGATTATATTATAAAGATATATTCATTCGTCTTCAAGTTACGGGGAAAAAATTAACCCACGAATCATTAAGAAACTGAACCCTGAATTATTATGTATTAAGATATCAGGCTATATCATGCTCCCGACGAACTTAAGTTGGGTTACCGCTAGTCTACCCAACTTGGAATAAACACCTACCTTTACAGATGAGGAAATGAACACAATCGAGTACAGTGCCTTTCTGGGTTACTTATTCAGTGTAAAGTAATCCACAACTGCCCCCTCCTCTCCCCCTCTAATCGGACCGACAGCCAGACGTATAAGAGCCACTTCCAATAGATTTTTAGTATTTACGTTTCTCCACCGTTCATGAGATCGTAACCATGGCAGCGTAACATTATTCGTGTCCATTATCATAAAGTTTATTGGAGGAGATTTGTTTGAGAGTAAATATTGTCTGTAAGGATGTATGTCTTTTTAATGTTATCCCGGGTGAGATAAGAGAGTTAATGATGTCCTCTGATGTTGGTTATGTACCCCCAGTCGTTCAGGGAAAGGGTGGTGGGAGTGTGTGTCTGTGTGTTCGTAAGTGCGTCCGTGTGTCTGTGTGTTCGTAAGTGCGTCCGTGTGTCTGTGTACCTGTGTGTTCGTAAGTGCGTCCGTGTGTCTGTGTACCTGTGTGTTCGTAAGTGCGTCCGTGTGTCTGTTGCGTCCGTGAGTTAGTGCGTTAGTGGGTCCGTTCGTGTGTCGGTGCATCCGGCTTTGTGTCTGTTCGTCCGTCTGTGTGTCAGTGTTCGCGACCATGAGTCAAAGCGTCAGTGGGTCCGTCCGGGAGCTGTCAACACGATACCTGGAGCTCACCACAACACCCTTTCATCAACCCTCTCAGGCGGATATAATGCAAGTTCTTATACGACCTATCCTAATTTTACCTGACCTCTCCTCACTTTACCTGAACTAACTTCACCTCACCTCAACTAACCTGACCTCACCTCACCTGGACTAATCTAGAACAAAAGAACATAAGAATGGAGGAAACTGCAGCGGGCCTATTGACCCACACTGGGCAGTCCCGTTTACACCCAGCCCCTATTGTTCATATATCCATTCAACCTAAGTTTGAAGCTATCCAGCGCATTCGAGTTAATGATGATATTTGGTAACTTGTTCCATTCATCCACTACTCTATTTCCAAACCAATGTTTACCTATTCCGCGCCTAAATCTAAATTTGTCTAAATTAAAACCATTGTCAAGAGTTCGCTGCTCCTAACCGAAGCCTAAATACATAGGTTAGGTTAGATTAAATGACCTTGTTCGGTTAAGTTAGGTTGAATTACTTTGGGTTAGCTTGTTAGGGTAGGTTAGATCTTTTGATCATCATTTCACAGAGTTATTACACCTCTTAAGTCATACGCCACGTGATTCACTTATTCTAAGGGCTGTTCTGGTGCTAAGGGTCGTTCAGGTACTAAGGGTCGTTCAGGTACTAAGGGCTGTTGAGGGCTCGCTCTGCCCCGGACACAAATACCCCGATAAATATTTTCTCAATGCAAACCTGATTTGCATAATGCGAGTCTCGCGGCACTATTGTGTTGTGCTGGTAGCCTGACCATGACCTGTCTATATGTCTGTCTGTTTAAATGTCTGTCTGTATGTATCTGTTTATCATTCTGTTACTAGTGTTCTGCTGTTAGCCTGACTATGAAGTGTCTGTCTGTCTGTCACTAGTGTTCTGCTGTGAGATGTGAAGATGCAGTATTACCACCACACCTGTGTAAGATCTTAGATAAATGTCACCTGAAGATTAGTCACCCTACCCCACCCCACCCCACCCCTAGGTTATGTCAGGGTGATTAATTTACAGGTGAAATCATCAGGTGATCCGTTGATGCTAACACGATTTACACTAATAAGCATTGATAGATCTCAGGGGAAAATAAAATAACTTATAGAATACCCCAAGAAAGTCGCCATTTGTTACCTGAGGAAATTATATTAAGGAAGAGAATAGAATTTACCTGTTGATGAGGTTACCTGGACGAGGAGAGACTGTGCAGTATCTGGTGACAGTGGTTTAGCCTTGTGGCCCTGTGGTGAGCCAGAGGAGGGAGAGACTGGTGAGGAAGGAAGAGGGAGAGCTGAGAGGAGGGACAGGGTGGGAGAGAGGTTGGTGTGTAAGGGAGGAGAGAAGGGAAGGAGGAGGAGGAGGAGAGAGATTGGTGTAAAAGGAAGGAGGGGAGAGATAATGGTGAGGGAAGGAAGTATAGAGGGAGAGGAGGAGGGGGCAGGGAGACTGGTGTGGAAGAACAGAGAGAAATGGGTAGGGAAGTTAATATACAGAAAGAGAGAGTGGAAGGGTATTAAAGAGAGAGAGAGAGAGAGAGAGAGAGAGAGAGAGAGAGAGAGAGAGAGAGAGAGAGATGAACCAAGATAAGCTCACAGAAGATGAAAGCCAGGTATGGTTCCCTCTGTATGTTATATAATCTAGTAAGGATCACACCTGGCCAAATTGAATGACGACCCCCCCCCCCCCCATATCTCTCTCTCTCTCTCTCTCTCTCTCTCTCTCTCTCTCTCTCTCTCTCTCTCTCTCTCGAGTCTCCTTGGAATAGATTAAACCGTGACTCACCATAATGACTAAATTAAACTATGACTCACCATAATGACTAAATTAAACCATAACTCACCATAATGACTAAATTAAACCATGACTCACCATAATGACTAAATTAAACCATGACTCACCATAATGACTAAATTAAACCATGACTCACCATAATGACAAAATTAAACCATGACTCACCATAATGACTAAATTAAACCATGACTCGCCATAATGAACTAAATTTAACCATGACTCACTATAATGACTAAATTAAACCATGACTCACCATAATGACTAAATTAAACCATGACTCACCATAATGACTAAATTAAACCATGACTCACCATAATGACTGAATTAAACCATAATGACTAAATTAAACCAGGACTCACCATAATGACTAAATTAAACCAGGACTCACCATAATGACTAAATTAAACCAGGACTCACCATAATGACTAAATTAAACCAGGACTCACCATAATGACTAAATTAAACCATGACTCACCACAATGACTAAATTAAACCATGACTCACCACAATGACTAAATTAAACCATGACTCACCATAATGACTAAATTAAACCATGACTCACCATAATGACTAAATTAAACCATGACTCACCATAATGCATAATAATAATTAAAGACTCCCTAACTATAAGACCGCCCATGTGGGGGGGGGGGGGGGGGTGGGGGGGGTGCTTTTACCGACATGTCATGACGTGGGGTATCAACATAAGAACGCCAGACGCTCTTTACTGCTCACACTGGCGATGTTTTTATGGCACGGACATCAAACATTTCTTCCCGTAATACGTCTTTTAAGGGCGTCGTGTTAGTGGATTCAGAGATGACATGTCTCTCTCCCTCCCTCTCTCTCTCTCTCTCTCTCTCTCTCTCTCTCTCTCGTGATAGTGGCAGGTGGGGGTGGGGTGGTGGGGAGCGGCAAGGGGGTGATGGGGGGGCGGCAGAAGGGGGTGGGGGTGGTGGGGAGCGGTAAGGGGGGTGATGGGGGGGCGGCAGAAGGGGGTGGGGGGTGGTGGGTGGCGGCAGAGGGTAGTTGTGGGGAGTGGCAGAGGGGGGTGATGGGGGCGGCAGAAGGGGGTGGGGGGTGGTGGGGAGCGGCAAGGGGGGTGATGGGGGGCGGCAGAAGGGGGTGGGGGTGGTGGGTGGCGGCTGAAGGGGGTGGGGGGTGGTGGGGAGCGGCTAGGGGGGTGATGGGGAGTGGCAGAGGGGGGTGATGGAGGGGGGCGGCAGAAGGGGGTGGGGGGTGGTGGGTGGGGGTGAAGGCGCCTCATTAACTCTAATTGTCTGTTGTCATTTTCTTAAATCTGTTCTCACGAGTGAAGGAGATTTCTCTTTTCTCTTATTTTCTCTCACTGGAGGATTGTCTCCTGTGGGCCTTCTGGGAGGTAATGGCCTCTACCGAGAAGCTGGAGGTATGTATGAGGTACTGGGAGGTAATGGGCCTCACCAACGATAACCTGGAGGAAATTATGTTATTCTTGGGAGGTAATTTAGAGGTTCTGGGAGGTAATGGAGGTATTTAGCGATGATTGCATGTCTTAAGGAAGCATCTCCATGGCTCTTGAGGTTTCAGAGGAGAGATTTGGGCCACCGTTTACACACTGTTTATAAGGCGCCTATTGAATGAGGCTGAGGGAAGAAGGTATTGAGGGGAGGTAATTAACTGAGTGTGAGAGAGAGAGAGAGAGAGAAAATTGTCTCTAGAACGAAGATGATTAGGGTGTTAGGTCAGTTTAAGTATGATTTAGTTAGGTTAAGTTAGGTCTGGTCAGTTCAAGTAGGTTGGTTTAAGTTAGGTTAGGTCAGGTTAGGATAGGATAGACTAGGTTAGGTTAGGATAGGTTAGGTTAGGTTAGGTTAGGTTAGGTCAGGTTAGGTTAGGCTAGGCTAGGTTAGGATAGGCCAGGATAGGATAAGTTAGGTTAGGTCAGGCCAAGTTAGGTTAGGTTAGGTCAATGTTAGGTTAGGTTAGGATAGGCCAGGATAGGATATGTTAGGTTAGGTTAGGTCAGGTTACGATAGGATAGGCCAGGTTAGGATAGGTTAGGTTAGGTCAGGTTAGGATCAAATTTATCACGAAACGACGCCGCTGGAACCCAAGTCACACAGGGAAAGTCTCTTTGGAAGATGGAAACGAAGAGCTTTCACACAGACTCAACACGTGGAAGGCGAGATTTACCTTGTGGAGCCTTATGAATAGACTCAGTAAACCATGAAATATATAACTGTGTAGTCTGATGGAGTCTTGTGAGAATATCTGGGAGGATGGAGGCTCGAGGGAGATGTGTATTGAGAGCTAAAGGTCCCCTCCATCCTACCTCCCCTCCAGTCCCTTTATCTTCCTCCTCCAACCTCCTCCCCCCCTCCAGTCCTCTCATCTCCCTCCTCCCTACCTCCCCTCAGTCCCTTTATCTCCCTCCTCCAACCTCCTCTCCCCCTCCAGTCCCCTCATCTCCCTCCTCCAACCTCCTCCCTCCCTCCAGTCCCCTCATCTCCCTCCTCCAACCTCCTCCCCCCTCCAGTCCTCTCATCTTCCTCCTCCTCCATCCCCCTCCTCCAACCTCCCCCTCCAGTCCCCTCATCTCCCTCCTCCAACCTCCCCCTCCAGTCCCCTCATCTCCCTCCTCCAGACCCAGTAATATCTCCCCATTGACTCGTTTCCTGGGTCTCTCTCTCTCTCTCTAAGCTGAAGAATCTATAATGTCGAGGTGATTTAAGGTAACTCTCTCCTCCTCCACCTAAGGACGAGCCTGGAGGGTGTGGTTTGGTGGGGGGGGGGACTTAATCTCAAGGACGAG
Organism: Homarus gammarus; assembly: GCA_958450375.1. NCBI lineage: Eukaryota > Metazoa > Arthropoda > Malacostraca > Decapoda > Nephropidae > Homarus > Homarus gammarus. Next base: position 2,371,474 of record CAUDMG010001597.1, on the reverse strand, counting down.
GTTAAATATTAGAGAGAGACAAACAGAGACAGAGAAAGACAGACAGACAGGCAGACAGACAGAGCAAGAAAGAAAGAGAGAGAGAGAGAGAGAGAGAGAGAGAGAGAGAGAGAGAGAGAGAGAGCAATATAACTCATCATAACAGATGTTGTAGCAGCTTCTAGGTCCACTGACTCACTGCTGCTTCTGGCCACTCTATTGTGTATGACTCACCGCCAACACTACACTGACTGACTCTCCAAATGACTGACTCACCACCAAACTGACTGACTCTCTAACTGACTGACTCACCACCAAACTGACTGACTCTCTAACTGACTGACTGACTCACCACCAAACTGACTGACTCTCTAACTAACTGACTGACTCACCACCAAGCTGACTGACTCACCACCAAGCTGGTTGACTCTCCAACTGACTGACTGACTGACTCTACCAATCTGATTTAACTCTCCACCAAGCTTACTGACTCTCCACAAAGCTCACTCTTTACCAAGCTTACTGACTCTCCTCCAAGCTGACTCAAAAGTATACATGCACAAAAATACACGAACATTAACAGTATACATAACATACACAAAAAGTATACATACACAAAATATACACATACATCTAAAGTATACATAACACACACAAAAGTATACATACACAAAATATACACATACATCTAAAGTATACATAACATACACAAAAGTATACATACACAAATATACACGAACATAAAAAGTATACATAACAGAAACGGGAAGTATTTGGTGTATACATAATCCAGATTTGTCGAGTCAGTATGAAAGAAAAAAAATTAATTGGCTCATTAGTTGACTCTCCGGGACTGGTCAAGATTTTCTGTACAGTTAATGGGATTGTGTTGAGTCCTTGTGTGGGGTGAGGGTCTTGTGTTGAGTGCTTGTGTGGGGTGAGGGTCGTGTGTTGAGTGCTTGTGTGGGGTGAGGGTCTTGTGTTGAGTGCTTGTGTGGGGTGAGGGTCTTGTGTTGAGTGCTTGTGTGGGTCTTGTGTTGAGTGCTTGTGTGGGTCTTGTGTTGAGTGCTTGTGTGGGGTGAGGGTCTTGTGTTGAGTGCTTGTGTGGGGTGAGGGTCTTGTGTTGAGTGCTTGTGTGGGTCTTGTGTTGAGTGCTTGTGTGGGTCTTGTGTTGAGTGCTTGTGAGGGGTGAGCGTCTTGTGTTGAGTGCTTGTGTGGGGTGAGGGTCTTGTGTTGAGTGCTTGTGTGGGGTGAGGGTCTTGTGTTGAGTGCTTGTGTGGGGTGAGGGTCGTGTGTTGAGTGCTTGTGTGGGGTGAGGGTCTTGTGTTGAGTGCTTGTGTGGGGTGAGGGTCTTGTGTTGAGTGCTTGTGTGGGGTGAGGGTCTTGTGTTGAGTGCTTGTGTGGGGTGAGGGTCTTGTGTTGAGTGCTTGTGAGGGGTGAGCGTCTTGTGTTGAGTGCTTGTGTGGGGTGAGGGTCTTGTGTTGAGTGCTTGTGTGGGGTGAGGGTCTTGTGTTGAGTGCTTGTGTGGGTGAGGGTCTTGTGTTGAGTGCTTGTGTGGGGTGAGGGTCTTGTGTTGAGTGCTTGTGTGGGGTGAGGGTCTTGTGTTGAGTGCTTGTGTGGGGTGAGGGCCTTGTGTTGAGTGCTTGTGTGGGGTGAGGGCCTTGTGTTGAGTGCTTGTGTGGGGTGAGGGTCTTGTGTTGAGTGCTTGTGTGGGGTGAGGGTCTTGTGTTGAGTGCTTGTGTGGGGTGAGGGTCTTGTGTTGAATGCTTGTGTGGGGTGAGGGTCTTGTGTTGAGTGCTTGTGTGGGGTGAGGGTCTTGTGTTGAGTGCTTGTGTGGGGTGAGGGTCGTGTGTTGAGTGCTTGTGTGGGGTGAGGGTCGTGTGTTGAGTGCTTGTGTGGGGTGAGGGTCGTGTGTTGAGTGCTTGTGTGGGGTGAGGGTCTTGTGTTGAGTGCTTGTGTTGAGTGCTTGTGTGGGGTGAGGGTCTTGTGTTGAGTGTTTGTGTGGGGTGAGGGTCTTGTGTTGAGTGCTTGTGTGGGGTGAGGGTCTTGTGTTGAGTGCTTGTGTGGGTGAGGGTCTTGTGTTGAGTGCTTGTGTGGGGTGAGGGTCTTGTGTTGAGTACTTGTGTGGGATGAGGGTCTTGTGTTGAGTGCTTGTGTGGGGTGAGGGTCTTGTGTTGAGTGCTTGTGTGGGGTGAGGGTCTTGTGTTGAGTGCTTGTGTGGGGTGAGGGTCTTGTGTTGAGTGCTTGTGTGGGTGAGGGTCTTGTGTTGAGTGCTTGTGTGGGGTGAGGTTCTTGTGTTGAGTGCTTGTGTGGGGTGAGGTTCTTGTGTTGAGTGCTTGTGTGGGGTGAGGGTCTTGTGTTGAGTGCTTGTGTGGGGTGAGGGTCTTGTGTTGAGTGCTTGTGTGGGGTGAGGGTCTTGTGTTGAGTGCTTGTGTGGGGTGAGGGTCGTGTGTTGAGTGCTTGTGTGGGGTGAGGGTCTTGTGTTGAGTGCTTGTGTGGGGTGAGGGTCGTGTGTTGAGTGCTTGTGTTGAGTGCTTGTGTGGGGTGAGGGTCTTGTGTTGAGTGCTTGTGTGGGGTGAGGGTCTTGTGTTGAGTGCTTGTGTTGAGTGCTTGTGTGGGGTGAGGGTCTTGTGTTGAGTGCTTGTGTGGGGTGAGGGTCTTGTGTTGAGTGTTTGTGTGGGGTGAGGGTCTTGTGTTGAGTGCTTGTGTGGGGTGAGGGTCTTGTGTTGAGTGTTTGTGTGGGGTGAGGGTCTTGTGTTGAGTGCTTGTGTTGGTGAGGGTCTTGTGTTGAGTGCTTGTGTGGGCTATGATTATTTGGGGGAAATAATAATGTAATTCGTAATAAGGTAAACTATTATTATTATTGTTGTTATTATTATTGTTATTATTATTATTATTATTATTATTATTATTATGATTATGATGATGATTATTATTATTGTTATTCTAATGATTACCGGTACTTAATAATAATAATAAAAAATAATCTATACAAAACAATAATACTTTACTACACAGAAATACAATACAATAATAACTAGGGTATTATTAGTACTGTAGTGAAATGTTTTATTAAAAGTGAGGTGTATAGTTGGTGAGTCACATTAATACACTGTGGTGATATTGTGTGTGTGTGGGACTCTCTCTCTCTCTCTCTCTCTCTCTCTCTCTCTCTCTCTCTCTCTCTCTCTCTCTCTCTCTCTCTCTCTCTCTCTCTCTCTCTCTCTCACACACACAGAGGCCTCAGACATGTAAACGAGGTGACCAAACTTGTCGGAATTGAGGTGTTGGGCTCCTATACCGAACCGTGGAACACAAGGCGGGTCTAGTTGTCGCCTCACCACTGCCGCCGTCGACCAGCTGAGGTGCAGAGTCCACTTTAATGCGGGCACGACATCCACTGATAGGGCGTCTTGCTCGGATAGCCATTATGGTGTATCCTCTAAAGACTGGGTTTGGTTAGGTTAGGTTAGGGAAGAGTAGCTTTTAGTTACGTAACATTAATGAGGTTAGGTTAGGTTAGGGAAGAGTAGCTTTTAGTTACGTAACATTAATGAGGTTAGGTTAGGTTAGGTTAGGTTAGGTTAGGGAAGAGTAGATTTTAGTTACGTAACATTAATGAGGGTAGGTTAGGTTAGGTTAGGTTAGGGAAGAGTAGATTTTAGTTACGTAACATTAATGAGGGTAGGTTAGGTTAGGTTTTGGCTAAGTTTGGTTATGCTAGGTTAAGTTAGGGGAAGATACAGTTAGATAGGTTAGGTTAAGTTAGGGTTAGGTTTAGGTTAGGTTAGGTTACGCTAGGTCAGATACATTAGGTTAGGTTACGTTAGGTCAGATACATTAGGTTGGGTTAGGTTAGGTTAGGTTAGGTTAGGTTACGTTAGGTCAGATACATTAGGTTGGGTTTCAGTTAAGATTTAGGATTGGTCAAGCTAAATTGGTGGGCCAGGTGTAGGATGGGCAGTAGCGAACAGCAGGGTGGGCGAGGACCAATCAGAACACGTTGCGCCCGCTTACGCGTGGATTCCGCCAAATCTCCTCCGGCTCCCCTGTCACTTGCATGAATACGTGCAGCCAATTACTGACAGAGAGGAGCTCCAGGGACGAGAGTGAAAGACAGATAGACAGACAGAAAGACAGATAGACAGACAGAAAGACTGGCAGACAGACAGACCGATAGAGAGAGAGAGAGAGAGAGAGAGAGAGAGAGAGAGAGAGAGAGAGAGAGAGAGAGAGATAAATTAAACTAATACAGAGATAAATATAGTCCTGAAGGGGTTAAGTCATCGTCCTCCAAGGGTTAAGTCATCGTCCTCCAAGGGTCAAGTCATCGTCCTCCAAAGGCTAAGTCATCGTCCTCCTAGGGTCAAGTCATCGTCCTCCAAAGGTTAAATCATCGTTCTCCATGGGCTAAGTCATCGTCCTCCAAGGGTTAAGTCATCAAAGAGTTAACCCATCGTCCTCCAAAGGTTGAGTAATCGTCCTCCAAGGGTTAAGTCATCGTCCTCCAAGGGTTAAGTCATCGTCCTCCAAGGGTTAAGTCATCGTCCTCCTAGGGTCAAGTCATCGTCCTCCAAAGGTTAAAGCATCGTTCTCCATGGGCTAAGTCATCGTCCTCCAAGGGTTAAGTCATCAAAGAGTTAACCCATCGTCCTCCAAAGGTTGAGTAATCGTCCTCCAAGGGTTAAGTCATCGTCCTCCAAGGGTTAAGTCATCGTCCTCCAAGGGTTAAGTCATCGTCCTCCAAGGGTTGAGTCATCGTCCTCCAAGGGTTAAAGGTGTCGCTGGGGTGGCGGGAACCTGCTGACCAGGCTACATATATCCCCACACTGTTATATGCCGGCTGTTTTTATGACTTCTGGGTAATGGACTCATATCTCTTGTGAGTCAGTGAGTCAGTAAAGTGAGTCAGTGGGGTGAATCTGTGAAGTGAGTCAGTGAAGTAAATCAATGAAGTGAACCAGTGAAGAGAATCAGTAAAGTGACTCTGAAATTAATCAGTAAAGTGACTCTGAAATTAATCAGTAAAGTGAGTCAATGAAATGAATCCGTAAAATGAATCGGTGAACCGAATCAGTGAACCTCATGAACCACCACTACCACAAAGGTTCATATATTAGACACCACTCTTAGGTAAGTGTTTCAATGGTTCACTCGAGTTACGACACGATGATGGCTTCTCAGATATTCCATTTTGGTAACATGTGATGTCTTCTATAAACCTATTTATCTATCTATCTATCTATCTATGTCTCTCCCTCTCTCTCTCTCTCTCTCTCTCTCTCTCTCTCTCTCTCTCACGCCCACGCCCAGAGCTCATTTATTTTATCACCCGTCTCTTAAAACCAATTTATAGACCCCCCTTCTGTATTTAAGATCAGATCCCATTATAGTGAGGCAATCAAACCCCACTTGTGATGGTATCCTCTCTCCCCTCCTTCCCCTCGCCCCCTTCCCCCTTTTCCCCTTCCTCCCCCTCTCACCCCCTCCCCTCCCTCGATGCTCATTTGGTGGAATTTATTGTGTTCTGGGTTTATTCATAGCGGTTTCAGTCCCTTATACACCCTTATTGATGGAGTTGAATGTCTCTCTCTCTCTCTCTCTCTCTCTCTCTCTCTCTCTCTCTTCCCTGATACTTTTTATTTTGTTTTTCAATCCCTTTATTTTACTTCTCAATCGTTTCCAATCCTTTTTCACCTCATTTTTATTACTTCTCAGTCCTTTCCTTTCCTTCCCAGTCCTTTCCCTTCATTTTCCTTCCTTCCCCAGCCTTCCTCCATCCCTTCCCCTTCATTCCCTTTCCTACTATCCTTCGCAATTCTCCCCAATCCTATCCTTTAATTTTCCTTCCGTCTCCTACTTGCTTCTTCTCTCATCCTTCCCCATTGCTGATATCCTATTTGTGAAGGCTCCCATTTCTTATATCCTATCAAGAATGTATTGGAATCCTTTTACATTCAGTATTAAAATATTACTTTCAACACCTGGTATATTTTTTATTTGGATAATGTCAAGAATTAAATACCCGTATCTCTGTTTTATTTACTTTAGTGTTTACCTGCATTCACCTGGTGATTAATTAGGTTGTGTTAGGTGAGTTTTGTAATGGATTTCAATTAATTCCGTTTTCTCTGATTCATTACGTATTTGGGTATTATTTATAACGAAGTGTGTTCCTTAAGTTATAACGAAGTGTGTTCCTTAAGTTATAACGAAGTGTGTTCCTTAAGTTATAACGAAGTGTGTTCCTTAAGTTACGTAGTGTGTTCCTTAAGTTACGTAGCGTGTTCCTTAAGTTACGTAGCGTGTTCCTTAAGTTACGTAGTGTGTTCCTTAAGTTGCGTAGTGTGTTCCTTAAGTTACGTAGTGTGGCAACTTGTCGGAAATGTTAGGAAAAAAAGTCTAATTTTTTTCAACTTACTAATTACAAAGTTAATTTTTATAGTAAACTCTAAAGGTAAAAATCACTCCAGTATATAAGTTAGGATTATCGATAAGTAAGTTAGTATGTATCTTCATTCTCTGACTCTCTACTGCAGGCGATACATTACCTGAAGGTGTAGTTGACGAGGAGTTAATGCCACTTCGAGTGATTCTTTCCTCAGAGATAAATGTTTTAAGTCGTTCAGTTTAACGTCATCGACCTGACCTCCCCTCCCCTTGAGAGACACCGACCCCTTCCCTCCCCGACCCCCTTCCCTATCCTTCTCTCCCCTCCCCTCGAAAGATACCGATCCCTCCCTTGAAAGATATCCCTTCCCCTCTCTTCTCCTTGAAAGATACCGATCCCTCCCTTGAAAGACACCCCCTCCCCTCCCCTCCCCTTGAAAGATACCGATCCCTCCCTTGAAAGACACCCCTCCCCTCGAAAGATACCGATCCCTCCCTTGAAAGACACCCCCTCCCCTCCCCTTGAAAGATACCGATCCCTCCCTTGAAAGACATCCCCTCCCCCCTCCCCTCCCCTTGAAAGATACCGATCCCTCCCTTGAAAGACATCCCCTCCCCTCCCCTCCGCTCCCCTCCCCTCCCCTTGAAAGATACCGATCCCTCCCTTGAAAGACACCCCCCTCCCCTCTCCTCCCCTTGAAAGATACCGACCCCCCTCCCCTCCCCTCTAAAGATACCGAGCTCTTGTAATCCCCGTAAACCTTTCCACCTACGCCCCCTGGAGACGCTGTTAGAGTCAGAGCTTCGGCAACTTTTTGATCAAACTCTTCACTGTGCTTAAAAATTGCAGCCTCCTCCCTTGTCTTGTTTGACTCGACCGGCACAGCGTCTTGGACTGTTTAAAGTTCTCTTGTTTTGTTTTGTGAGAGAGAGAGTGACAGACAGACAGACAGATAGATTGATAGAGAGACAGACAGATAGAGAGACACAGACAGAGAGACAGACAGACAGACAGACAGGCAGATAGACAGATAGATTAAATGAAAGAGACAGAAATATAAAGATAGAAAGAGAGAGATACATAGAAAGGAAAGGAGACAGATATACAGAGAAACAGAGACAGACAGAGAGAGAGAGAGAGAGAGAGAGAGAGAGAGAGAGAGAGAGAGAGAGAGAGGGGGGTGTTTCATTCTTTCACTGTCTCGTATAGAATGAGTTTATTTTTTTATGTCCTAGGCTGCCAACCTCCTACTCAGGGCTGTCATCCTCCTACTCAGGGCTGCCAACCTCCTACTTAGGGCTGTCATCCTCCTACTCAGGGCTGCCAACCTCCTACTCAGGGCTGTCATCCTCCTACTCAGGGCTGCCATCCTCCTACTCAGGGCTGCCATCCTCCTCCTCAGGGCTGCCATCCTCCTCCTCAGGGCTGTCATCCTCCTACTCAGGGCTGCCATCCTCCTCCTCAGGGCTGTCATCCTCCTACTCAGGGCTGCCATCCTCCTCCTCAGGGCTGTCATCCTCCTACTCAGGGCTGCCATCCTCCTCCTCAGGGCTGTCATCCTCCTCCTCAGGGCTGTCATCCTCCTACTCAGGGCTGCCATCCTCCTCCTCAGGGCTGTCATCCTCCTACTCAGGGCTGCCATCCTCCTCCTCAGGGCTGTCATCCTCCTACTCAGGGCTGCCAACACAACACTCGAGTTTACAGAAGACGATCATGTCACCTTAGACGAGCTATCAAGATGTGACATTCCTCTCTCTCTCTCTCTCTCTCTCTCTCTCTCTCTCTCTCTCTGCCTCACATTCACAACACTCCACGAATTCTCTCTCACCTTCCTCCCTGGTTTCATTTTTCTGTCTCTAACTCCTCCTCCTCTTCCTCTCCTCCTTTCTCCACTCTTCTCCCTCTCCCCTCCTCCCTCCTTCCTCCACTCTTCTCCCTCTCCCCTCCTCCCTCCTACCCCCCCCCCCACCTACCTCCACCTCCTTATCCACCTCACTCTGTCTGGATGCTTAAAGAAAAAAGATAATTATCCATACCTTTGTTTATAAGATGTACTGATTAATGTTGGTCTTGAAGTTGTGGTTGTTTTTTGTTGTCATTGTTTGTTGTTGTTGTTGTTATTGTTTGTTGTTGTCATTGTTTGTTGTTGTTGTTTGTTGTTGTTGTTGTTTGTTGTTGTCATTGTTTGTTGTTGTTGTTATTGTTTGTTGTTGTCATTGTTTGTTGTTGTTGTTTGTTGTTGTTGTTGTTGTTTGTTGTTGTCATTGTTTGTTGTTTGTTGTTGTTGTTGTTTGTTGTTGTCATTGTTTGTTGTTGTTGTTTGTTGTTGTCATTGTTTGTTGTTGTTGTTATTGTTTGTTGTTGTCATTGTTTGTTGTTGTTGTTTGTTGTTGTTGTTGTCATTGTTTGTTGTTGTTGTCATTGTTTGTTGTTTGTTGTTGTTGTTGTTTGTTGTTGTCATTGTTTGTTGTTGTTGTTGTTTGTTATTGTTGTTGTTTGTTGTTGTCATTGTTTGTTTTTATTGTTGTTGTTGATGTTGTTATTGTTTGTTGTTATTGTTGTTTGTTGTTGTCATTGTTTGTTGTTGTTGTTTGTTGTTGTTGT